>VXBP01008209.1:444788-462713 GCA_013400115.1 Rhinopomastus cyanomelas | reverse complement strand
GTTCGCCTCCTTCCCCCCCCCCCCCCCCCCCCCCCGCTTTAATCGCCTCCTTTCCTTTTTAAAGTCGCCCCCAACCTCTTCCCAGCCGGGCATTTGCCAGCAGCCATAACCCCCCTCCCCTCCCCGACTCCCAGATCCTCCCCAACCCTCCCTCTTCATCCCGAAATAGAGAAGGAGAGAGGCTGGAGCTGGCGGAGGAGCCGCGTCTCCACGCGAGGGGATGAGGTTGGGGAGGCCACGGGCTTCCCCTGGCAAGCGACAGCGGGCCGGGGGCCAGCAGAAGCGTTGACTCACGGCAGCGATTCGCAGGAGATGTCTTGGGGTGGTTTTTTAATCCCCAAGGAAATTCCTCGTTGCGGGGGGAGCGGCGCTGGCTGGAGGGGCTCAGGCTGCGCCCCCCCCCTCGCTGGGGTGGACTGATGGAGACGCCCCGGGAATTCCCTGGGCAGCTCCCAGCTTTGGGGTTGGGGACGGGGGGAACCTGCCCGGGGGGTTCCCCAGCAGCTGGGTGGGAGGAGCGGCGTGATTTTAGGGGGGCTGCAGGAGCCGGGCACCCCAGTGCCTCCTCCTCTTCCTCGCTCTTCGCATCCGCCCGCCCCGGTGCGAGGGGCAGCGCAGCCCCGCGTCCATTGAGCATCGTCTGCGGGGACCAGCTGCTGCTGCGCCCCGAAACGGGGGGGCCCGTGGCGAGGGGGAAACGGGGGGCTCTGCCCACTCCCTGCACTGGGGTGAAGCACTGGGGTGACAGGAGATGGTGGTGGTCATGAGGAGGGGATTGGGGAGAAGGGGTATTAATGGGGGTGCACGGGGATAACGGGGTTCTTTGGGGAGAATTGGGGAGATGAGGTGTTAATAGGGGTGAAGTGGGTAACGGGATATTATAGGGGTTCTTTGGAGAGAAGAGTTGTTAATAGGGGTGCAGTGGGGTGACAAGGTGTTATAGGGGTTCTTTGGGGAGAGCTGAGGAGAAGAGGTGTTAATGGGGGTGCGGTGGGGTAACAGGATGTTATAGGGGTTCATTAGGGAGAGTTTGGGGACAGGAGGTGTTAATGGGGTTGCAGTGGGGTAAGGGGGTGTTATAGGGGTTCACTGGAGACAGTTTAGGGTAAAAGGGTGTTAATAGAGGTACAATGGGGTAAGAAGTATTCAAGGGGTTCATTGGGGAGGGTTTTGGGAGAAGGTGTTTTAGTGGGGTGCAGTGGAGTAACGGGTTGTTAGAGGGGTTCATTTCGGAGAGCCTGGGGAGAAAGGATGTTAATGGGGGTGAAATGATGGGGTCAGGGGTGTTACAGGGGTTCATTGGGGAGGGGATATGTTAACTATGCTGGAGAGAGGGTATGTAAATGGGGGTTCACTGGAGGGAGGGAGCATTAATGGGGTGCATTGGGGTCGGGGTGCACTCAGGGGGTGCATTAATGGGCCACATTGGAGAGAGGTGCTGTCAAAGGGGTTCATTGGGGAGAGGGTTTATTAAAGAGGTTTGCTAGGGGAAGAGGGTGTTAATGGGGTTTCTTGAACTGGGGGTGCACCCACACAGGAGCTCCCAGCCCCCCCAAGCTGGATGCCAGCACCAAGTACCACTGGGGCACCCTCAGGGTGCAGGGACAGACAGACAGCAGCAGCTCCACAACCGCCTGCGGGGTTTGACCCTGCCCCGGGCGAGTCCGAGGGTCCCCCTGCGCTGCCGGGGGGTGGCTGGCTGGCTGGCTGGGCAGTGCCCCGGCTCTGATCCTACTTGTGCCCCTGGCACCGAGGCTGCGGGACGCTGCGGGATGACCAATAGCCAGAGCAGACGGGCACAGGGTCGTGCTGGCTCTGAGCACCGTGACCACCCCGTATCCCTGCCCTATATGATGATGTTATGGTGGGGCTCCTTCTGTTCTAGGGACCCCTTGCCAGCACCCCACACCGTGGGCAAGCGTCGGGCCACGGCCGTGTGCCCACAGCCCCATATTGATGCTGATAGCAGTATGGAGCTGGGAGCATCTAGAGGGGTCGTGGCAGGGGGAGCGGGCGTGCAGGGCCCCACGGATGTGGCCGTAGCCGCCTCGTCCCCCCGGGAAGGGCCGTCACCCCGCTGCAGGTGGATTTGATGCCACTGAAGCGTTGGCGCCGTCAGGCGACGGCAGCTGTCCGGCCCCTGCTCCTCGGTGGCCTCTGGCACAGCCGGCTGGTCCCGCTGGCAAGCGTGATGGGTTTGGCCCCAGATGGCCCCAGATGGCCCGCGGCAGAGCCTGGGTGGCCCTGAGGGACCCCACAAACATGCACGTCCTATACGTGTGTACACCCCACAAACACGTGTGCCCCATACACGTGCGCACCCCATGCATGGGCTCACCCTATAGACTCGCACACTCCAGAAACATTCACACCCCAGACACATGCAGACCCTACAAATCTCTAGACCCCATAGATGTGCACACCCTACAAATCTGCGGACCCCACACACATCCTATAGCTCTCCAGACCCCGTACACACCCCAGAGATCTCTAGACCCCCATACACACCCCACAGATCTCCAGACCCCATACACACCCCACAGGCCTCCAGTCCCCATGCATACACCCCACACCCAGGTTCCCCCTTGGTGCTGCCAAGTGCAGTCCCAGCTGTTTGGGAAATTAACGGGAATTAATTAATAATGATAATTAATAATGAAAGAGGGGGAAGAGATCCCCCCCCTCACCTTAAAACCCTTGTCCTGGGGTCTCCTCAAGCCCTTTTCATCTTTCCAACCTGCTCCTTTGTGGGGCACGAGGGGCCCTATTTCCCCTTCAGTTTTCTTGCTGAGCCTGGGGTGGCCCTAAAACCTGCCTCAGTCCTGGCAACCTCGGTGCGGGACAGGGTTGCCCTACACTGGCTTCATGGGGTTTTTCACTGGGTTTCTAGGGTTTAACCACATCCACCCAGCCCATGGGGTGCTGCTGCCTTATAGGGGGACAGCATGGAGATCACCCCGAAAGGGGATTGGGATGTGGAGTGTGGTGGCACCTCTATGGGATCAGTGCGTCCCAGAGCCACCAGCACTTAGGGAGAGCAACTGAACCCCCATGTGTGTCCTCAGACCCCAAAAAGGAGCCGAGCTGTTGTCGGTGCCCACGGGGAACGGGGTGGCAGCGGCAGAGCTGTGGCTGGTGCGTGGGGACGGTGGCATGAGGGTGATGGTGGGGGCACCCCAGCCCATCGAAGCAGCACCCATGACCTCTGCAGGGACCTGCAGACCCCTGGGGCAAATCCCAAGGCGCCGCCAAAACAGGGTCCCGGTGCTGGGGACAGGCAGGATGTGTCCCCCCACCGGCCCCTTCCTCCGTCAAACTGGTGACCCCAGTGCTTCCTTACAGGGCTGGGAACTGGGAGGGGGACGAGGTGTTTAGGGATCTGTATGGGATCACAGCGGGGCAGGGGGGTCGCGTGGGGCTGTGGGAGGCAGAGCTGGGTGCAAGCGGCAGGTTGAAATGACTTTTGTGGGGTTTTTCTTGCAGCAGAGCCTGCGGCTCTGGCCCTCAGTGCTGCTGCTTCCACTAATTAGCCCAGTAATTAAAAAGCCTGTGATAAGCGGGATGAGCGGGGGGGGGCCTTGTAGGAGGAGAAGGGGGGGCGAGGGATTGTGGAGGTGAGGAGCAGCGGGTGGGGGAAACATAAGGTGCCAGGTCTGGGGGACCCCAGCACGGGTCTGGGGTCGCTGTGCCTCAGGGACGGGCAGCAGCGATGGGGGAGGCTCCCAGCTGCAGGGCCAGCAGGGCACAAAGAGGGGCGTAAAGTGGAGAGGGGCCACCCCATAGCTCACGGGCACCCCGCTCCCTACGAGGAGACGCGGCGAGAGCGACGCAGGGTGATGGCAGGTGGGACGATGCGGCAGTGAGAGATGTGTTGGGGGGCGACATGATGCAGCGGGGAGCGATGGGAAGGAAGAGGGGTGCAGGACAAGGTGATGGGGTGTGGGGATGTGCAAGGCAGGGCGGCGGCATGTGAGGGGATGCAGGGAGAGGGGATGCAGCACCGTGCGATGCAGTGCAAGGTGATGCAGTGCAAGATGATGCGATGCAGCGCAGGGCAGTGCAAGGGGATGCTGCGCGGGGCGATGGGATGCATTGCTGGGTGATGCAGGGAGGTGCAGCCCTGGGCAGTGCAAGGTGATGAGCTGCAAGGCAGCACGACGTGGAGAGATTAAATGCAGCTCCATGCAGCGTGATGCAGTACGAGGTGATGCAGTGCAGAGCGATGCGATGCAGTGCAGGGCAGTGCAAGGGGATGCGATACAGGGTGGTGTGATGCAGGGAGATGAAATGCTGAGCAATGTGATGCAGAGGGATGCAAGACAAGGTGAGATGATGCAGGGAAATGAGCTGCAGGGTGATGTGAGGTGATGCCAGGAGATGCAGGGCAATGTGAGACGGTATGATGCAGAGCTACACGGTGCAGGGAGGTAAAATGCAAGGCGAGACGACGCAGGGCACTGCAAGGCAGCACCGCGCAGGGAGATGGAATGCAGCACCATGGGATGCAGGGCAATGAGAGGTGACGCAGGGCGATGCAAGGCAAGGTGATACGATGCAGGGGAATGAACTGCCAGGCAGTGCCAGGCGATGCCAGGTGATGCAGGGAGATGAGATGCAGCAGCATGCAGTGCAGGGCGATGCAGTACGAGGTGATGCTGCGAGGTGATGCGATGCAGTGCAGGGCAGTGCAAGGCAACACAATGCAGGGAGGTGAAATGCAGCGCCCTGGGGTGCAGGGAGACGCAAGGCGGTGCAGCGCGGGACGCAGCACAATGCAGGGAGCTGAGCTGCAAGACGCGGCAATGCGGGTGACGCAGGGTGATGCCAAGTGGCGGCGAAGCAACGCCGGGCGACACCAGGCGCGTCACCTCGGGGCTGGTGTGATACCCCTACGGCTCACACCCTGCTCTCGGCTCACGGCCGCGTTGCCCGTCCCACGGTGGCGGTGACGGCGGCGGTGGCCACGCTTCATTTGAATTCTCGCCTCTCTCTCTCTCTCTCTCTCTCTCTCTCTCTCTCTCTGTCTCTGTGTCTCTCTCTCTCCCGGCAGATAACGAGCCCGCGCCATGCAGTCCTTTCGAGAAAGGTGTGGTTTCCATGGCAACCAGCAGAGCTACCAGCCGACTTCACAAGACACATCACGCCTGGAGAATTACAGGCATCAAAGTCAGGCAGGGCCCAACTGCGAGCGGCAGAGGCTGGTGGCGAAGGAGTACTACAGCCAGCAGCAGCTGCCGTACGCGGGCTATGAGAACAACGCCGCGGAGAAGTACCACCGGGGAAACAAGCAATTAGCGGGGCAGCAGCTGCCAGGCAGAGCGGCCTTTTCCAGCTACGCCGTGCAGGAGAACAGCCCCTACCCGGCCCGCTATTCGGGGGACGAGGCGCTGCAGGCGTGGGGCGGCCAGCCGCAGGCGCTGCCCGGCGGCGTGGCCAAGTACGAGGACAGCCTGATGAAGAAGACGGCGGCGTTGGCCGGGGGGAGGCCGTACCACGAGCCGGCGGCTGCCTCGCTGCCCTTCCGGACTCACTTTCAGCAGCAGCAGCAGCAGCAGCAGCAGCAGCAGCCGGCGCTGCCCTACCCCAACCCCAAGCTGCAACGGCAGAAGCTGCCCAGCGACGTCTCCTCGCCCATGCCCTTCTCGCAGAGCTCCCACTTCGGGCAGCACTCGCAGTCCTTCCCCGCCTCCTCCACCTACTCCTCGGTGCCGGGGGGCAGCCAGCCGGCCCACTCCTACAAGAGCTGCACAGCTCCTTCGGGGCAGCCGCCGCTGGAGCGGCCCCTGGGCAGCGCCGCCAGCCTGGCCCCCGGCCCCCGCGTGCCCAACCTGCACGGCTACCAGCCCAACCGCATCGGCTACGAGCAGCCCCCGCAGCCCCCGCAGCCGCCGCCGCCGCAGCCCCCGCAGCCGCCACAGCCCCCGCAGCCCCCGCAACCTCTGCAAGGGCGACACCACGGCGCCGAGACCCTCCACTACCAAAACCTGGCCAAGTACCAACACTACAACCAGCCAGGGCAAACCTACTGCCAGGGCGACGCGCCGCCCGTCCGGACGCCCGAGCAGTACTACCAGACCTTCAGCCCCAGCGCCAGCCACTCGCCCGCTCGCTCTGTCGGCAGGTCCCCGTCCTACAGCTCCACTCCGTCGCCGCTGATGCCCAACCTGGAGAACTTCCAGTACAGCCAGCAGCCACTGAGCGCGGGCGCCTTCCCGGCCGGCATCGCCGACCACAGCCACTTCATGCCGCTGCTGAACCCGTCTCCCACCGACGGGACGAGCCCTGACGCGCAGTCTGGCAACTGCAAGAGCTTGCAGAAGGAGAAGCTGCCTGAGAACCTGCTGTCAGACCTGAGCCTGCAGAGCCTGACGGCTCTCACCTCGCAGGTGGAGAACATCTCCAACACCGTCCAGCAGCTGCTGCTCTCCAAAGCCACTGTCCCCCAGAAGAAGGGCATCAAGACCCCAGCAAGGACCCCCGAGCAGCTCAAGGGGCAGCACTGCAGCCCCGAGAGCAGCACCTACTCGGCGGAGCAGGTGGGGACCCCTCTGTCCGACCCACTGAGCACGCCGCAGTCCGTCCACGCTGAGACACAGGACACCGACTATCTCAGCGGGTCGGAGGACCAGCTGGAGAGGAGCTTCCTGTACTGCAGCCAGAACCGCAGCCCAGCCCGCGTCAACAGCAACTCCAAGGCGAAGCCCGAGTCGGTGTCCACCTGCTCCGTGACCTCCCCGGACGACATGTCCACCAAATCGGACGACTCCTTCCAGAGCATCCACGCCAGCCTGCCCCTGGACTCCTTCGCCAAGTTTGTGACCAACGAGCGGGACTGCCCACGGCTGCTCCTCAGCGCCCTGTCGCAGGAGGAGCTGGCGTCCGAGATCATCGTCCTGCAGGATGCCATCAGCGAGAAGGCAGACAAAGCCTGGGCCAACTCGCCCGTGCTGAGCAAGGAGAGCACCAAGTCCCCTTTCCAGCTGGAGAACCACCGGCCCTGCCTGGAGTCCATGGTGAAGGGCAGCTGGCCCAGCCAGGGGGACTCCAGCACGCTCACCGAGCCCCTCAAGATAGACAAAGCTTCAGGCGCCGGTGCTGGGAAGGACTTCGGTGACGAGGTCTACGAGGGGCCCCAGGTGGAGTTCGCAGCCGCCGAGACAAAGGAGGCGCTGAAGGACGCCGCCCCGCTGGCCTTCAACTCCAAGCCCAGCGACCCGGCGGCGACGTCGAGCGCCGGAGCCACCGGCTACAGCTGCTACTCCACCACCACCACCGCCTCGGCCAACTCAGTGGGGTCGGAGAACGCCATGGAGCACTTTGATTGGCCCGAGGAGAGCCTGGGCGACGCGTGCCTGCGCTGGAAGGAGCTGCAGGCCACCGACCTTGCCAAGGGCTTGTTCCCCGGCAAGCTGGGCGACTCCTGCAAGGAGAAAAAAAATGCCTGCGGCTTGGACCTGTGCGACGGCGAGCAGCCGGCCAAGAGCGAGCCGTCCCGGGACTTCGACGAGCAGGCGATGGAGGAGGAGGAGGAGGAGACGCTGACCTACGCCGACGCGGCGAAGGCGGACAGCGAGAGGTGGCTGCAGGAGACGCGGCACTGCTGCTCGACGGGGGACTTCAGCGAGATCCCCATCATCTCCTCGCCGGAGCTGAAGGAGTCGGACCTGGAGGCCGAGGAGTACTCGTCGCTCTGCGAGCTGGCTGCCGCGGAGCAGAAGTCGGTGACCTACGAGCCCTCATCGCCGGCCAAGCCCCCGGAGGTGGCCCCCGCCGTGCTGTCCTCCAGCGAGGTGCCCGTGTCGGCCGAGGAGACCGTCAGCACGGCCGAGAAGGAGGGCTCGCCCCCCACCGCTCGCCTCTCCGGCCAGTCCGTCATCCTGCTGGGCCCCGCCGTGGGCACCGAGACCAAGGTGAAGAGCTGGTTCAAGTCCTCCCTGCCCCACATCCAGCCTGAGGAGGAGAACAGTGGCGGTGGGATGATGTCCCACTCGGAGGCGGCCGACGCCGAGGCCGCCCTGTCGCTCGTGGCGAAGCAGCAAGTCGTCCCCGAAAGCGCGCCGGGAAGGACGGAGCCCGTCTCACGGGGCAAGAGCCTCCGCAACAAGAGGCTCCACTGCCGGCTACCGGAGGGGGACGGTGCTGGCAGCCCCTTCGCCGAGGTGCCAGTGGCCGGCGGTGCGGCCAGCGCTTGCCTCGGGCCGGAGGTCCAAGGGGAGATGGCGAGCAAGAATGGCCCCAGCCAAACGCCCCGCTTCGCGGCCGAGGGCCTGCCGGCCCGCATGTGCACCCGCTCCTTCAGCGCCCTGGCCGAGCCCCGCACGCCGGCCCCACTGGAGGGGCTGAAGGCCCCGGTGCATCAGGAGAAGCTGGGCAAGAAGCCAGGCTGTGGCGTCAAGCAGAGGGTGGCCTTCAAAGCCAGGAAGCGCAGCAGCCGGCCGGGACCCAAGGTGGTGCAAAGCGTCGGCGACGCCACCCTCCTGGTGCCCGGCTTGGTGGCGGCGGAGGAGGCGGCAGGGCCGACGCTACCCGAGGGCGACGTGGTGGAGGTCGGGGAGAGGGACCAGCGGTCGATGATCCTGCGCTCGCGGACCAAGACGCAGGAGGTCTTCTACACCAAGCGGCGGCGGGGCAAGCGGGCCGCCGACGTGCGGCTCAAGAACTGCAAAGCCCCCAAGAAGCTGGTCTCCAACAACCACCTCCCAGCCGCCTTCAAGTTGACGGCTCCGGGCAGCCCCCACAAGGAGGGCAAGGTGGGCGCCCGGATGAAGCTGCCCAAAGCCGGCCCGGGCTTGGGGGGCAAGATGTCCGAGCGGCCGCTGCACTCGCTGAAGAGGAAGTCGACCTTCATGTCCCCCATCCCCGCCAAGAAGAGGAACCTGGTCCTGCGGAGCAACAGCGGCAGCGGGAAGGAGGAGAAGCCGGAGGCTCCCCCCAGCCTCTTCAAGAAGATGCCCGTGGCCAAGAAAGTGAAAGCCAAGCTGGCCCCCAAGAGCTCCGGCGAAGCCATCCCGAAGCCCCCCCCACCGAAGGAGGCCCCCGATGTCTGCATCAAGATCACCTCCCGCACAGCCTTCCAGGAGGCCACCAAGACCAAAGTGCTGCCTCCCCGCAAGGGCCGCGGCCTCAAGCTGGAGGCCATCGTCCAGAAGATCACCTCGCCCAACTTGAAGAAGTTCTCCTGCAAACCCGCGGCCACTGCGGCGGCCACCATGGCCACCTACGGCACCTCTGCAAGCCCGGGCAGCTCAGAGAGGGAGCGGGCATCGAAGCACAGCGGGATGGCCCCGGCGCTGGGCGACACACGGCTGCCCAAGCCGGCGCTGGCCCACAAGGTGCCCGCCGTGCCGGTGGCCGAGCCGCTCTGCCGAAGCCCCAACGGCCGAGCCCCAAAGGGGAAGCTGGGTGGCGGGAGGAAGCTCCTCGCCGATGGCTGCCAGGGCGATGGCTGCGGGCCCACGGCGGGGCCACAGCCCACCCCTACCATGGCGGCCAAGCACCTGGGGCTCCTCCCCAAGAAGAGGAACCGCAAGGGCAAAGCGGCGGCGCTGGACATGGCCAAGACACCTCCGGGCTCGGCAGCGTCACCGCTGCCCCGGGAGCGAGCAGCCGGCCCTGGTGGCGGGGAGGAGGCACCGCCACCACCGCGGGACGGCAAGAAACCAAAGAGCGAGGAGAAGGAGGCAGGGAGCTGCGACGGAGCCCCGGAGGGTCGTCCCGCCAGCGGCTCGACGCGGGGCCCAAAGCCGCGGGCCAACCACTCCAACTACAACGGCTACGCCAAGCGGCAGCGGAAGCGGCTGGCGCACGGCAAGGCCAAGGCGGTGCCGCCGCGGTGCAAGAGCCGCGGCAAGCGCCGCCGCCAGGGCCAGCAGGCCCCGCTGCTGCACCCCGCTGAGCCCGAGATCCGCCTCAAGTACATCTCCTGCAAGCGGCTGCGGGCCGACAGCCGGGCGCCGCCCTTCGCCCCCTACGTCCGTGTGGAGCGGCGCGGCCAGTTCACCACCACCCGCACTGTCGTCAACTCGCCCGGCGACGAGGCCCGCCTGCAGCGGGGACCCGCCGGGCCGGCGACTCGACCGCGGGCGGCCCTGCCAGCCTCGTCCACCATGCACATGGGGCCGGTAGTGTCGAAGGCGCTGAGCGCCGCCTGCCTCGTCTGCTGCCTGTGCCGCAACCCCGCCAACTACAAGGACCTGGGCGATCTCTGCGGGCCCTACTACCCCGAGGACTGTCTGCCCAAGAAGAAGGCGAGGCTGAAGGAGAAGGCGCGGGCCGAGGGGCCGGGCGACGACTCCGTCCCGCCCGCCGCCACCATGGCGGCCGAGCGGGGTGCCCGGGGCGCGGAGGGCGGCTGCGGCAGCAGAGCGGGTCGGCCGGAGGGTGCCGGCGAGGCGGGCAAGCAGAGCGCCTTGCGGTGCAGCCCGCGGGGCATGTTCCGCAGGCTGCAGAGCTGCTACTGCTGTGACGAGAGGACAGAGGGCGAGGAGGCGGCCGAGAAGCCCCGGCGGCACGAATGTCACAAGGCAGAGTCGCCGCCGCAGGAGCCGCCGGGCGACACGCAGGAGCACTGGCTGCACGAGGCCTGTGCCGTATGGACCGCAGGGGTTTTCCTGGTGGCAGGGAAGCTCTACGGGCTGCAGGAGGCCGTCCGGGCGGCCGCCGACTTGGTAAGAGCTCGGCAACCGGCCTGGCGTCGCATCCCAAGGGGGCAGCTGCCATCAGCGTCCTGCAGACGGAGCCGGTCCCGCGGGTGCCCGGGGTCACAGTTAGCGGGGTTGGCCTCTATGAGTCGCCCCGGGGAGAGCGGGGTGGGCGCCCGGGTGCCGGGAGGGCCACCAGCTTCCTGTGGGAGCCGTGCGGCCGCATCTCCCGTAGCGCCTAACCCCCCGTTCGGGTGCAGAAGTGCAGCTCCTCTGCCCCGGTAGCACCTCAAACCCCACTTTTAGGAGCAGGACTGAGTCATTTTGCCCTGGTAGCACCCAAAGTCCCCTTTTGGGAGCAGAGCCGTGGCTGTTGTGCTCTCGTGGCACCTACAGCCCCTTTTTTGGGTCACACATTGCTCTGTTTTGGGGGAGTGGCAGCTCCCATGAGGAGCTGAGCCCGGCGGCGATTCGGAGCGTGTGGAGGCGGGATGAGGGGTGACGATGGGCACAACGTGGTGGCACAGTGCTGGCCCTGCTCTGGTGCCAGAGCAAGAGGAGCCCACAGACAGAGCGAAGTAGGGACGATGCTGATGGGAGACCACCAACAGGACATGGGCTTTGCATGCTCGGGGGAGACTGGGCAGGGGGGTCTCCATCAAGCCCCCTCAGTACCACGTTTAGGGCTGCCTGGAGCCTGCTGCCCTCTTTGTGCCCACACTGTGGGGCTGGGTGCTCCCATCCCTGCAGTACCCACTGGGGATGGAGCAGGACATGGGTGACCCCGGTGTGCAGGTCACTAAATCAGCGCATCACAGGCTTGGAAGGGACCTCCAGAGGTCATCCAGTCCAACCCCCCTACACCAAGCAGGGCCAGCACTCCCCAGACCAGGTTGCCCACAGCCCCAGCCAGCCTGACCCTGAATGGCTCCAGGGATGGAGCATCAACCCTGACTCCGGGCAGCCTGTTCCAGGGATCCCCCACCCTCAGATTCAACAACTTGTCCCTCCTGTCCAGCCTCACTCTGCCCTTTCCCAGCTTCAAATCAAGACCCCCTCATCCTATTGTCCTTGGCCTTTGGGAACAGTCTCCCCCAGCCTCCTGACAGCCCCTCTCTGGGGTCAGAAGGTCACTATAAGGACTCCCCACAAGAGCCTTCCCCTCTCCAAGCTGAACAACTGTTGTCCTGTCCATTCACCTCTGCACCCCCTGCCCGTAGATGATGGCTGCAGGGCTCAGGGCCATCCAGGGGCAGGAACCTCTTGCGGGGTCACCAGCAGCTGAGGGACAGGCATGGCATCACCCATGGTGCCATGGCACGGGTGGAAGAACGATGCCAGGGCAGGGAGGCGGTGGGCGGGGTGCGGGGTTGCCCGGCTGGGCTTTGCTCCTGCGCTGGGCTCTGACGGGGTCTCTCTGTCTCTCCCCATCTCTCCACCCCTGCTCTGTCTGCCCCACTGCGTTTCCAGAAGTGCTCGAGCTGCCAGCAAGCAGGAGCCACCGTGGGCTGCTGCCAGAAGGGGTGTCCCCACACCTACCACTACGCGTGTGCCGTCGACACAGGTGAGCCTGGCTGTGGCAACTGGGAGCCCTCAGCCCCCTCCCACCCATCTTCACATCCACCCGTGTTGGGACAGCAGTGGCCTCTGTGCCAGCTGGTGTCTTGAGCTTGCTGGGTCTCACCCAGGGTCGGGATGGTGCTGGGAGGAGGATGCTGTGTCCCCAGATGTGTGGGGTCGGCCCTGATAAGGTTTTCTCTTCCTCACAGGTTGCTTATTAACTGAAGAGAGCTTCTCTCTGAAATGTCCCAAACATAAGGTAAGACCTGAGACCCCCCCTCCACTTTGTTCCCCCTAAAGTGCTCTGCAGGTCCCTGGGGAGACCACAAGCCCCACCCTGGGGACACCCTGCTGTCAGCATACTCAGTCCTGAGTGGCACGGGGCCGTGACATGGGGGTCACAGCATCACCCAGAGCCCTCGAGGCAGGGGAGCAGTGGGTCTGGGAGTCCTGCCAGCCAGGCTGTGGGTGCCGGTGGGGTGGGGGAACGGTAATCAAACCCATCCTGCATCTCTTGGGTGGGTGCCCCTAGGAGAGCCCCGCCGAGGACGACTCCCAGGGTTCAAACTCCCCCACACCAGTGGGACCCACTGGGCTGACACCCTCCTCCTTCTCCCCGCAGCGGCAGCCGGTGTAGCTCTGCCATCAGCACAGGACCGGCGGAGGAGGCAGCGCCCCGGCAGTGGAGCGGGGCCAGCCCGGCACGTAGCGGGAGCTGCCCTGCTGCAGGTGGGCACAGCGCTGCCCCCCTGCGTGGCCTCCACCCTGAGCCCATTCCGGGCGGGCAGGGCCAGTGCCAGGTTTTCCTTCCTGCCGGCACCCGGCAAAACCTGGCCTGGCTATACGGGAGAGACGGAACAGGATCCCCTGGACAGAGCCAGCACTGGGTTTTCCTTCCTGCTGGGACTCGGCAAAACCCAGCCTGGCTGGACAGGAGAGATGGAACGGGATTCCCTGGACAGAACCAGCGCCAGGTTTTCCCTCCCGCTGGGCCCTGGCAAAACCCTGCCTGGGCATGTGGGAGAGATGGAATGGGATCCCCTAGATGGAGCCAGCACCGGGTTTTCCCTCCCACTGGCAGAGCCTAACCTGGTCTTATGGGAAAGACAGATTAGGATCCCCCACCCCAGGCAGAGCCAGCACCGGGTTTTCCGTCCTGCCGAGACTTGGCAAAACCTGGCCTATCCGTGCAGGAGGAGACGGAATGGGATCTCCCTGGACAGAGCCAGCTCCAAGTTTTCCCTCCCACCGAGCCCTGCCAAAACCTGGCCTGGCCGCAGGGGAAAGTCGGATCGGGATCCTCCAGCCCTTGATGGCTGCAGAGGGAGGGAGAAGGGAGGGAAGTTTTGGGGGGGGACTGTCCAAGGGGGGGTTCCTGGCGATGTTGTCTTACTGTGGGGTCACCGGAGTCCCCGTGTGGGTCCCGGCTCTCCACATCTCTCACACTGATCTGATCTGAGATGTTGCCTTCAGCAAACCTCACGGTGTCTGTCTGTAAATAACGATGCGGCGGCGGAGAAAACGAGAAAAACCCCAAAAAAAAAAGACAAAAAAAGACCAAAAAAGGAGAAAAAACAGGAAAAAAAAGGAGAAAAAACAAAAAAAAAAAAGCCCTGAACAACAGCCTGCTGCTCGGAACACACCTCGGCTTTCCTCAGCTTCCTCTGCCATGGCCTCTCGGACCCCCAGTCCTGCCCGTCCCGCGCTGCCAGACTCTGTGGCTGGTAGCCACGGCCCCGCTGGGGTGGAGGGCACTTGGTTGGGTTGGTGGGTGCCCCCTAGGCTGCCCCAGCCTGGCTCCTTCCCGCTGAACCCACCCACCGCCCTCCGGCTCCACGGGGTGCTGGTGCTGCTGGGGTGGGGTGGCTGGTCCTGCTCACCGGGAGAAGCCCCACAAACCCACCCAGACGCCCGTCGGCCTCTGTTCAGCCTCAGCAGCACCTCAGGGGGCTGGGGGTGGGCTTTGCTCCCTGGGCTTGTGGGTGCAAACCCCAAACCTTTGGGTGCAGACCCCAGCTCTCTGGGTGCTGACCCCTAGTCTCTGGGTGCAGACCCCAGCTCTTTGGGTGCTGACCCCGGGCTCTAGGCGCTGCACCCCAGGGTTTTATGCTGAGGCCAGAGGGTTCCAGCAGCCCAGAAAAGGCTTCCAGCCAGTAGCAGAGTCTTTGGAGCAGGAGAAGGAGGAGGCAGCACTTCCTTCCTCCCTTTGCTCCCCCCACCAGCCATGTCCCCGTGGGGTGCCCCACACGACACCCCGATCTCTGCACAGCCCAGCACAGGTAGCAAATCACCACCTCTGGGGGGATGAACCCTAAAACCCATCCTAAAACACCAGCCAGTGCCCCCAACCCCACAAGGGTCAAGGATGACACAGTGCTGGCCCCATCCAGCTGTCCCGACCCCACGGAACCGGCACCCGCGTCCCCCCTCCACTGGCCGTCGCGATTCCCCCTCCGTCCCACCCAGCCCTTCGCCCTCCAGGTTTGCCAGCCACGAAAATGTTGTTTGAGCAGCTTTCGACTTGGAGCCGGGAGAGAAAACCGTTGGTTTTCACAGCAAACAGACAAAAAGGAGTCGAAAAAGCAAAAAAGGGGGGGAAGAAGGAAAAAAAAAGAAAGAAAAGAAATTTAAAAAAAAAAGAGAGAAAAGGAAAAAGAGAGAAAAAAGGACAAAAAACACAGGAAAAATGAAAAATCAATGAGAAAAGAAGGAAAAAGAAAAAAGGAAAAAGAAAAAAGGAAAAAAGAAAAAAGGAAAAAAGAAAAAAGAGAAAAAGGAAAAAAGAAAAAGGAAGGAAAACAAGAAACAAGGAAGGGGAAAATAAAACAAAAGCAGAAGAAAAATAGGGAGAAAAAAAGGGGAGGGGAAAGAGGAAAAAAGACGAAGAGGAAAATAAAAAATAAAAGGAAAAAGTACAAATTTGAAAAAGAAAAAAGAATAAAAGAAAAGAAGTAAAAAGCTAAAAGTGAAAAAAGAAAATGGAAGGGGAAAACTGACGTAAAAATAAAACAAGTAAAAAAGAAAAAAGGAAAAAGAAAAGGGGAAAAGAAGTTGGAAGGAGGCAAATCAAAATAAGAAAAGAAAAGGGAAAAGAAACGGAAAAAAGAAATGAGGAGAAAATAAAATAAGAAAAGGAAAAAAAGGAAAAGAAATTAGGAAAAAATCAAAATAAGAAAAGGAAAAAGAAAAGGAAAAGAAATTAGGAAAAAATCAAAATAAGAAAAGGGAAAAATAAATTAGGAGAAAATAAATGAAAATAAGAAAAGAAGAGGAAAAGGGGGGAAAAGCAATTTCAAAGGAATCCAGAAAAGAGACTTGAAAGAAGCGAAGACAATAAAAAGAGAGGGGAAAAGAACAAAAAAAAAAGAAAGTCAAAGGAAATTTAAAAAAGAAGAAGTTAAAAGGAAAAAAGAGAAGAAAATAAGAAAAAGGGGGGGAAACACAATAAAATAACGACAAGGAAAATAGAAAAGATTCTAATTAAATAAAAAGTTGAAGGAAAACAGAAGAAACAAGCAAAAGAAAATAAGAAAAGGCAGAAAGAGAGGAGAATAAATTAAAGAGGAAAGAGGAGCAAACAAAAAAGAGAAGCAACGAAGAGACGAAAACGAGGGAATAAAGAACTAAAAACCCGAGGAACGACCAAGGCATCAAGCGAAGAGCGACCCGCTGCAGGAGCGACAGCCGACGAGGCGGCTGCGAGGAGCTTCGGCCGCGGGGAGAGGGAGGAGACCCCGGCGCCCCCGTCCCGCTGCCGGCACCGTGGCCGTTTGGAAGTGACATCGTTGTACATAGCGAGTGTAAAGTGGCCGAGCCCCGCGTGTATGATAGCCGGCCCCGCGCCCCCGTGTATATATATGTACACAGATACATATATATAATATATATGAAGACTTGTAAATGTTAAGACTAGTGTTCTTATTAGTTATATTGCTTCACACTGAAGATTGTGTGTAACAAGCTGTTTCTAAAAGATGTTTATTTTCCTGAAGAGTTAAAATAAAAAAATGAGAAAAAAAACCAAACAAACAAACAAAAAAAAAGAGAGAAAAAAATAAAGGAAAAAAAAAAAGAGAGAGAAAAAAAATGAGAGGAAAAAAGGAGAGAAAAAGAAAGAGGGAAAAGAGAGGGAAAAGAGAAAAATAAGAGGAAAAAAGAGAGAGAAAAGAGAGAGAAAAAAGAGAGAAAGAGAAAAAAAGAGGGAAAAGGAGAGAAAGAAAAAAATGAAAAAAAAGAGGAAAAGAAACCAAAAAAAAAAGAGAGAAAAAAATCAAAGAAAACAAAAATCACCAAAAAAAAGATGAATAAAAAAATAATCAACCAAAACCAGGTCATTGCATTCAGAGAGTCAATAAAGAGGCAACGATTGTTTTGGATGTTGGTGGTGGTCGGCTCGTGGACTCTTCTTTTTGTGTCTTGGGTCTGAGGAGGGGGTGCAGAGACACCCCCCACACAGCCCCAGCTCTGCCCCTGCAGTGGTTCGAGGGGATGTGGTGGAGGGTGGCCCCTGTGGTTTGTGGTCCAGGCGGTTGGGGTCATGCAGCGGCCAGGGGGTTCGTTGTCGGGGGCAGTTACACGGCTGGTGTCCCCATCCCTGGCACCCAGTGTCCCCATCCCTGGCACCCAGTATCCCCGCCCCTGACACCCAGTGTCCCCATCCCTATGACGCAGTGTCACCCCTTGGGTGTCGTCCTCCCACCCCAGTCCCAAGGCTGCTTTGTGTTTGGGAGGGGGTCCTTTGCCCCAGCCCCGTCCAGTTCAGTCTCCATCCCCTCCCAGCATCCCCCTCTGCACCACCGCATCCCAGTACACACCAGTATAAATAATCAGCTTTAATGGTCTGTACAAAACTCTCCAACTATGAAAATACCGTTTAAAAAGGCAAAGGGGGGGGACCTGGGGGAGGGGGAAATGGGACAGGGTTGGGGGGGCTATGTACAAGAAGGGGGTGAAGCAAAGGGATGGGGGCACCCACCAGCCCCAACTGGGATTCCCCTGCTGCCATCCCTTGTCCTCAAGCGCTCAGGCACTGGGTGGGGACTGGTCAGTGCTGGGGGGAGTGGGGAATAGGGCTGGGGGTCCCTCCTCTTGCTTCTCATGGGGTCAAACCTACTCTCCCCATGAGCCAACACCCCTCCACCCTCCCNACCCTGCTCCCTAACCCCATCCCGGGGGTACCCCAGGCACGCGGCACCCAGTTGGGGTTCAAGGCGGGGGGGGTGGACCCGCCCTCCCAGTCTAACCCGACGTGACGGTGGTGCCGCTGCCCAGCTTGATGATCATCTGCTGGCAGTCGTGCAGCGTCCGCCGGTCGCCCAGCTTCTCCAGGGTGCGGGCGGCCTCGGCCAGCATCCCCACCCGCTGCCCCGGGCACCCCAGGAAGCTGGGCGTGGGGGGGCAGCAGGCCAGCAGGAGGGTCTCACTGTGCTCCCGTGCTGGTGGGGGGCTGCCCGGGTCAGCAGCTGCGAGGAGAGGAGGCGGTCAGCCCACCCATCCACCCCACCAGCCGCCCACCCACGGGTGCCACCACTGAAAGCATCGCAGCCGGGCGCTGTGGGGTGAGGGGGTAACGGGGTGTCCCACCCCGCATCCCTACCTGTCTTGCTGCCCTGCACCCCTCGGCGCCGCAGGCTGCGGTCCAGGAGCTGGTGGGTGCGCGTGGGGCTGGCTCTGGCCATCAGCCGGGCGGTGGCCTCGTGCAGGAAGACCTGGGTGGTGCCAACGG
>VXBP01008209.1:365023-434728 GCA_013400115.1 Rhinopomastus cyanomelas | reverse complement strand
CCCAGCTCGGTGATGCCCCCAGGCCGGCTCGGGACGCACCGTCGATGTCGCTGAGCAGGGCAGTGTCAATGTCGCTGGCCCCGGAGAGGCCGAGGGTGGGCGACAGCCCCTCCAGGGCCACATCGTCGAAGGGGGGGTTGTTCATGGTGCTGGCGGCGCTAGGAGCGGCGGGGCCCCGCCATGGCCCGGAGAAAACGGAGGGGACGGGAAGGAGCCGCCAACTTGCTCCCGCGAACCGAGCCCAGACCTGCTACCGGGCACGGGAGGCGGGCGGGGGGGTTGCGGGAGGCGGATCCGCCGCCGCGCACCGCCCCGAGGCCGCCTTCTCCGCTCCGCCCCGCTGCACCGGGCTGGGATCCCCCGACAGCGCCGGGATAGGACCCCGCCACCCCGACAGCGCTGGGATGGGACCCCTCGACAGCACCGGGGTGTGATCTCCCAGACAGAACCAGGCTGGGAACCCCTGACAGCACTGGGATGGGAACGACTGGCAGCACTGGGATGGGACTCCCCGGTAGCATTGGGACAGGATGCCCTCGACGTCAGCACTGGGATAGGACCCCTCAAGATGGAAGGAACCAGGCTGGAACCCACCAGCAGCGCTGGAACGGGACCCCCGACAGCACTGGGTTGGGATCCCTGGCAGCATTGGGATGGGAACCCCTCATGGATCCCCCCCGACAGCACTGGGAGGGAGCTGGGGCTCCAGGAGCAAGGCAGGGCAGCAGTCCCTGGGGAAGTCACGGAACCCTGGGGACAGACACTGACCCCCTGGGACAGTGACCAGCCCCTGGGGACAGACAGGAAACCCTGGGGACACTCACCCAGCCCTTGGACAGGCACCAACCTCTGTGACAGGCACCAACCGCATGGGAACTCACCAACCCCTGGGGACAGTGACCAACCCCTGGGGACAGTGACCAACCCCTGTGACAGTCCCCAACCCCTGGGGACAGTTGCCCAGCCCGTGGGACAAGCACCAAGTACCTGGGCTGGGCATTAAATGCTCCCTACCCCTAGCTCAGGGCAGATGCTGAAGTAGCCATGGGGAGAAGGTGGTGGCCCATGGCTGCTGATGGAGGACTCATGCCAGGCTGAGCTTGGGCCACTGCGGCACCGCTTGGTCCCAGCGTAGAGGAAGACTGTGGGCAACTACTTTCCCCCTCCTGGCACTGGGGTCTGGAGCACATCCCAGCACCACTGCCCCACCATGGCATGGCCCAGACTGGGAGAAGCTCCCATAGCCCCAGTTAGGAGATGCCAGAGGGCTGATGCCACCTTGCGACCCCCAGCTGAGCCCTACATGGGCAGGTGGGCTCGTGGTGGGGTCTCCCTGATGGGTTTCATGCTGGGGTGAGCCCACCTCTCCAAACCCTGTAGGGTTGGTCCTACTGCTGGGAGAGATTTGGGGTGAGCAAATCGGCCACGGCGTCAGCCCCCAGGTCATTCTGCACCGGTTGGGGCTACCTGGGGATTAATGAACCCTGGCTGCGCCATAAAAACCTCCCCCCAGCCTCGCTGGCTCCCGTGTGGTGGCACAGAGGTCACCCCCAGGCAATACCGGGCACTGTGGTGTGACACAGAGACCCCGCAGAGCACCCCGTGGACCACGGCAGAGCTGTGGGTGCACAGCCCTGGGGGTCCCTCTGCACTGCCACCCCCACTTGAGCCTCCTCAGGCTGGGGACGTGGACCTGTGGCCAAGCTGGAGTGGAGCCCAGGGGTGCCCAGCTCAGCTCTGTGCTGACAGATGGAGTAGGGTCACCCCTACACAGACCCCCCACCCCCGACTCAGATCTCACCCACAGCAAAAAGAAAACCCCTCGAGAGATCCTCAACCTGCTGTGGGGGGTCTGGGGGAGGGGGGCTGTGTGCATCCCCCCACCCAGCTGGGTCATTGGGGTCTGTGGCAGCAGAGTTCCAGGGACACGGAGAGGGATGTCCTGTGGCCCCACGAGACTTTCAGGGCATCATCCTGCAAACGTGGGGGTCACACACCTCAACCAACCCACAGCCTTCCGCGTGGGACACGGAGAAGGGCAACCACTCCGTGTGGAAAAACCCACTTCGTTTTCCTGGGTGCAAACCCCAACCCCGACGGTCTGTGATCCGGAGAACCCCCACACACACACACACACGATGCTTCCCCCTGCTCCAGGGACCCGAAGCCACCGAGCGGCATCCCGCACGCGCTCCGGTCGCCCGGCTCACTCGCCGGGACGGCTCTGGAGGCCGGAGGATGCCGCGCGGGGCGGGGCTCCCCGGGGTCCCCCATCGCCGGCGGGGCAGGGAGAAGCCCCGCCCGTAGGACCAGGGCCACGCAGCCAATGGGCGCCGCGGCCGCGAGTGGAGTGATTCCGCATCACGGCCCGGGGCCCGCGATTACATCATGCGGGTCCTGCGGGGCTGGATGGCGACGGGGCCACGTGGTGCCTCCGCTCGGGAGCCGCCGAGAACCTTTTTCCCTGAGAGAGGAAACCGCAGGGATGAGACATAAACAAACCAACCAAACCGACCGCCAACGGGCTTCTCGGTGTTTGGCCACCGCCGAGCCGGACGGGCAGGCTCGTGGGGTTGTGCCGGGGCTCGCCGCCGGCGTGGAGCATCGTCCCGAAGGCGAACCGGCAGCGCCGACGGCATCTGGGCTGCGCTGGGCGTCAGCTGCAGAGCCCAACCGCGGCAGCTCCGGGCACCCTGCAGCATCCCCCTCCCGTGACGCACGGACTTGGGGTCCCTGGCTGTTTGCCCACCCCCAGCAGACCCCCGCCACTGCGCTGGACGCAGCCCGGGGCTCTGGCTGAGCCCCCCAGCAGCCCTCGTGTTCGGGGGGTTGGGTTGGCGGTGGCAGGACGCGGCGTCGATCGTTAATTCGTGTCGCAAACAGGCTCCGCAGCCTCTTCGGTCTCTGCCGGTGACCCGGCTGTGGCAGCCCTGAGCTGCGACGTGGGCTGAATCCAGCGCCCCAGTTCGAACCCCGCTCGGGGTTCACTCACCCCAAAAGGGAAATGGGGTGAACGCACGCGGGGGCATTTCCCGTCCGCGCTGGGAGCCAAATGCGGTGCCCGGCGCTGGGAAGCAGTGACCTGCAGCCTGTGCTCTGCACCAGGGGATCCTCATGGGCTCTGGGGGGGCGCAGGTTTGGGGGTGAAGAGCCCCACCAGTGTTCACCAGCGTGGGGAAGTCACACTGGGTTTAGGGAGTCTGGTGTCAGCAGAGGCTGGAGGGGGGCACTGAACTGGCCGCCAGTGAACCCAACCCTCTGCACCTGCTTTGGCCCCTGTGGGAGACAGAATTGGGGGTTAGAGGGGTCTCAGGATTGGGGAATAGTGGGGTCCCAGAATTAGGGGATAGCAGAGTCTCAGAATTGGGGGATAGAGTGGTTAGGGGAGTTAGTGGAGATCTCAGAATCGGGGGATGGTCTCAGACTTGGGGGATAGAGTGTTTTGAGGATTGAAGGTTAGAGGAGTCTCAGCATTGGGGGATAGAGGGGTCTCAGAACTGGGGGTCAGTGGGACCCTTTGCCTCACACACAGCCGTGGGACCCTGGGGAAGTGCAACAGTCCCCAGCTCTGGCAGCTTCCCCCGGCTCAGAGCTGGGAGTTTGCACCCCGGTTGCTCTTTGTGCGATGTCTGCTCTGCCGGGGCCGCGGTGTCTCTGCACCTTCCCCGTGGGAGCCGGGCTCTGCACCTACACGAACAACCCCCACACAGCCAGCCGCGTGAGCGGGGCGACGGGGAACAAGCTGGGGCAGAGCTGGGGTTGGCAGGAGCTAATTCCAGCTCCAGGGAGGGGAAACTCCCCCTTTCAGGCTCTTCCACACACCCACCCCTTCCCCACAGCACCTCCCAAACCATCTTCAAGTGTGAGATCAAGGGCACCTTCCTGACAGCCTGGTTTGGTTTTGGCCCTAAGTGGCACCGAGACACTTCTCAAGGGCTTCTAGATGCCTGCTCATCTTCCAGCTCGTCAGAACCACCTTCATCAGTGAGGGTGCTGGGTCAAAGACCAGGCTTGCATCAGCACCACTGTGGCCAGCAGGGCTGGGGGCATCCTTCTCCCCCTGTGCTGGGCACTGGGGAGGTCTCCCCTTGAGTCCTGGGGCTAGTTCTGGGCCACTCACTTCAAGGAACAGATGGAGGGGCTGGAGCAGGTCCAGAGGGGCAACGAGGCTGGGGAAGGGACTGGAGGGAGAGGCTGATGGGGAGAGGCTGAGGGAGCTGGGGGTGTTGAGAGCGAAGAAGAGAAGACTCAGAAGGGACCTTCTCCCTCTCCAACTCCCTGAAGAGAGGTTGGACTCGGATGGGGGTCAGGCTCTTCTCCCAGGCAACCAGCACCAGGACGAGAGGGCAGGGCCTGAAGCTGCCAGGGGAGGGTTAGGCTGGGTGTTAGGAAGCCCTTCCTCATGGAAAGGGGGATCAGAGCCTGGACTGGATTGCCCAGGGCTGTGGGGGAAGTCCCCATCCCTGTAGGTGTTGGAAGGGCAGCCTGGCTGTGGCCCTCAGTGCCCTGGTGTGGCCACTGGGGTGATGCTAGGTCCTGGTCTGGGCTGGCTGAGCTCAGAGGGCTTTGCCAGCCTCAGTCATTCCAGGCTTCTATGAAACCAAGGATCTAGTTGAAGACCCTTGGACACTGAAAGGTCCCTCCCAACCCAATCCAAGCGGCAGTTTGACATCTGACGCTGAGAGCGAAGCCGGGTGAGATCCCAGCACAAAGCCAGACGGGACCTCCGGGTCACACTAGTAGTGTCTTTATTGGAGGATCTCACATGCAGGAACCAAAGTAGAGATGATCTCTGGAGCAAGTTCAAACAACGGCAGATTAACACATCGTCCTGAACGCAACCCTCTTTCCTACGGCGATCGCAGCCACGGTTTAGCGTTGGGTTTCTTTGCTCTGTTTCTCATGGATTTTATTTCTCTTTATGGAGTCGATCAACTTTTAAACAGCTTCTGGCCCCCTCTTCTCCCCCCTACCCCAGTCCCAAGCGAAAAAAATACCCGGTATCTTCAGTAAATAAATATTCTCCACTTTATCTCCGGAAAAGCCTAGGGCTGTAAGATACAGAGAAGCTACGACACGGGTGAGGACTGGAGGGTCGACGATGGCGCAGAGGGACGTGGACAGAACGAGGAGCTCGCGCTCGTAAAGACAACGGAGCAGGGTGCGATGGTTCTGGGATGCTGGGTGAGGTACAACCCACCTGGGGATGGCAGAGGAAGGGGCAGCCCTGCTGCGGAGGCTGCGGTTTGGGAGGGCACCGGCAGTGCCTCTGGGTGGCTGGCGGGCAGGTGGCCCAGCAGCTGAAGGGTCACCTCCAAGAAGGCTATAAATGCTCTCCTGCTTCACTCTTTCCACCAAAACAACCATCCTGAGCTGTGTTTTTCCAGGGGAGGCTCTGCAAGCGCCACGGTTTCGGGGTTTGGAGGTAAACAGTGAGCGAGCCGGGCTGGCCGTGGAGATGGGAGAAGTGACTCCTGCTGCAGGGGACTCCTGGGTGAGAAGGCTGCTGTGAACACCGCTGTGCTTGCCCCGCTGGCCTCCTGCATGTGCTGCCCTCGTGGGTGAAAGCGGGAGAGCACTGAACAGGGAGGGATGGGAACAGGCTGCGTTGGCCAAGGGGAGCCTTGGCCCGGCTCCCGTGGCAGCGCAGGGAGGGCGATCAGCACCCCCTGCCCCCTGTTTTCTAGGGGGTCTGGAACCTCTGTTCTTCCACCACTGGAGGGAAACATCTCGCTGCCGCAGGCAGCCCTGCCCCGAGTCCTCAATCTCCAAGTGGAAATGGCCAGTGCATCCCATTAAAAAACACTCCAGCTGGACCAAGCCAAGGGAATGGAAACCCCCAACTAAAACCCTTCTCCAGCCTGGAGCTGTGCAGCCAGCGTGGGGATGGTGGAGCTGGTTGGCTCCACCAGAGGCAGAGGAAAGGGAAAGGCTACGCGGGAGGCTACGCGAGGGTCCCAGTAAGGACCAGTCTCTGCCTTTATGCTGTTCCCTTTAAAAGACACCGTGCTGCGTTTTGATGAGCCCCACCTACACACTGGACACCCTGCAGGTCTGTGCAGCACAAGGATCCCTACTTCTCCTGCCAAAGATGTGGCTGGAAATGACACGGAACAGTTAAAAAAGCCCCAAGGAAGGACATTTTTAAATAGAAACTCATTCACTTCTTACATCTCAGCACAGGAAGGGTTAACAGGTTAAAAACCACCCCCCATAACAGAAAGAAAAGAAACCCACAAAATAAATAGTTGAATCTATAGGACAGGGAACGATTAGAACATCCAAAGGACCCCGAGAATAACTTAGTGTCACTGAGCGTCAAGCTGCGGTTCCTAGCGAAGCCCGGAAAGCGCCGGGACGGTCTTCGGGAGCCAAAACCCCCTTCCCTTTCCCTCCAGCGGTTTCCATCGGCCGGGTTTTCTGCAGACACGAGAGGACGGGGAAGATCCTGATACAGGACATTAGGGAAGCTCTAGCGTGGCTCTTGAAGAAGGTCTGGGCTAAACCACCCCCGTTCTGCTGTGGGCTCTGTCCCCTTCGGTGCTGCCAGCCCCTGAGAGCCAGGGTGGGTGCACTCGGGCTCCCAGTTTCACTCCCAGACACATGGAGGATCCCACCAAAGGCCGTTCAGCTGTTGCACCCAACAGAGCATCTCCTGAGCCCTCCTGCCTGCAGAGACACCTTGGCTTCCCAGCGGGGACGGACCACGAGGTGCTGGGGGTCACAAGGAGCTCGAGCGCTGCCAGCACTTCCCTCAGGCCCTGCCTGCGTGTTCCAGCCCTTTTCCTCCGCAGCCGGAGGGAGCAGCCCCTGACAGCTCTTCAAGCTCTTCCAGAAAGGGACCGGAGCAACGACTCATCCCAGGACGGGTTTAGCGTGACAGAAAGAAGGGGCGTGAACAGCATCACCTCCCCCTTTTCACTTTGGGGTGGGGGGAGAAGGGCTGTCAAATCGGCAGTGGGGGCACTCTGCAGGGGGAGCTCGGTGCCGGCGCTGGCCAGGTCCTTGTCACTCAGCATCATTGGACAACGTCCCCACGCTTGAGCAACGCGATGATCTCCTCTGGCTTGGCGGGGAAGCTGGATTAACATGCTCAGAATCACCTGATGGGGCCGTTTAGAGGGTCAACGTGCTTCAAGGATTTAGAAGAGAAAACACGCGGTGAAAACACCCACGGAGCTTTCGGCGTCGACGGGAGAACCAACAGCTCGTTCCGCGCTCGGCAAGACCGCTCAGGCGATCACCAGACGCTGTCTGAAATCAAATCAGCGCCTCAGCTGAAAGGTTCCTGAGGTTTCTGGTTGCCAGTGGCCACATCTGACTCATTGTGGCAAGGCAGAGGCCGGCAGGAGCTGGCAGCAGAGCGTCTGCCCAGCCAGGGTTGGAGCTTTGGGGTCCCCTTGTGTCCAGCAGCGAGTGAGAGCAGTCAAGGGCTGTCCTGCACTTTCCATCAGCCACAGAGGAGATGAAACGGAGAGGAACCCTCTGTTGATGTAGAAGGGCTTCAAAGTGGGGTGGAGAGGCAGCTCGGTCCAAGCTACCTCCATCCTCAGGTTGATCTTCCCTGCCCTTCCACAAGCCGTGCTGCTCTCTGCACAACGCTGAGCTGGCAGCAGCGAGACACAGGGCACTGACGAGGTGCCAAGTCACACTGAGGGGTGGTAGGACATCCACAGCTTAGAGGAGAGATGCTGGAAGAGGATGCAGGCAGGGCAGGACAGAGGAGAGGATGAGCAGGGACAGCACAGAGCAACATCTGACCTGGGACACCATGGAAACCCTGCACTTCCCTCTAAAGATGGACGTGACCTCTCTACAGACCACCGGGGCTGGTTGCCCAAGACAACCTCCCAAAGTGTGGTGGGCCCTAGAGAGGTGGTGGACCCTGGAGAGGTGTTGGACCCTAGAGAGGTGTTGGACCTTAGAGAGGTGGTGGACCCTAGAGAGGTGTTGGACCTTAGAGAGGTGGTGGACCCTAGAGAGGTGATGGGCCCTAGAGAGGTGGTGGACCCTAGAGAGGTGTTGGACTCTAAAGAGGTGTTGGACCCTAGAGAGGTGTTGGACCCTAGAGAGGTGATGGACCCTAGAGAGGTGATGGACCCTAGAGGGGTGGTGGGCCCTACAGAGTTGTACCCTAAGCTCAGCTGAAAGCCTCTACCACCATCACATCACATTCTCGGTCTCGAATAGCTTTGGAGAGAGCTCAACACAGCAGCACCCTGAGAAGCTCAGACATTCCAAGTCAGAACCAAGTGGCTCGTTGCCCAGGACAGCCAGAGCCCCAGGGAAGAGGGGCTGGAGCGCTGCTGCCTGCACAGGCATTGGTGTGTCAGGACAGGAGATTCTCCCTGCCGCGCGGCACTCGGCTCTCGCTGCCATCTTGCGCCGCTGGCTGCCTCCCAAGGAACACGCTGAGGGATGTGGCGATGGCTGGGGCTGCTCCAGCTCTGCCTGTCAGCCCGGCTGGGCAGGTGCACGGGCTGGAAGCCCTGCTGGCAGCTCCAGGAGGAGGAGCAGCACTCTCAGCCCTGTCTCTGGCAAGCAAGGGAATAGGCTTGTTTGCACAGGCAGGAGGGAGACTGCAGCCCTGGAGGAGCTAATAAAGGGGCAGAGGTATCCAGGGACACTCCAAACATCACAGTCAGCAAACACTTTCTTGGACCCACACCTAGAAGGAGATGAGGAGTTTCACCTCCAGCACAGGCAGGCTTGGCTGGTCCCCCGCTGCTAACCATCTCCTTCAGTTTGTATGAGATTAGCCTCTTTCTCTCACACCTGCTACCAAGAACCAGCTTGTCTGTCCTACCAGGGAATCCAGGAACCTCAGTTCACACCCAGCCCATGAGCAAGCCCCATCCATCTGCCCGGCTGTTATTTACAAGAGCCGAGCCAACGGCAGAGCTCTGCGCTGGCTGCAGAAGGAATCCGAGGTAAAGGACAGAAATAACCCAGCTATTTTAAAAGGCAAACAGACTCGAAATAAAACAAGCCCATCCTCACGTGACGACGCTCTCCCAAAGAGCAGAACGCTCCAGGCGCCGCCGTTAGAGCATCCCTTAGAGCTCGGTGCTTTTTCATCCTCGTCAAGCGCCGGCGCTACCGGCCGCGGCCAAGCGCCTCGCGTTGGGATTAGAGGGAGCCCAGATAAAACACCAGGGGTAAAAAATAACCCTGTGAGCTTTCAGAATCTGAAGGAAGGGTGGCGGGTGTGTGTGGGGGGGGAAGCGACCACCATATGGTAGCGGGAGATGTGTTGAGTGGGAGAGCAGAGGATGAAGCACATGTTGGAAAGAGGAGCAGTTGCTCCTTGCTGTCGAATCCGACACGAGAGCCAATGCATTTCCATTTGATCTAAAAATACAGCCGCGCTCCACCCCGAACGCTCCAGCTCCGCCAGTTCCACGCTGATCGACGGGGCGCTCAACTTGGCAGGACCTGCCTACAGAAAAAAAGGATGAGCCCTGCAGAAATCGAAGGGCTAAGCTCTCTCTCCCTCTCTCTCCCTTTCTCTCCCTCTCCCTCCCTCTCTCTCCCTCTCTCTCCCTCTCTTCCCCCACCACTCTGGGCTTTTGTACTCATTTGTTCTACTGGGGCTTTCAGCATCCAGAGCTGGTTTTGTGCAGCTGGGATGGGAAGGAGGGGATTAAGCGAAGTGCTGGAGAGTCGTGGTCTGGCAGGGAGAGTGTTGGGCTGAAACAGAAAGAGAGCTTGTGAGGGTGGGTTGGTTGGGGACGGAAGGAGAAGCAATCTATGAAGTCAGGGGGGAAAGGGGGTCGCTGTTAGCCGAGTGCTGTGGGAGGACAGAGCGGGCCGTGCGGCGACGACGTGCGCCTGCGGAGCTCGGGGCTGGGCGGGCGATCCTCACAGTGCGAAGAGGGCGTCCTCCGAGCGCTCCTGCTTTTTCCTGCCCGACGGATTTGTTGGAGGGGTGGGGGCTTCCAAGGGCGGGGACGGCAGGTTGGGGACCATCTCTGCTGCTTTGGCTCGCTCTTCTAGAAATTTGTCGAACTCTGCAAGGCACAAACAGCCAGGGAAACAAAACAGAAGGAAGACGGGGTAAGAACTGGGCTGGACAGGTAAGAACTGGGGCTGTACAAGTAACAGAGGGGGCTGTGCAGGTAAGAATTAGGGCCATACAGGCAAGAACTGGGCTGTACAGGTAAGAACTGGGGCTGTACAAGTAACAGAGGGGGCTGTGCAGGTAAGAATTAGGGCCATACAGGCAAGAACTGGGCTGTACAGGTAAGAACTGGGTTGATCAGGTAAGAATTAGGGCTGCACAGGTAGGAACTGGGGCTGTGCAGGTAAGAACTGGGGCCGAGGTGCTCAGGGGCTGAATCTCCCATGCCTGGGTGCCATCAGGCTGCACCGGCAGCCACGCGCCCTCGTGCAGCTGGACCTCCTCAGGAAAGGGCACAGACGTCCTGTGGGACACCGAGAGCCAGGCAGCAGAAGGAATCAAGCCCACGCTGCGCCATCGGCTGTGACAGAAGCAGGGAAACATCATTGCAAAGGGCTGAGCAGCTCGGGGACACATTCCTGCTGGCACAGACACGGTGCTCAGCCAGGGAAGATGGCAGGAAGGCACTTCCAGCCGGGAGGGCTCCTCACGAGCTGTTTGCTCTGAGATCCTTTCCCAGCACAGAAACATTTGCTGGGGAACGTCAGGCTGGGGGAAGTCAGCATCTCAGCAGGGATCCAAGCGGATAATTCAGCCTGTGCACTAACCTGAGGAGGGCTCATAGCCACGGGCATCTCTGCTTACCTTCGCTGGTCACTCCTTCTTCCAGTTCATCTCCTTTCTGCAATGGGAACAGAAAGGCTTGTGAACACGTGGGCAGCCCCTCACCCTCACCTTTACCCTCTCACCCAGGCTTAACGCAGCCAGACAGCTTCTGCCACCTCTTCTCCCCCCACACATTAATGATTTGAGAAGGGGAAATCGCACGGCTCCCACGCTGGGAGGTTAATGGTGACTGGCATTTGGCTGCAGGGCGAGAGGATGAGCACGAGAGCTGCTTCTGAGGATGGCTGGGGAATAGCTGTGCTTTTCCCTGTTGGACCCTCAGTGCTGTTTGCAGCTCAGACCCCAGGTCTGGCCAAAACCTGAGCCGTGAGAGCCACTCAAACACTGTACCAGGGGCCTTCTTCTCAGTCACACTGTCCCTGCAGAAGTCAGGACCGCGGTTTGCGCTGGGTCTTCACATAAACCTGCACTTGTAGCTGACGGAGGACAATGGTTTGGGGCCGGCGTTCCTCCTGGGAGAGCTCCTTTTAGATATGAAATGAAAACAGAGCAGCTCTGCTGGTGTCCATGGTGGGCTGGAGGATGGATCCTGATGGGCAGCTAGGGCCAGCCCATGAGATGCCAACCCTAGGGTGCTGGGGGGGGGGTTATCTGCCTCTCTCCCAGCTGTGTCCAACAGTTACAGCAGCGCTTTAGAATGGAAATTAAAAGTCCAAGGTTGTGGCACCCTTGGCAGTCTGTTGGGAACAAAGATGGATGCAAAACCTACATGAAAACCTCATGTTGAACCTGCTCTGACAAAGAAGGGTCTTTGTCCATCCCAGGGCTTCTCTGCCAGGAGAGCTGGAACATGCTGGTCTGGCTTCTCTGCCAGGAGAGCTGGAACATGCTGGTTGGCCTCACAAGGGTTTTAAACCTGTGGGTGTTGAAGGCACTGATGAAGGGAGTGGAGCATCTCCCTTATGAGGAGAGGTTGAGGGAGGTGGGTCTCTTGAGCTTGGAGGAGACTGAGGGGTGGCGTCATTAATGTCTATGAGTATGTGAAGGGTGGGTGTCAGGAGGATGGAGCCAGATTCTTCTCAATGACATCTAGTGACAGGATGAGGGGCAATGGTTGTAAGCTGGAACATAGGAGGTTCCACATCAATACAAGGAGGAACTTCTTCTCAGTGAGGGTGCCAGAGCCCTGGAACAGGCTGCCCAGGGGGGTCGTGGAGTCTCCTTCACTGGAGACGTTTCAAACCCACCTGGATGTGTTCCTGTGTGACTTGGTCTAGGTGATCCTGCTGTGGCAGAGGGATAGGACTGGACGATCTTTCAAGGTCCCTTCCAATCCCTAATGACTCTATGATTCTATGATGCTTGTTTTGTCTCTGAAGTGGCACACAGCAGTCACTGCTCAACGTTACAACCAGAAGTCTGGTGCCAGAGGGGATCTTGGTGCTGCACCCACGTAAGGATGGGATCCATCAGGAGGGAAGCTGGTGCAGCCACGGCCACAGCACTTGTGATCCCTGGGCTTGTTCAGGCATTGTTACGGCTCTGTTCAGCTCTTCTTGAGCAACACTGGGAGATGGCAGCTGTACAGAGCTACCTGAGTATCTCTCCCTAAGATCTTCCCTCCTACTAAATGGCTTGGAATGGCAAAGACAAAGGTTTATTGTGTCAGCGGAGTGGACAGGCTGCAGTTATTCTGTTTCTTTAACAAAACGAGGCCAGTTGGTAATTAAATTTGGAAATCACTGTCTGTACTGAGGCCTGAAGAAACTACCTGCAGCTGAAACCCAGGGACGTTTCACAGACAACCAGTCCATCTGCCAAAGGCCAGCACTGAAACCCTGAGTCTTTGGAGAGCAGGAGCATTTTCTTCCTTTCACATCAGCTCCTCTGAGCAAAGGGCTGAGTGTGGCTGCTGCTGAGCCAGGGAGCAGAGCCTGGACCCCACAGCTCCCAGCAAAGAGCTGAGCAGGTCTGGGGGAGACCTTGAGGAGCAGGGAGTTACCTAGGGACAATGTATGAAGTGGGAAGAATGGAAGGAGATGATCCTTAGGGATATGTGGAGTCTCCTTCTCTGGAGATGATTCAAACCTGCCTGGACGTGTTCCTTTGTGACTTGGTCTAGGTGGCCCTGCTCTGGCAAGGGGGTTGGACCAGATGATCTTTCGAGGTCCCTCCCAATCCCTAAGGTACTGTGATACTGTGACTACATGGAGAGTTCAGCTCACTGCTTAAAAGAACAGACTGAAACACAACCCACCACCCATCCCCAAACTGCACTTGGACCATCCGAGTCAGATGCCCAGAGTGGGAACACCAAGACCAGAACAAACAGGAACTAGCTGTACCACTGCCTAAACCCGAGGTGTGTTGGTACAGCCACACAAACTCCACAACACGGGAGAAGCTGCTTTTAGCTGGGTCGTTTGCTTGTTTAATAATTAGCAGACAATTAACCACTGAGGAGAAACTGAAAGTCACCAACATCGGAGAGGGACCGCTATAAAGTTTGATGATTCCTGCTACGACACACGTCGAGATCACCCGCCAATTTAACAGGAGACACCTCAGCTCGAGGGGAATCTAAGCCCTTGATCCAGCATCTCTTAAAAGCATGTCCTGATGGAAAGGAGACTGAGGGGTGACCCCATGGATGTTGATCAGTATGGAAAGGGTGGGAGTCAGGAGGATGGAGCCAGGTTCTGCTCAGGGGCACCCAGTGATAAGACAAGGGGCAGCAGGTGTGAGCTGGAGCAGAGGAGGTTCCACATCAATATGACATGGAACTTCTTCCTGGTGAGGGGCTGCACAGGGTGGTTGTGGACTCTCCTTCTCTGGAGACGTTTCAAACCTGCCTGCATATGGATTTAGGGGATCCTGCTGTAGCAGGGGATTGGGCTGGATGATCTTTCAAGGTCCCTTCCAATCCCTAATGACTGGTTCTAGGGGATCCTGCTGTAGCAGGGGATTGGGCTGGATGATCTTTTGAGGTCCCTTCCAATCTCTATGTTCTGTGATTCCTCCTGCTAAGCCCATCTCTCATGAGGGAAATAAGCTGCACGAATCCCAACTTCCACTGCCTCCCACTGGGAGAAGGAGCAGCAACCCAGCAACGCACGGCAAGTCATCCGTAACAAGCGCTACGTGAGAAACGAAAATATAAAGGGTCTCACCAAGTCGGTACTGAGCCACTGCTCAATGTCATCCATGACAGAGGACTGTGCAACAGGGATCTAAGGGAGTGCAGCGAGAGAACAGCAAGGCAGGCAAAAACCAAAGCACATCCACAACCATGGCCACAGAGCGATGGAAAACGCCAGAAATAAGGTTGGAAAACAAAACAAAACACAAAAAACAAGAACAAAGGTGTGAGATGTGCTGGAACATCACCAAAAGAACACCCACCACCACCACCCCCCATCAAAAAAAAAAAAGGGCAAGCAAATCTATAAAATGGCATTTCAAATAAAGGAGACATTTGGAAAGGAAATGGTGAATAACAAGGCTTAAAAAAAACAGATGAGAGAAAGATGATGGGGGATGACGTGACGTGATGCCAGCGTGAGGCGGGTGAACTTCTCGACCACCTATTAAAAGCATCAAGGTGGACTGATGGTTCTAATGGTGATCGTGAAAAAGCTTTTAAGGGTAGAATACTGGATAGCAGTCTGGTTTTGGAGCGTGAGGTTTAGGGCTTTTTGTTTTGTAAACTGAGTGTTGGCCACCCGTGAGGGGGTCAGAAGAAAGAGGAAGGGGCTCAATGGCTGTGGGAAACGGCCCCAGGAAGAGTTTGGTTTTCTCTGCGGTGGAGGTGGTCGGAGCCCAGGGTGCACAGACACACACACAGAGTCATGTTCCCTTCCAGATCCTCCTCCCACCACTCCAGCGAGCCCTGGCAAGCCTCAGCACACCCGTTCAGAGGCAAACATTCCCAGCTCCCCGTCTCCACTGCTCTGCCAAAGGTGACTCTTGCAGGACCCAATGTGCACGGGGTCTCAGGGGTGAAGGTGAGGAGGATGGGGTGGCAGCTCTCAGCTCTGGCTCCAGCACCACGATGCCCTGGAGCCTCTAGGGCTGGTTTAACCAACAGGTGTGGAAAGGGCTCCTCTCATCCCACGCTCAACATGCAGCACGACTGCGAGAGGCTGGAGCGCAGCAGGTTCCCAAGGAGCTCGGGGCTGGTGGTTCAGCGCCGCGAAAGGACTTGTGTGTGAGGTGTAGGATTTCCTGACTGAACTTCACAGCTGAGGGCTGCGGGAGTAAACAGGAAAGCACTACAATAGACCCCCAAGGAGAAGCTGGGAAACCCTTGGAAAGTGATGGCAAACTTACTGGTTTCAGGGCTGGGGCACAGCAGCTGAGCAGTGGGGTTGAGACCTCAGGGTGCTGGAGAGGTTCTCCCAGGAATGAAAGGGGTCACAGGGCTTGTCCAGGAGCCTCTCGTGGGATGAAGAGTCTAAAGAGGGTCTGCAAATGAATTTGCTGGTGGATTTTGGTTTCTCAGGGACTAGACACTCCTGGATGTGTTCCTGTGTGACTTGGTCTGCGTGATCCTGCTGTGGCAGGGGGATTGACTGGATGATCTTTCGAGGTCCCTTCCAATCCCTAATGATTCTGTGATTCCAGCAGGGGCAGACAGACAGACACGGAATAAACGGAACAGCTGAAGAGAAGGATGATGAGGGGAGACCTCGTAGCTGCCTACAACTACCTGAAAGGATATTGTAGGGAGGTGGGAGTTGGTCTGTTCTCACAAGGAACAGATGAGTAGACAAGGAGAAATGGCCTCAAGCTGCCCCAGGGGAAAGTTAGGTTGGCCATGAGGAAAAACTTCCTGCAATGGGTCCTCAGCCCTTGGAAGAGGCTGCTCAGGGAGGGGGTTCAACTGCCATCCCAGGATGTGTTTAAAAGTCGTGCAGATCTGGAGCTCAGGGACAGGGTTTAGCAGTGGGTTGGGACAGTTTGGTTCATGGTTGGACTCAATGATCTTGAAGGTGTTTCCCGACCTAGACAATTCTCTGATTCTAACTCTTGGTTCTCCTGGAAATAGATGACTGAGCAAGAAACAGCTTGGACCCGATGATCCTCGGGGTCCCTTCCAACCTGATTTACTGTGATACCCTCGAGTTTGCAGGAGTCGTGGCAGGAGAGCTCAGCAGCACAGCAGTCTGTAAGATCCAAAAGCAAAACCAGAAGGGAGCAAAAAAGGACTTGCACCTTCAGACAGCCCTACTTTATACAGCAAACAAACAGAAACCTCACAAGTGCAAGAGCACTTCTGGCAGGTCATGTCTGAGAAGCAGAGAGAGCTGTAAGGTAAACATGTGAGCGTGTCAGCCGCTCGCTCTTCAGCTCTGACCTTTCAGAGAGCTTCCCCCACCTCCCAGCAGCTACTACTGCTCCTTCCACACTCCAGCCTCTGCTTTCCTCTCCTCAGACTCCGAGCCCCGTTTCCTCCCCACCCATAAAACATGGGTTCAGTGTATCAGGTTTAATTCATTCAAAGAATAAACAGAGGGGAGGCAAACCCTCCAGAGGAGCTGGAAGTGTTTAAACAGTTCGAGCCCAACGCTGCCCCATTTATATTCCGATCAGAACGGACCACACGCAGCAATCGCCGGCTCTGCCAGGCAGTCGTGACTCCGGCACAAGCGAAAACAACGTGGAGGGGGGATTCTGTTAGAGGTTAATCCCCTCTGAAGCCCAACAGAGGCAAGGTAAAAATAAAAGAGCTGGTCCACACGTGACAAAAACCACTCAGAAAGGAAACAAACAGCAGCGGCAGCCGCAGCCGAGGTGGAAATAGCTCCAGAGCGGGATATCATCCCGTTAGTGCTTTGCTTATGCAAACGGACGCGGTCTAGTGAAGCTCTTGGTCTTGGCACAGTAGCCCCCTGGGCAGCCAGCGTTGGCTGCAAAGCTGTTTTTATGATGATATTTTCATTTTAGCTTTCTTTTTTGTCAAGTTAAAGCTCCTCAAGTCAAATGGAACGGAAGTCCCTGAGTATTTTTGGGTGTTTGTTGGAAGGACCTGGCTTGAGTTAAAAGTTGGGCTGGTTGCTGCGATCGCTGCTTCGTTCTGCCTGTGGAAAAATCCTACCAATGGGTTGGAGTAGACAGAGATTGGAAAAGGAAGGCTGGGAGAACAAACCCCACAGGAAGCTGGAACTCAAGTTCTGGGGGTCCCGGTGGCCAGCAGGATGGCCAGAAGCCAGCAGTAGGCCCTGGTGCTCAAGAAGGCCAACCTGGGGTGGATCAGAAGGAGGGTGCTTAGCAGATGGATAGAGGTTCCCCTTCCCCTCTCCTCTGCCCTGCTGAGACCACATCTGGAATGTTGTGTCCAGTTGTGGCCCCTCAGGTCCAGACGGGCACAGAGCTGCTGGAGAGAGCCCAGCACAGAGCCACAGGGCTGATACAGGGAGGGGAGCATCTCCCTACTGAGGAGAGGCTGAGGGAGCTGGGGCTCTTGAACTTAAGAGAAACTGAGACTGAGGGGTGACCTCATCAATGTTGATAAAGATGTGACGGAGGATTGAGCCAGGCTCTGCTAAGGGGCAGATGACAGGACAAGGGGCAATGGGTGTGAGCTGGGACAGAGGAGGTTCCACATTGATCGGAGAAGGAACTTAAGAGTAGCAGAGCCCTGGCAGGGGCTGCCCAGGAGGGTTGTGGAGTCTCCTTCTTTGGAGCCACTTCAAACCCACCTGGACATGTTCCTGTGTGACTGGATCTAGGGGATCCTGCTGTGGCAGGGGGATGGGACTGGATGATCTTTTGAGGTCCCTTCCCTAACGTTCTGTGATTCATACCCATCTGCGTGGGATTGTGTCGGTATTCTCCACAGCAATCAAAAAGCCGAGGGGTCTTGCCAATAGATTTCCTCAGAAACCATAAAATCCAATATTCTACCCTTAAAAAAAGGCCGCTTAAGGTTATTATTATCACATTTTATTTCTATTAAAAATGATCCCACCGGAGAAGCAGCAGGTACGAACTGACAATCCAGGTCTCTAGGTGAGCTCATTAATGCTCTTAAAATGTTTAACAAGGTTCATGCTAATTGTTGCCAGACTAGTGCCTTGTAGCAGCCTAGTTAATTCCACTGCTTCCTAGATGTTGGACAAAGCTGACACCAGGACTGGGTTAGCTGCTACTTGCTCCCCCCGCCCTGGTTAGTTAGCAGCGGGGAACAGAGGTCCGTAGTTCCTACGGTAGCAGAAGGAGAGCCCTGAGGTGCAGGCTAGCAGCCTACTCCAGCCTTACCATCTATTTAAAGCTGTTGTGCTGCTGGAATAGCTGCTTGGCCTCAATATTGGAGCTCGTTTGACTTTACATCATGCAAGGACTGAATTAGCTGCTTGATTACTGGTAACTGTGTTTACACATCACGTAGACGGGGAAGGCGAAAGCGCCGGTGCAGCACGTTCCCCAGCACAGCCTGTTGTGCCTGTACAACCAGCAGCTGATCTGGATCCCACAGGCATGTACAGACAGCCAAAGCCTCCCTTCACGTGGGGTGTCACACCGTCCTTGCAGTAGAAGTCTGGAGAGGGGCTTTTTATGAGGGACTCTAGAGACAGGACAAGGGGGATGGGTTCAAGCGAAAAGAGGGCAGATTTAGATCAGATCTTAGGAAGAGAATCCTCCCCGTGAAGGTGCTGAGGCCCTGGAACAGGCTGCCCAGGGAGGCTGTGGCTGCTCCATCCTTGGCAGTGTTCAAGGGCATGCTGCACAGGGCTCTGGGCAACCTGGGCTGGGGAGAGGTGTCACTGCCCATGGCAGGGGGTTGGCACTTGGTAATCTCCAAGGTTCTTTCCAACCTAAACCATTCTATGATTCTATAATAAAACCCCCACATCTGGAGAGGTGATGAACCCCACACGGTCTCCAGAATGTGGGTCTCCGGCACAAAGGGACGTGCCTGCTTGCCTTCAAGAGGGAGAGGGGTCCTACCCCATGGAAGGAACTGGATCTTTGCGCATTTATTTACACTATTCAAGCATTTGAGCCTCCAAGAAGATGATGAATTTCAACAGCCTCATGTTCCCCGAGTCATTTCCACATCTCAGATCCTATCTCTCTGTTGAAGGCACACAGCGGCATCCCACTTGTTTTTTAATTAATTAATTAGCCACACCTCAGCAAAGGCTTAATTTAATCTTTGCTCACATTATCTTCACTAGAGGAAGGCACCTCCTCTCCAGCCAGGCACACGGCGGGAGGGTGGGGTGGCAAAGTGTGATGCTGAAAGCTGCCCCTATCACTTTCTGTGGATTCTGGTTCAGTTTCATTCTTCCCCTCCCACTGTCCCAAATACTGGCTGTCCTGCCCCAGCGGCTTGAGCAACGCCTGCTTCTCACTTTCACAACAAATCTGGCTTGTGACCGGGGTGCAGGAGTATTCCAACGAGTTAATACAGTCATGCAAATCTCCAGAGGTGCCCAAACTCCTGTTCTCAGGCAGGGCAACTGGAATTGCCTGCACTCAACCGTGGTGGCCTTCGTGCCGAAGCCGGTGTCTACAGTTGGGTGCCTACGGTTTAGTGGTTGGGGGTTGTAGGGAGGACGGTTGGACTGGATGATCCCCTGCAACCCTACAGGCTGGGGGCTGGGTGGTTGGAAAGCAGTCTGGCAGAAAAGGACCTGGGGGTTCTAATTGACAGGAGGCTGACTATAACCCAGCAAGGTGCCCAAGAAGGCCAGTGGCATCCTGGCCTGTGTTAGAAACCGTGTGTCTGGCAGGAGTAGGGTGGTGATTGTCCCCCTGGACTAAGCCCTGATGAGTACTGGGTCCAGGTTTGAGCACCTCAGCACAAGGGAGACATCAAGGTGCTGCAGCAAGTGCAGAGGAGGGAAACAAGGCTGGAGAAGGGCCTGGAGAATCAATCTGATGAGGAGAGATAGAGAGAGTTTGGGCTGTTTAGTTTGAGGAAAAGGAGGCTGAGGGGAGACCTCATCACTCTCTACAACTATCTGAAAGGACCCTGTCGAGATGTTGGAGCTGGGCTCTTCTCACAGGTCATTAGCAACAGAACCACAGGGAAGGACCTCCAGCTTCACCAGTGGAGGTTTAGACTAGACATCAGGAAGAAATTCTTCCTGGAGAGAGTGGTCAGGGACTGGGATGGGCTGCCCAGGGTGGTGGTTGAGTCCCCATCCCTGCCTGGATGAGTTTAAAAGACGCTTAGATGTAGTGTTGGGGGATCTGGTGTAAGGGTGTACTTGTAGAGTTGATGGTTGGACTCAGTGATCTTAAGAGTCTTTTCTAACCTAAATGATTCTATGATTCTAAGCTCTTTTCCAACTTTGATGATTCTAAGCTCTTTTCCAACTTTGATGACTCTATGATTCTATACAGACCCTCAACTACACTTTCTGCAGGTCTAATTTTGTCTGCGTTAGTTTTACAGGTAGAACTGCAATGGATAATGGAGTAGCTTGTGTCTCCATGGTCCTGCTATCACCTTGGCACCAGAACCGAGCTGCAGATTAATCTGAAACAGAAACAACACTGCCACATTCACTGCGAGAGAGCTCACGGAGCCCTGCATGAGCCTCCTGCTGCAGAGGGGTGTTGGTGAACTGAAATGGAGAGAGGAGAACTCAACCCTACGCTTAGGTGTAGTGCAGTTGGGGAAGAACAACGTAGGTCCTGGGGGACTGAGAACCACCCTGTTGGTGTTGTACAGGCACAGGCAGCATCACTCAGCCCTCTCCTCTCAAAGGTTATTCCACCGGCACTGCGAAGACTACAGCATCTCGTTAACAAACAGGGTTAAGAACTACAGCCAGTCGAGAGAGAAACGGAGTTAATGGTTAGTTGAGGTGTGTTTGAGGTATTTCTCTCTCATATTTAGCACACAAACAGGGTGACAGCTTTGTCAGAGCAGCGAGCGGCTGCGCAGCCGGACCCCCTTCCCTCCCCAGCTCCGTGTGTCTCCACGAATGCTGCAGTATCCCTTTTCCAGGCTGAATAAGCACAAGCCAATGAAGGAATATTGTGTTTGTTTGTTTTTTTAATAAAGCAGTGGTGTGAGTGGTGTGAACAGCGGGGGCACCGATTTCATGCTTCCCTGCTCTTGTAAACACTGCAAAGGCAGAGAAGAGGAACTAACTCAATCACTGGATTATTCATTATGGATGAACATCTGACAGCGGTACAAGCACATCTCTGGCTTCCACAGGGCCACCGAACAGCAAGAGCCTCTGTGAACTGCAGTCTACGGTATCAGAGGCAGAGCAAGAGCTTCTCACTTTATGGCTTTTTATGAGCTGCGGGTCTCTGACAAGCTCTGAAATGAAACTGCGGATCCCAAGGGTTTGTACCAACAGCTGGGCTTCCCTGCACGTGCTGCTCTGGGCTGGCAGACACAAGTGCCCCATCACTGTGCGTGCACCAGCCGTGCAGAGCCCTGGCCCCTTGGAAATAATCTGGATTAGCCCCAGATCCAGAGGAATCAACAAAGGGAATTCTGCAGTGCACCTCAGTGAACCCAGCTACAGGCAGGACTGTCTCTGAAGGACGTTGTACAGGGAGGTCACGTTATCGGGACTAACCTGAAGCACTTGAAGTGATGGACTGCATCAGCCCAAAATGCAGAATTGATCTTTGGAAGTTGGCTTTAAGGTTATTTTTTACCTGCCTCTGACTTCTGTGCTTAAAGCAGGCGTTTGAACCTCTCTCTGCAAGCGTGTTGGTGAAGGACAACTTCAAACAAGGTCAAACCGTGCACTGATTCAGTGATCTTCAGAAGCCTGGTTTTATCTGAGCGCTGGCATCGCTCAGACGCGGGAATGAAATCCTTAAAGCCAGAAATACTATCGAGCCTTGTGGATTCTGAATCTCAGTGCCAGCAGGGTGGGAAGACGTCGATCTGGGCAGCAGTTCCCCCATTCCCTTCCTTTCAGAAAGGAAGTTCTACTCGATTCAGTTAGGGATGATCCTACAAGCTCTGTGTGTTTATTCCGGAGCATGAAGTCAAGCACTACCAGAAGAGGCTGTTTTGAAGACACCTAGGCAAGTGTCCTCTGCATGAACAGGATCTGTGAGACTTGTGTTTATCCCTCGAAAAGTGGATACTGCATAAACAAATCAAGACAGTATAAGGAAGCAGTCGGATCCCCAAGCCTTTGCAGGAGGAGACGTGGGATCCTACAAATGGTTCAGCTGATTACTGAAGGCCGTTGTGCAGTGTAGACCAGAAACTGGTGCAAATCTCTCCCTTTGCCCCGGGTAGGTGGGAAATAAACTCCTTGTACTGTCTGATTTCAAGTGGTTCAGTAGGGCAGGACAAGAGGTGAATGGAGGATGGTTATTCTAGGAGAAGGGACTGGGGTGGGCAGTAGGAATCGCTTCACTGGTGAAGTCCTCACCATTCCTTGTGTAATTAGCCACTTGTCTATGGGCTCCATGTCTGAGTTCCCACCTTTACCTCTCCTCTGTGTTGAGAACAGAAAGGTCCATAAAGAGAGAAACCACAGCAACAACCCGTGATCAAAGTCATTAAACAGCAGCAAATTAAAAGCTTCACGTAACACAAACACGCACACTCAGAGCTGCCCGGGGTAGCTTCTGGCAGGGGCTGCATCCCCCTCTGCTGCCCGTCAGCCCTGGCCACCGAGGGACAGACCTCACCTCGACCTCTGCACTTCCTACAGACAGTTCAGAGAATTTTCACACTTCCTGCGTGCCGATACGACAAAAGAGAGACATAAATCAGTGACTAGCAGTGAGGCTGATGTTTGTCGTCTTCTTAGAAGAAGCAGTGTAGGCTACACAACCTCCTCAAATCAGCCAGAGCTGACTGGAACCCCCCGGTACTGTGGAGTGTCCCTTGTTTATGAAGCTGTGAGTTGCAGCACGCCCTACTTACCTCCTTGACCTCCGCGGGCAGACTCTGCCCCAGACTCTAACAGTACGACAGCCTTGAGCAGGAGGGTAAGTAATGGCTGTTTGCTGCAGCGTCCTGGCAGCCTTTCAGCCTTGAAGAGCAGCAGAGGTTAACAGGACCGCTGATGCATCCAGCTCCTCAGAGCAGACTGCACGGCACAGCAACACAAAGACTCTCAAGATGGCTTCTTGTCCTTCAGCATTTTGTCCTCGAGCCAGGGCTCGGATGCAGTCACCTCTGGCTCTGTGGGGGGGGGCATTTACTTGGGATTGGCTGAGCACAGCAGTACCAGCCCACCGGCCTTGCCAGAACTGGGCAAGCACTGGCGTGTTTAGGCACCTCCATGCAGAGGACACCTCTCCTGTCCTCATGCCCACAGACAATGGAGGCTGAGCTGCAAGCTCTAATGCCTCATTCCAGCACTTGTGCTGAGAAACCAAAGAACAAAAAAAAAAGAAGAAGGGGGGAGGAAATCACCGCAACTTCATCTGCTGTCTGTGTGACACCAGAGGATTATTTCTTGGACACCTCTCCTCCCAGTTGCGATCACGCAACGACTCTCTGGCAACAAAAGCAATTCCCAACACGGGAAAGCAATATTAAGAAAACAGAGTATTTTTAGAGCATCTCGTTTCCAGCTGCTAAATCATATTAAAAGACAGCTCACGCCACGTGAGCGGCCGTCTCTCCACAGACCCTTCGGAGAACGACTGCATTAGAAACGTCGGATGTGCTGGATTCTACCGCCGGACCACTGCGCGGGAATGAGATGTGTGTGAAGAATGTGTTGGGAAGCTTTTGGCTCCTCCCTAGAGCTGTTCCTAAATTAGCTCTCTTCCCAAATTAAAGCGTGTCTTTCCCTTCCTGCCAGGTTTTTGCTGCACAGGCTGGGGCTGGGAACTGTAGGAGAGCTGAAATGTCTGGTTTTTTCCTTTAATTAAGGAGAGTTTAATTTTCATTTCCTTTAAGAAGAGACACCCACAAGCCTCACACAACCCTTGACACAAGGTAGTGCTTATCAGCCACCCAAAGGCTGCCTCTCATCAGGACCTTTGAGAAGAGGCTGAAAGTCTCAGAGCCTGAAGTTCCACAACCCGTAAAGCGTTTACCCCAAAAACCTTTGACCGATTAGCACAGGCACAGCCCTTTGAACTGACAACACTTGGGGCAGGGTAGCAGCTACGCTGGTGTGAATGACACGTCGCAGCGGTGCCTCGAGCAGAACTGGCTGAGAACAAAAGTGTTAATAAATCAGGACACGACCCCGTGGCCACAGGGGAATGACCAGTAGCTAAATGCAAGCCCCTTGCGTTTGCTTAGCCAGGAACAAAGAGCAGAATCTCAAATCCTTTCCCAGGTCCTGCCAATAACACAGCTCAGTGACACTGGGAGCTCAGGCTGTCAGGCTGGCTTTGGGAATTCCTCTCTCACCCCCTCTTAGGATACTCCTGTCCCTGCCTCCTCATGCTTCCCCTTCTCTCCTCAGCGCTGCTGGCAAAAGCTTTTGCAGGGCTGAGCTTGGAAGTGGTCACGGGGTTGACCTGGGTTATAAATTACCCTTTTTGTAGGAGGACAGGAACACGCAGACAGATTTGTGGGGCGGGGGGATGTTCTGTATGAAATCACTGCTGAAGCCCTGCTACCACTGAGCTACAGCCAAGGCAGGCCGGCAGCTGTGATCTGACCCCAGCTGGCTCCCAAGCCGAATTCTCCCTGGCTCAGAGCACAAGCTGCCAGGCAGGCCAGCTGCCCTCAGCACTCCCTTTCCCACTGATGAAAGAACCTGGGCGGGATCAGCCAAGCCATGGGGCGGCAATTCTCCTTGGAGGGGGTGTGTGCATGCTGTGTTACCTCTCCCAAGCTCCACCGGCTCTGCCATGCTCCCTAGTGGTCAGCCCAGACCAAAATTCCACTAGGAAAAGGCTCTGAACTTGCTCCAAAAAAACATACTCACAGCTGAGGACAAAAAAGCAGGGCAGTTTGAAAAAGCAGAGATGGTTGAAAGGGGCTGTGCGATGATCTGAAAGCTCTGCTCACTTCTGCCTTCACCGAGATACGCAGACCACGCTGGCCAAGCTCACATTCCCGAACATGTTTCTAGCATCAGCTGCTGTGAGGTGACAGTGCGTGGGCCCCTGCTGCCCACACATGACAGCAGGAGCCTGCCCTGGGACAGACAGGACACGCTGCGCGAGGGGAGTTAAGGCGAAGCACGCGAAGCATCAGAAGTCGAGATAATTTCTCTCCCTGTCACTCGCTTGTGCATCCGTGCACTTCGAGAGAAATCCAGCAGATTAAGACTGCATCGACTTCCAGAGGCACACCCAAGGCAAACAAACGCAGGACGTTCGCCGCACTCAAAGAGCTGGACACCCCCTAGGCAAGCTGCAAGAGCACAGGAGAATTTACCCACTAGGAACCACAAGTCTCTCAGGCTGGTGTGCTAAGTAGCAGCTCTTTAGAGATCATTACCGAGCAAGTACCTGCTCCTAGATATCAATTTCAAACTAGCCAGTCCCAGTGTGCTGCTGGAATACAGAATGAGATGTCTCGGGCAAAGCAGCTGCCTACAGCTTGGATTCCGCGCACGGCTTCAGATAACAAAACGCAGAGCAACGACCTACCCCTCCTGTGTTCTGTTTCCGAACATCCAGGGCAGACGCGAGTCCTTTGACGGCCTGCGGATCCTCGTACGTCACGCTGAAAGAAAGGAACAAAGCACGGGACTAGAAGGAAGTCCAGCGGTCGCCCCACGCAGAAGGCGGCTGCTGCTCTGACTTCGTCCCCTGGAAATGAGGAAGCGCGCGTTCATTTTCTTAACGAGACTTCAAGGGTACCGAGTGGAGTGCAAGGAGAGGAGTGAGCTCCGTATAAAGAGCATCCAACGGCTTCAGAAAGCAGGTCGAGGCAAAAAGGAGCACGAGTGGCATTAGGAGAGGCAGGCAGATAGGTTATGAGTGTGTCCAAGAGCTACCTGGGGACTCTGAGAAGAGGCCTGGTTATGGATTACGGTTTGCAAAGCTCTGAAGATGACATTTGGAAGCCTGACCTTGATGCGTGCGTACGGGGGAGGCAGAGGGAGACTCAAAGACAGATGAACCATAACTAAGCAACTACGGTGAGGCACACAAAGAAGGGCACTATTTAAGAGAGGCTGGGATTCTGAAAAGCTTCTGAGAAGGGGCACGTAGCTGTCAGGCGACAGAGGCAACAGCATCACTTCTCAGAGTGCTGGGGTGAGCCGTGAGCTGAAGGAGATGCCAAAACCTCCCCATAAATCAGCACTTGGGAGGAGCAGCAGGAGCACTTTCTCCTCCTTCAGCGTGCTGCCTTCTCCCAAGCTCTGAGAGCAGCACCCTGAGGCTCTCACCTACACACGGCAGCAAGTCACATTCACATCTTGAGCGCCTTGAGTACAATGCAGGGGAGATAGAGCAACCCTCCCTTGTGAAATCACAGGCTGATCTGTGCTCTGTGTTCCATTTGCTCACAGGAGGAGACAGAGATGCAGTGGGGGAAGGTTACTTTTGTGCTTCATTTGGCACAAGAGACAGAAAGACCTCTCCGTCAGGTCTCTCTGCAATGCAGACCCTTTCTGACTGCACGTTAGGGCCTTCAGCCTGCAGCCTCCAGTGGTCATGGATGCCTCAACAGTGTCTTCTCATCACTGATACTAGAGCTGAGCAAGTACCAGCAGGGGTAGTGGTAACTGGTGCCAGGTGTTGGGTCCTGCACTTTGGTCACAACAGTCCCCTGCGACACTACAGGCTTGGGGCAGGGTGGCTGGAGAGCAGTCTGGGAGAAAAAGACCTGGGGGTTCTAACTGACAGGAGGCTGAATATAACTCAGCAGGGTGCCCAAGAAGCCAAGAAGGCCAATGGCATCCTGGCCTGGATTAGAAACTGTGTGTCCAGCAGGAGTAGGGTGGTGATTGTCCCCCTGGACTAAGCCCTGATGAGTACTGGGTCCAGGTTTGAGCACCTCAGCACAAGGGAGACATCAAGGTGCTGCAGCGAGTGCAGAGGAGGGAAACAAGGCTGGAGAAGGGCCTGGAGAATCAATCTGATAAGGAGAGATGGAGAGAGGTGGGGCTGTTCAGTTTGAGGAAGAGGAGGCTGAGGGGAGGCCTCATCACTCTCTACAACCATCTGAAAGGACCCTGTCGAGATGTTGGAGCTGGGCTCTTCTCACAGGTCAGTAGTGACAGAACCACAGGGAGGGGCTTCAAGCTCCAACAGGGGAGGGTTAGACTGGACATCAGGAAGAAATTCTTCCTGGAGAGAGTGGTCAGGCCCTGGGATGGGCTGCCCAGGGTGGTGGTTGAGTCCCCATCCCTGCCTGGATGAGTTTAAAAGACGCTTAGACGTAGTGTTGGGGGATCTGGTTTAGGGGTGACCTTGTAGAGTAGGGCTGATGGTTGGACTCCATGATCCCAGGGGTCTTTTCCAACCTGAATGATTCTATGACTCTAACTGCAAATAAAAGATCTGAATACATTTGCTGGCTGAAGTTTTCCAGAGCTGCTAAGTTTTTGACAAGCTGCTAAGGTCTGGGCTGAACTTTTAACAACATTTCTTCGTTGTGATATTGATGATGTTCTGACTGCTGGTAACCACTACATCCTCTAGAGTCTGAAAGCAGAAGGAACCAAGAAATAATCTATGAGAAATAAAACACCTTGAGTGCGCCTTTTACCGAATCCCACTCGACAGGGATCAAAGGATTTCTTAATAAAAGCATCGATTTACTTTGCATGAAAACAATCTGACCTGTTAAATGCCCTTGAAAGTGCCAGATCTGCAGCTCTAGAGATGCAGGCCCTCTGCATATATACAAATTAAGGGCAGCACAGCAGCCACTCCAGCTACACTGCCCCGACAGCCCACGACAGCCTGGCTGTGGGGCCAAGGGGAGAGTTTAACTGGATGGTTTTCAAGCCTCTGATGACAGTAATTCAGTCACCAAAGTGTATCCATGACCTTCAGGTGAAGGACCCTTATGCTCCTGTATCTCAAGCCCTGGGCAGGTGGGTGGGACGACAAGTGTTGACGTGAGGAAGCATCTGCAGAAGTAAAGGCCAGTTCATCTCCAAATTTCCAGCGAGCTCATTAACTAAGACAGGACAAATAACATTACTCAGCCAGCCTGCTCTGGCCAACAGCAGGAAGTTCTCCACTTGCTTGTGCTAATAATGACCAGCAGGACACGAACTGGAGTAAAAGCACGAAAACATCCACCAGAATGATCTTTTTAGCCTGGAATGAAGTCAAGAACGTTCAGATTTATGCCTTCAGAAAACAGCACTGCTGTGAGTCAAACGGCGTTAAAAGACAAAACTCCAACGTACTTCTTTCGCTGCTCAGCCAAGGAGCTGCCTCTTGTCTGCGCAAACATGTCGAAGTCATCCCGAGGATTACAGTGTGGTAGAGAGCTGAGGGTGCCACTGACGCTGTTGGTGCCCAAGTCTGCAACAAGAGGCAAAAAAAAGCAGCCCAATGAAATAGCAAACCATAAAGCAGTGCTGCTGACGTGATAATGTGGTTAGAGAGGCTGTAACAGCACACAACAGCTGTAGGCAGCAGCTAGTTAACAGCTGCAGCGCTCAGCACAGCTCTGTATGGAAGAGGCTGGAAGGCTATTAGCTCTGAATTTCATAAAAGTCAAGCACAGATTGTCTGTTCCTCCTGGAAGCACCATCCTGCGACGATTCCTCATTGAGATGCCACCATTTGGGGCTGGGTGTGCACCTGCCGCCAAACTCATCCTGAGGGACTCGCTGTTCGCTAAACATGGACTGAAATGTTGGGCATGGATACTCATCTTCTCCACAATGTTGTTTCTCAGCTATTCCCCTTCTTGGAAGGGAACAGCTGTCATCCAGTGAGAGGACAAGGTGTAACACAGGAGGTTCCACATCAATGTGAGAAGGAACTTCTCCCAGTGAGGGTGACTGAGCGCTGGAAGGAGCTGCCCAGGGGGGTTGTGGAGTCTCTTTCTCTGGAGATGTTTCAAACCCACGTGGCCATGTTCCTGCGTGACTGGATCTAGGGGATCCTGCTGTGGCAGGGGGACTGGATTGGATGATCTTTCGAGGTCCCTTCCAATCTCTAATGTTCTGTGATTCTGTTAAGTGTTCAGGGCCGGGTTAGATGGGGCTTTGGGCAACCTGGTCCAATGAGAGGTGTCTCTGCCCATGGCAGAGGGGCTTGGAACTATGTGAGCTCTGAGGTCCCTTCTGACCTAAACCAGTCTGTGATTCTATCTGCTGTGAAACCAACAGTTTCAAACTCAGTGATGTGATACTAGCACAGTGCTGAAAGGGGTGGAGAATGCTCAGCCAAATCAAGTGACCCTACCAGGTTATCTTTGGTTTGTAAAACACCCAAGGGTTTTGTAAAACCTTTCAGCCAAAGATTTCAAGTATTATTTTTAGAAGGGGACTCAAGAACATTCACCAGGCTGATTTCATGCCCAGCTATATCTAAGCAGAAGGAAAAGCAGCAGAACAAATCTGACCAGGAACAAGAACCTTGTGTTCTTTTCTTCAGACTCCCTTCAGGTTAAGAAACCCCTCCCTCTGTGCCAGGCTGGTTCCCAGTTACAGGTTGCTACAGCACAGAGGAGTGGGCAAGTCTTTCTACGCCTGTCAGCCACGTACCCAAACCTTCTGAAGGCTACATGGCAACTTTCATCAGGCAGTGGAGTGCCAAGGGGAGCAGAAACTCCCCAACCCACAAGTGAGAATCTTGCAAATCCCAAGAGCCAAGTGGGATAAGGGCCTGTGCTGGGTGTTCAGGTCACTGGGACCTCAACAAGTACTCATGCTTGCTCCCACAGTCACACACCCTGATTGCTCAGCGATCCCAAACCCCACAGACTGGTTATGCTTGAAAAAGTCCACGCACTGCAGCCTCATGTCCACCAGCACTACTCAGATCAGGTACTCACCAAGCCCTGCAAGCTGTGAGGAAAGCGAGGACGGAGGTGCAGAGTTTCCAACCATTGGGCTCACTACAGCTGGAGAGCCAGGACCCAAATCTATTAAGTTATCTTCTGTCACCTCATTCAGTACCTGTTGAGAAACAAGAAACACAGCAAGTTACACACAGCAGGGATTTCTTCCTGTAGTGCAAGAACCAAACAGTAATGGGTGCTTCCTGAAAAGCTCTCTCTGCCACATGGAGCAGTTTCTTGGACACTACGGTGGTGAGTGCAGAACAGAAGAGTCAGCCACCAAAAAATCCTCAGCACTGACTCCTCAGCCCAGCAGGAAACCCGTGGAGGTCACCTGCGTTGACTCAGATTCACCTAATGTGCCTGTATCCTCCATCTCTTTTAGCATGGGACCATCATCAGGCCTAAGCCAAAGGGAATTTGCTGCTATCTTTCATTGAAAAAGAAGATGAGAGAAGTTCCTACGAGTATGAGTAGTGTGAAGGAAATTAACCTGCACGGGTGAATTGTAAGACACAGCGAAGAAGAATTAGGTGGAGCAAATCAAAATCATTAAGTGACCTGATAAAGAAATATTTATGATATATCCATACCCATGTAAATATGGAAAACTGTGCAGTGAAACTGTGCAACTCACTGCTTGAGGACACTGTGAGCAGATGAGGCCCCCACAGACTCAAGCAGAAAAGTTAATAAAGAAAATCCACCACGGACTGTGAACTCAGAGGTGTTTTGGCGCAGCGCCTGCCTGAGCTGAAAGCTGTCACCCCAGCTTTGCCACACTCTTGGGCTCTTTTCCTGGTGCCCATTGTTAGCCACTGCAGACAGGACAGGTAAAAGGTCTGATACCAGTATGGCCAGTACGGTGTAGCTGCTGTTACAATCCCCAGAGGCAGGTACTTACTCCGTTGCTGGTGTTCTGTGTCGAACGGCCGGATCGGTATCGCTCAAATCTGTTCAGGGGAAAAACAAAAGGTAAGAATAAAGAAAAGCCAAGATGGACTATCACAGGCACCAAGAACTTTGGAAAAGCACATAGAATCATTAGGGATTGGAAGGGATCTCGAAAGTTCATCTAGTCCAATCCCCCTGCCACAGCAGGATCCCCTAATGGTGAAAGGGAGGAGGGTTCTCCTGTGAGGATGAGCTCCAAGCGCAGTCCTGGGAGGCGCCGGCATGATGCTGCTGGGTGTTGAGGGGTGAATCACAGAACCACTCAGGTGGGAAAAGACCCCTGGGATCACTGAGTCCAACCATCAGCCCCACTCTACAAGGTCACCCATAAACCAGATCCCCCTACACCACATCTTAAAAGTCCACTTTTAAACTCACCCAGGGCTGGGGACTCAACCCCCACCCTGGGCAGCCTATTCTAGGGCCTGACCACTCTCTCCAGGAAGAATCTCTTCCTGATGTCCAGTCTAACTCTCCCCTGTTGGGAGCTGGAAGCCCTTCCCTCTGCTTCTGTGAGAAGAGCCCAGCACCACCATCTCTACAGGGTCCTTTCAGATAGTTGTTTATGACAAAGCCATGACACGCCACCAACTCAACTTCTCTTAGCTGAAGCGGGAACACTCAGAGCTTCAACTCCCTGACAACAGGACAGTTGCACAAGCTGCATTCATGGTGAATGTGGATATTAAGCTGATCTGGTCTTGCAGCACAAACATGCCTGGACAACCCTGTAAGATTTCTCTTTGGGTTTGGTTGGGGTAAATGATTCTGTTGGCTAAGGGACAGGGGGATGTGCAGCAAGAGCGATGCTCCCAGCGCTGCAGCGAGTCTTCCTCCCACTTAGCAGCTCCCTCTTGCTGCAGTATCGCTAAATGAGAAGCCAGAGATAAGCCACCACAACCCACCCAGGCACTTCGCAGCGACACAAACTGTCAGTAGCACATTTATATCTTAAACCATTCCAGGTCAGCTCAAAAATCATCAGAGCCTATGTTCAAACAGGCTGGTACTGTCCCAGAATGAAGGAGTAATGGTGTTGGATAAATGCATTTTCTAGGGGGAATAAGAAGTTCTGGCTGCTCAAAGTCCAGTCTCTGGTCTTCTTCTTCCCCAACCAACTGGGCATGCGGGGTCACAAACCTAAACCCAGCTTTCATGAACTCAGAAAAGCTCAGGAGGAACGACCTTCTCCTGTCTGAGGCCACATCTCCTTCCTTACTGGGAAATGCACTGTGATTTCTCCATGGTTAGTAATGGGTGCTTCCTGAAAAGCTCTCTGCCACATGGAGTCTCCTTCACTGGAGACATTTAAGACCTGCCCGGATGTGCTCCCGTGTGACTTGGTCTAGGTCATCCTGCTGTGGCAGGGGGATGGGACTAGATGGTCTTTTGAGGTCCCTTCCAATCCCTAATGATTCTGTGATGATATTGTTTCACACGTAGCCTCTCTTTTCAGTAGGAAGACCCCCACAGTGCTCATAAAATGCTGCGGGTTTTCCCGCAGATGGACAAACCACAACAGGGAATCTTGAGCGAACGGAGCTGTTTTCTTAATGTAATGGAGGAAAACGCAGACTTCCAAGGCAGCAAAAGCAAACTGAGGGCCAGCTTTCAATTTTAGGAAAACCGTGGGTGTCTACTATTACTGGAAATCCAGCTCCCTTAGCTGGAAACCTGAGACACCTCCCACCTCAAACTTCTCACCAAAGGCTTCTGAACCACACGTTCGTTTACATCCACTGCCTGGAGGCCAGAGCTCCCATCTGAATCACTGACAGAGCTCCGTCCCCGTCCTAGAACTCAGTGTGATGAATGCAAAGCTTTTGGAATAGCAGAGGAGGAACTGGAATTTATTGAGCTGCTCGGTGCCATCGCTCAGCTCACCTTCCAGCATGTAACGACCAGAAATACGTTCGCCCCAGTCAGCAAAGTCACAGGTGGAGGAAAACAGACAAAAAATATCACGGGTGACCAAGCCCAAGCCTCAGCGCCGCCGCCGCTCTGCCTGCCCCTTGCAGAAGCACGGCCGTGCATGAAACACGCACCATCCCACATAAAAAGGCACCGTTTGTTCCAAAGTTTCCCTCTGCTCTCCTCTGAACCACTAAATCAAAGACAAAAATCGAGGCCACTGAGTCTTCTATCCAGCGTTTGCCGTGACAGCACAGATTCACAGATCTGGAGTCTAATTTATTTTTAAAGGCTTGAGAAACAAAGCCCTGTGCTAAGAGCAAGGAACAAAGGGTACTCTTTAGTGCCTCCCTCCCCAGGCCTGTCATTAAGGGGAAGATTAAACTTTCCCAAGACTGCTGCATCACGTGGCACCTCCTGCAGCAGATGTGGCTGACAGCGCCTTTGTCTAACGTGTCCAAAGTCCTGTGACCCACGTCCTGCCCCTGGGGATGATTCCTGCAGACTAAAACCTCAGCTGTGTGCAAGACAGGCTTTTGTTTTTCATTTTTTTCCAAAAGGATTTTAAGTGCTGCTAAAAAAAAACCCCTCTACGTGCTGGAAGGTCACGCCCAGCGCAGGCAACACCCCTTTGCACCAGTACTGGAACCAGAAGGCTCAGAGATCAGAAGATGAGAGCTCGCGGGAGCCTCCCTAAGCCTGGAAGCAGAACAAGTATCTGTGCAGAGCCTGGGCTGAGTGGAACTAGTGACTGTGGCTACAAGGTCCCAAGTAAAGGGTGGGTGTCAGGAGGATGGAGCCAGGCTCTGCTCAGGGGCACCCAGCGATAGTCTAGGTGATCCTGCTGTGGCAGGGGGATTGAACTAGATGATCTTTTGAGGTCCCTTCCAATCCCTAATGATTCTAAGATTCTATGATAGGACAAGGGGCAGCAGGTATCAGCTGGAACAGAGGAGGTTCCACATCAATCTGAGAAGGAGCTTCCTCATGGTGAGGGAGCACTGGAAGGGGCTGCCCAGGAGGGTTGTGGAGTCTCCTTTTCCGGAGACGTTTAAAACCCAGCCGGACATGTTCCTGTGTGACTGCATCTAGGGGATCCTGCTGTGGTGGGGGGATTGGACCGGGTGATCTTTCGAGGTCCCTTCCAATCCCTAATGTTCCATGATTCTGTGAAGTCCCTAAGTCTGCACAGCACAGGAACTTGCACACTCCAGTCTCTGCCTGTTCAGAGAGTTCTGCACGAGGCTGACCTACATTTTGTGGATGTGGCCCACAAGATGGTTAGGAACCCACTAGATGGTTAGGAGAGAAAAAGAGAAATCCCAGCATTAAAGGAAACAAGGGGAACAGGAATGGAACCGTAAGAGACCATGAAATGACTGCTTGTGGTTTGGTTCTCTGCATTTTGCTATATTGGGCCATGATGGCCAAAACTCTTCAGTCCATTGACCCGCAGAGCAAAGGCAAACCCTTGCTGGACACGGCGCCCCACCTTTCGTATCGGAGGAAGACGTTATTTAAGTCATCATTCACGTGTAGCAGCTCCTCCGTGACTTCTTCGTTGGACACCCGTGAGATCAGCTCCACGATTCTCTGCTGCATAGCCCGACAGGTCCGGTTCAGCTCCTAGGAGGAATGCGTGGCACACACACGCACACATTCTGATAAGCAGCTAGCAATAAGCAGATCTAGTGGAGCTCCCTTCGCAGCCAAACATATCCCCCAGCTGGGAAACACTAAGACAAGTCTATCTTTGCATGATTAAATGTCACCCAAAAGCACATCTAATCAAACATGCCCTTCAAGAGACGATGGCATAAAACCTTGAGAGCCTATTTACAATTCAGCATCCTGATTCTTCTTTAACTCTGAGCACTTCAGAAAATAAATATCTGGGTGGCGGTGATCTGTTTGAAGAAGAAAAAGTGTTAATGCAACAGCTTTCCAGAGGAGAGCTTTCAAGGAAAATCCAATCTGCTCTTTTTGGCAATATCACCCTTAAAATCTAAAAGATTCACGTGGTGGAGTTAGTGGAGGGAAAGGGTTCATCGGGGCTACCCCAAGTAGCTGAGTCTGTGGTAGGCAGAGAGGAGCTGGGGACACTGCACTTACTAAGAGCTTGGAAAAGAGGAGACTGAGGGGTGACCCCGTGAACGTTGATCAATATGTGAAGGGTGGGTGTCAGGAGGATGGAGCCAGGCTCTGCTCAGGGGCACCCAGTGACAGGACAAGGGGCAGCGGGTGTGAGCTGGAGCAGAGGAGGTTCCACATCAGTGTGAGAAGGAACTTCTTCATGATGAGGATGATGGAGCCCTGGAAGGGGCTGTCCAGGGGAGTTGTGGAGTCTCCTTCTCTGGAGAAGTTTAAAACCCGCCTGGACATGTTCCTGTGCGACTGGATCTGGGGGATCCTGCTGTGGCAGGGGGATGGGACTGGATGATCTTTCCAGGTCACTTCCAATCCCTAATGTTCTGTGATTCTGTGAACTCCTGTGAGCATTGGGTTGAATGCAAAACAAGAGGCAGGAGCATGAAATGCTGAGAGCAGTACTCAACTAGATACTGAAACATTCCCTTCCACCGAGTAAATCCACAGGCAGACTGCAAAAAGGCAGTGGGGAGCTTCAGAAGAGCATTTTGAAGACTACAGAGCAAGGCCATTTATTTTGGAAGCCACTCATGCCACAAAATCCAGATCAGAGTTTGCGTGAAGCAGGAATTCTCATGCTTCCAGGACATCTTCCCAGTGAAGGTGACAGAGCCCTGGAAGGGGCTGCCCAGGGGGGTTGTGCAGTCTCCTTCTCTGGAGACTTGGTCTAGGTGATCCTGCTGCGGCAGGGGGATTGGACTGGATGATCTTTCGAGGTCCCTTCCAATCCCTGTGTGATTCTGTGACCTCTTCCACCACCAATTACTTAGCAGAATTCTTGACCCCTGAAAGGTCTCGAGGCCAAAGGTCAGAACCGATCGGAGGAAGAGGGCCTCCAAGAAGAAATGTGACACAGGGGACGGCGCCACTGATCAGCCCCACGGTTGTACTTCAATAACGCTGACATTTCGATGAAAGCAGGGCCCTCTCATCTTCTACCCCCCTTCCCAGCTCCACCTTCACAGCAGAAATTGAGCACTAACCAAGGATGACTTGTTGGTACACAACCTTCGAGATGCAAGCAGAAATGTGTTTGTTTTCCTTGCTTGGCCTGACATCCTAAGCTCTGGATAAATTTCACCTAGTGCAATCCAGCTGCCTTAACAGCTTGAGGAATGTGTTCTCCAATGTCAGTTCTGATCCCATCATTCGAGCAGCAGATTGTGACATTTCAGAGGTTTGTTTGCTGCCTCTCCGAGAGGGCTGACAGTACCTATCTATTCTGCTCAGAGCTGGCTCTCCAGCAAGCTGTTTACATTTGATTGTTGGAGAAAATGTCAGGAATTATTTAAGGAGGAGGGCTATATAAGCCTCAAAGCGAGGAGTCCTTGCACGCAGCACCCAGCTCACAGCTTTCAAAAGACTAACCATCCTCTGTGATCAAAAACGGGTTCTCCCCAGCGCTGGGAATCAGATTTAGGATGCGTCAGTCAGAGAAGGGAACCAGTTGGAATAAAAGCACCGCTTGCTGTCACTCCAGTTTACGATCAAGTCCTTTCACCTTTAAGCTGTGCTGTGAGGTTACGCTGTCAAGATGTTAGTCGCTGTTTCTAAGTGTAAGCAAAATGTTCAGTGCTGGTTTGGTCTGTTGTGCTTTCCTGGAAGCTCTCCTTTAGTTTCGAGCAGTCCGACCCAAACGGGCAGTAACTGAAAGGCTCTTCATGGGGAAGCTTCTCATCGGCTGCCGTGATGGCTGCGAGACAAACACCCAGTACCGCTGCACGGGAGAGATGTTGTTGGATGGATTTCAAACCTTGATGGATCACAGAGAGCAATTCCCTGCCTTCCTCCAAACGTGCTGTGGTGGGAGCCCAACCTCCCTGCTAAAAAGGATCAGACCAGACGCCTGCTCCTAAAGCTGGAGAAAGGCAAATACCACGGCAAGGGCAGCAGCTGGATTGCCAGCTCACCATTTTCCTTCTTGAGATGATAAATGCTTCACTGAATTGAGACTCCTCAGCACAGAAATCCCTTCTGATTGCCCTGTCTAACCTTCTGGACAGCATGAAACTTCACCTGAAAGCCTGTGTTTAGTCCAGTTGGAAACCTGGAGGGTTTTTTTCCTGCACGAGTGATGGTGGAGGATGTAAAAGAAGCAGAAATGCTCAAGGCTTGCAGAACCTAAGGCAGTTCTAAGCTTTTTGTGGTAAAGGAGACCTTACAATCAGTGTTTGGAAAATACTGGCTACACTGGAACAAGTTGCAAGGGAAGGCAGGAAATCCTTGTCGCTGGAAGCTTTAACAAATGGAAAACATTGAGTGATGAGATTAACTAGGGTCAAGCACAACCCACCTTGACCATATAAACCAAGCAATCCAAGGCAATGAAGTCAACCACAATGAAAACCCCACCCCCCAGAGAAACTCAAGCACAGAAAGGACCAGGATCGTATTTGTTAGGAAACTGTTACCTGGAGTAACTCAAGGTCTGAGGAATCCTCTTGTCCAGGTACCATTTCTGTCAGCATTTCAGACATCACTTTTGTATTCCCACGAACGATATCCAGCTCGCTGCGCAGCCGGGCGATCTAAATCGGGGTTACAAACCAGCAGGATACTGCAAAATCTTTGGGTTTAAGCAGATCATTTCCAAGAACTGACTTTGTGAGACCTCTGGTACCGTCAGACTTGATATCTGAACCTCCACACGTTCGAGATAAAAAAGTTCACCCAGGAGAGAACGTTACGAAGAGCATCAGAAAAAGGAGATGACTTTGTAGAAACACTCACTACCACCATAACCCCCCTCACAACTACACTGGTGTGGCAGGGAAGCAGCTCAAAGCAGACCTTGTCTGCACTGTGCCAAGGCCTCGTGTGCCTCACTCAAGTGTAGGGAAAGATTCTGAGCAGGATCTTTGCCTCTGAAGTTATTTTTGCAAAGAGAAAAGAAGATTCTGTATCAGACACAGTGTAAATGGAGGAAAGGTTACCAAGTAGAAACAGATCTAGGAGGCGAGCAAAGTTGGAAGTGCCTCTGCAAATTGGCTTCTAATTTGATCTGCTGAAAGGGCTTCACTCAAAAGAATCATCACATGGCTCCACATAAATATCACAAGGAACTTCTTCACAGTGAGGGTGACAGAGCACTGGAACAGGCTGCCCGGGGGGGGGTGTGGAGTCTCCTTCACTGGAGATGTTTAAGACCCGCCTGGATGTGTTCCTGTGTGACTCGGTCTAGGTGGTCCTGCTGTGGCAGGGGGATTGGACTAGATGATCTTTTGAGGTCCCTTCCAATCCCTCATGATTCTATGATCACTCCAATACCTGTTCAGAATTAGCAGTGATGGGACCAGTCACGTTCAGAGCCGGGGCCTGAGGAGCAGAATACGCCGTTGGAGAAGAGGAAGAGTAAGAACTGGTGCTCATCCTTTGCTGAGACTGTGAATTGTGCATATTCGCTGCAGGATCCACTTCAGGAACGCTCTGCCACATCAGAAAGACAGGAGTTCAAAAGCTGACTTGTGACAGCACTTGCTTTGTCAGCAACCTCAGGCCAAAGAGGCTCAAATATAGAACATAATTGCACCTTGTGGAAAAGGTCAGCGTAGTTACGAGAAGAGCCTGCCAGACCAGCCCATAAACAGGCAGCTGCAACAAAAACGGGCGGGCGGATCTTTCGACCCAACCCACACACCCTTAAGGCAACTAATCTTTACAAGAGAAGTGGGAAGCACAATAAAAACAAGAGCAGAAGATAACGATAAACGATAGAGGATTTTAAAGGAGGAATTAAGTTTGCAAGCTTGTAAAAAAGTGATGTCATCCACAGTCACCGTTAGTTGGTTGGACCTAATGATCTTAAAGGTCTCCTCCAATCGAAACGGTTCTGAGAATGGAATTAATCTTGATACAATAACTGGAATCTTTCAGTCCCTGACCACTTGCACTTACCACTTCAAAGATTCATTAACTCCAGTTTCCAGAGCGAATAATCAGAACCACCCGTGATCATTAAGTTACTTCTAAGCAGCAGTAACTTTCCAGACTTTTATGGGTGTAAAAACTCATGTTAACAGGGGATCAGTGAAAGATTCAGACTCTGAACACGTTTCAATCCAGGCAGGCCCTGGTTCAGGGTTATCACCAACAGAAACAACCGCACTTCTGATGGAAAAGAAGTAGATCTCCAGCACACATCCTGCTGGACTTGCTCTGAACAAATCAGCTGTGTCTGTCTGGTGGTTCTGTGGTACAAGACAAGTGTACAAACCTCCTCCAAACCTTTTTCTCTTTTTAGATTGATGTTGCACTCATGGGAGGAGACACCGTGAGCTTATCAGCCTGTCAGATGCAGCTGCATCATGCTTCACCCTTCAGACAAGCCCTTGCACTATAAAAAAACCCTTTCAGGAGTGAGAAAATGAGTGAAATTCAGAGGAGCAGGAGGGGAGAGAAGAGTAATTACCCAGCTACTTAGACAACTTAGGACAATGGCCCCAGAACAGCAACGCTGCAGCTTACCCTCTGTGGTGTGTGTATTGGAGACAGAGCATCAAGATCTGCCATGGGAAACTCGATGCCTTTCCTCTTGAGTTCTTCATAAATATGCACTACTCCAGTTAAATCAGGGCTACTTCGAAAGGCATCAGCCCAGGCCTGGAAAACATGAGGGGTTATCCATAAACCTTCCAAACGAAGTCCCAGCTCCACCCTGACCTCAGATACTGACTAGAAAAGCTTTCATGTCTTTCAGCTTCAAAGGGAAGCTCTAATCATTAGAGCAGCCCTAAAAGAGCCTGTAAATATTATTAAGACAGCATCAGACAGGTTTTCCTCAGATACAGACAGGACTCCAGTAGCTACGTCTAGCCCCTGACACCATCAGCATCTGTAAATGCAAACAAAAGCCTCTTCCAATCTCCCCTACTTAGCAGTGATTCCATGCTGATCTTTTCTTGTCGATTCTATGGCCAATGACCCACCAGACGAAAGTCTTGCGTGAAGGATTAAATTGAGCTAAGCCAAATGCGTGCAGAAGTCTTAGGTAACGTCAGTTGACTTTGTGAAACATCCTCGAGTGCTGCCACAGGGAAAAAAAAAACCCCAACCCCACAGCTGTCCAGTTTCCTTCAGTATTTTATTTGGACCAACCTTAAAGGAGAAAAACAAAAGGTATTTGCTGAGGTTCCTACATTGTGAAGCCTGCGGTCCCATGAGCAGAGGAACTAATGAAGCCTGAGTTCTTACAGAGCACATCCAACACTTGGACACCCCGGTGTGTCGGAAAGAATTAGTTGAAAGGGAGAATTTCCCACAGCCAGAACACTCATAATATCTCTCCAGCATGAATCCTCTGGTGTCTAAAAAGGGCTTCAATTCACATTTGAGCTTTTTCTTCAGTGGGAGTACTCGGCGTTTCTCTTTGCTAAGCAGCCTCCTGTACTCACGAAGCTGCTGGGAACATAATATCTTGAAAGCCTCTACCCTCTTTTGCTGGAAATTAGCCAAGTACTAAACATTTAGAGGAAGGAAAAAGTTGAAATATTATGACTCCATTAAAAAGGAAGCCTTCCACAAACCCCCACGTACGGGAGGTGGAGTATCATAGCGCCGGATCCAGAACTACGCTGAGACGTGGCAGAGAGAGGGGTGATCAGAACTTAATTCATTTCGTTCTTTGGCTGTTTCTTACTTCAAAAGCTGTTTTTAACCAGTTTTTATATTTGAGAGGAAATAAATCAAAGATACTCCAGTGGGAATAGGGAGGTGATTGTCCTCCTGTACTTGGCACTGCTGAGGCCGCACCTTGAGGACTGGCTCCAGGTTTGGGCACTCAGCACAAGGGAGACATCGAGGGGCTACAGTGAGTGCAGAGGGGTTGCAACCAGGCAACCTTAACCAGGTTAAGGGCCTGGAGAATCAATCTGATGAGGAGAGATGGAGAGGGTTGGGGCTGTTTAGTTTGAGGAAGAGGAGGCTGAGGAGAGACCTCATCGCTCTCTACAACCATCTGAAAGGACACTGTGGAGATGTTGGTGCCGGGCTCTTCTCATAAATAATGAGCGACAGAACCACAAGGAAGGGCCTCAAGCTTCACCAGGCGAGAGTTAGACTGGTCATCAGAAAGAAATTCTTCCTGGAGAGAGTGGTCAGGCCCTGGGATGGGCTGCCCAGGGTGGTGGTTGAGTCCCCATCCCCGGATGAGTTTAAAAGACGCTTAGATGTAGCGTTGGGGGATCTGGTTTAGGGGTGACCTCGTAGAGTAGGGTTGATGGTTGGACTCAATGATCCCAAGGGTTGTTCCCAACCTGAATGATTCTATGATTCTATACCAAAGTGAGATAAGAACTAATATCAATATATTTAACTCACACTCCTATTCTGTTTGGTTCTAAGAGCATTTCTTGCCCTGCATGCCCAGGAGACGATCCATTATCAGTTGCAAACTAACAACCCTGGGTTGGCTTCTCAGCTTTGTTAAAGAGTAAATTAACTGCAGCAACAGTGCTGGTGCAGTGCAAGTCCAAACAGCCTACTTGAGCCAGAGAAAACAGCTCTGACTGCAAAGAGCCCTTCTGTTTCCTTGGAACTGACCTTTCAGACCACCCCTAACTCTGACAGAGGTATCAACTGAACAAGTAACTCTACCCTTGCACCTTCTCTGCATTTTCAATTTACAACAGAAGTCGCCTGAATGGTGCTTCTACATAATAGTGTTCCCCTACTTCAACTCTATTTGCAAGTAAGAGTGAAAAATGTCAGGCAAGGGATGTTCTAGCTAATAATCTCTCCAAAAGAGGCACAAATCCGCTGCGTCGCTGCCCCAATTAATGAGGCTTGTTTGTCCAGGAGGATGCACCGATGCATCATCCCCCTGTTTCACCAGCTTCCTGTCTAATGACAGTGAACTCTACCTTTTTAATATATTCCCTCTTCTGCAAGAGCCTTCCGTGGAGAAAGGAGACACTTTAATTTGTATTCCTCCCCGCTGGAGCCGGGCGCATTATCCCTGTCAGCGTCTCTCAGAGGTCACAGGCGGGACGGGGCAGTGCTGTTGTCCTAAGTGCTGTCTGCACGCCTTGTAAGACAATCCCTGTCCTAGACAGCTTACAATTCGATGGGGCTACAGCAATATCAGCTCTGCTTTGCAGATAAGGAGCTACACAGAGAGCTCAGGAGACGTGCCACTGGCCACACAAGAGTAGGACAGAGGTGAGACTCAACTCAGATCTTCGAAGGCTTGGGGCCAGACTAACAAAGGCAGACGCTTAGGGATGCTGCTGTGTGACACCTCAGTGTGTCCTAACGGGTTAATTAACACCACTGCAAATCTGGCCCCTAAATCAGGAGAGTTTGTGCAGTGTTGGACACTTTTCAACACACGTACCCTCAGAAGAATTTGAACCCCAGTGTGAACTCAACTAAAGAGAGATAGAGAATTAACTGAGAGAGTTCAATGCAGAGCTACAAGGATGATTGGGGGTCTGGAACAACTGCCTTCTGAAGAGAGATTGAGAACATTGGGACTTCTTAGTCTGGACAAAAGAAGGCTCCGAGCGGATTTAATCACTGTCTATAAATCCATGAGGGTTAGGTGTCAAGAAGAAAGGAATCCTCTCTTTCCAATAGCGTCAGATAGGACAAGGGGTGATGGATGCCAGCTTGAGCACAGGAAGTTTCACCTCAATCTGAGGAAAAACTTCTTTACAGTCAGGGTTATTAACTATTGGAAGCTGTTGCCCAGGGAGGTTGTGGAGTCCCCTTCTCTGGAGAAGGGATAATGGGTGTAAACTGGAACACTAGGAGGTTTCACATCAATATGAGAAGGACCTTCTTCCCAGTGAGGGTGACAGAGCACTGGAAGGGGCTGCTCAGGGTGGTTGCAGAGTCTCCTTCTCTGGAGATGTTGAAAACCCACCTGGACATGTTCCTGTGCAACTTGATTGAGGTGATCCTGCTCTGGCAGGGGCAATGGACTGGACGACCTTTCAAGGTCCCTTCCGGTCCCTCATGTTCTGTGATTCTGTGACTTTGTGAGATGTTTGAGATCCAGCTGGATGCGGTTTTGTGGAGTTGCTTTAGGCTTTTTAGGCTTTTCACTAATCTGAGTCCTGCTTGAGCAGGAGGGTTGGACCCAATGGCCTTTGTAGGTCCCTTCCAACCCTAATAAACTGTGTAAACACTGAACAGGTTCTTACAGGAGTACTTCTGAGGCCTTTCAGCAAGGTAAAGAAGGAGAAGCAATGTGTAACAAATGTTAATTCAAGCACACAGGGAAATAGGAGGAGAAAGTGGGGGACAAGATGCCAACGTCTCAAAAGAGTCAGGTCTCTAGATAAGAAATTGGGTGGCAGCTTTCTCAGCCCTTGCTATGGAAAAGCCCAGAGCTCTGTGGATGAAGACCAGCTTTTTCATTGCTTCCAAGTGCTATTAAGCCTCTCATTTCTGTGCTTATTCATTCCCTCCAAAAAGCCTACAGAAGGGGATAAACGTAGCGTTAGTGGAGCAGAGCTGAGAAGAGATCAGCCCCATGGAACAGAGTTAACTCTGACTGCCGAGTTAACTCTGAGGAGCAGAGCCTAAGCTGGGCGAAGTGGTGGTGACGTAGGGGATATTTCGGGAGCGCGTGTCCGCAGGGCACCCGAGATGAGTGACTGCAATCACTTTTCCAAACTTGTCAGGCAATCTGGAAAACAAAAGTCTCCTACCACCTCCAGCTACAGAGACACGAACAGAACCCACCCACAGGCAACTTCCATAATTCTCAGGCTTTTTATACCAGAAGGCATTTAGTACCCAGAGTGAGGCTTTTAGCTCTGCTGCACTAAGTCTCCTTGAGATAAAGCTCTGTTTAATACATTCAGACTGCGGCTTTTTGGTTGGGTTACAAACACTTCCATCTCAGTGGCATTGATGACTGGGAATCCACTTAAATCCAGGGCTCAGCGTAACCAACGTCCTCGCAAAAAGACTGCAGCAGAGCAAACAGCACGGAAACACGCACGGCTTCTCTTTATGGGAGGGTATTTAACCTCATCTCGCGGTCACCGCATGCAGCAGCTCTCCCAGCAATAACCTGAGGGCTTAGTTAGATGCACGAGAATTGCTTTGAAGAATTTCATTAATTTTGTGCTTGTTTTTTTTCTCTGCAATCAGAAACGGAGGGACCCTATTAGGACATTTGGATGAGAAATAAAAGGACTCGCCCTCCCCACCGCAACGCCCACCTCATCCATCCCCCCTTGCTGTTCAGAAATCACTTATTTACACCGTCACGCTCTAACGATGTCCTCTCTGCATATCCAAATGACAAAACAACAAAGCAGCACAAATTCAGCCGCCTGCTTTGCCACCAAAAAACCTCCACCCCCCTCCAGTCTACGTGGAGAGCGATGCTGCGCATTCGTAAATACCTCCCCACAAACCCCACTGCAGCAGGTTTCTATCATTTGAAATGTGCGGTGTCTTTTAGTCTCTGGCGTAGGCAATAGCCTGTAGGAGCTTAGTGATAAAGCTTCCTATAATTGTCAGATTTCCTCCAGGCAGGCACCAATGTTTCCTCATGTGTTGCTAATGGTTTGTGGAATTAACGTGGCTGTTTGTTGTTCTGCTGCACAGAAGGAGAAGTGGCAGACAGGGCTATGTCTGAACTTCCCCACTGCAGGCAAGGTTCTGACAGCACACAATCACCAGGGGAAAGACACCAAAACCATTTGAACGTCTATCTGGTCATTTACTTTTCTACCAGCATCTTTAAAAGGAATGCAGAGTGTTTTCTATGGAGGGAAACAGCTCCGTTTTACGGTCAGGGGAGCAGACACAGAAAAGGAAGTGTTTTGTAACTCTCAGCGAAACCACAATCCCCTAAAACTTCCCAGCCCCAGATGACAGAAGCAGGTCTCCAGCTTCCAGATGTGACTGTTAAATTGCACCCCCCCCCAATTTCCCTGTCATGAAATGCTCTTGTTTTAAGAGTAGCGCGGTTCCTCTCTCGCTAGAATCCAGACGTTCCTCCTGGGATAAAATAGCTAGGCGTGCGCACGGCGGCTCTTCCCTGCCAAGCTGGATATATAGTTTGTTTTTACATCTAAAAAACGTGCCGCGTTTTTAGCTGTGACAGCGTGTTTAGCGATGCGGAGCGCCGAAGCAGACAGCCCTTATTTCAGGCAGCGACATATGGGAGCAGAGAGAGACAAGCGACCTACCTGAATCAGCGCTAGCACTTTATCCTGCACGATCGTGGGGGGGTTGTTCTTGGGGGAGATGATTTTCACCAGAACGCCATCGATGAAGTCGCGGTTTGCCACTAAGACGTGAAAGCGGTGGCCACAGTTCTTCACACAGGTCTCCAGCACCTACACACACATAACAAAACCCCCACGTTCATTGCTGGAGCGAAGCTTGGCCTCACACACGGTATTGATACTTTAAAGATGGGAGGGAGGGAAGATAGAGCAGAAATTAAATTTACACTCTGAATTCATAGATTCACTCACAGATTCGCAGGTATCAGGTTGAAAGGGACCTCAAGGAGCATCTAGTTCAACCAGTCAAGTGAAAATACAGTTTAAATGAGATGTCCCAGCACCCTGACAAGCAGGGTCTGAAAACTGTCCACTGGAGGACTATCGACTACTTCCCTTGGGAGATGACTCCAGTGGTTAGTTGTTCTAATGGTTACTCCACAGGGATAACTTATAGCCGTCACCCCTTGTCTATTCCACAGGATTCCTTGTAAAAAGGGAGTTGCTGTCTTCTTGGCAGCCACCTTTAGGTACTGGTACATGATGATAAGGTCCACTTAAGGCTGAACATACCCAGCTCTCTCAGCCTTTCTTCATATGAGAGTGCTTCCAGCCTTCTGACCATCCTGGAATGAGTTGAGCCTGGAATGGGTTGCCCAGGGAGGTGGTTGGGGCCCCATCCCTGGAGGTGTTTAAAGCCAGGCTGGATGGGGCTCTGGCCAGCCTGGTCTAGGGTGGGGTGTCCCAGCCTGGTGGGGGTGTTGGAACTAGATGATCAGGTGGTCCTTTCCAACCCTGTGTGATTCTGATTCCGTAACTTCTCCAGTGAAGTGATCCTGCTGTGGCAGGGGGATTGGACTAGATGATCTTTCGGGGTTCCTTCCAATCCCTAATGATTCCATGATACATGGCCCTTCTTTGGACCCTTTCCTGCCTGTCCACAGCTTTTTTTACCCCCAGTTTTACCAAAGAGCTCACTGTTCTGCTCACACATGTGGATCTACTCACTCACCACTACCATACTGGGCACTACCGTGATCTGCCTCTGCCTGTTTTCAAGGTAAAGACACAGAAAGTTTCTTCCTCTTCAAAGCAGAACTTTCCAACCTGTGCAGCTGAACAGCGTCACATCAAGAGTAGCTAAGACAGAGGACATGCTGTCACTGTGAGATATTACTCCACCGTCTCCCATGTACCTGGAACACAGCTGGACCCGGTTGCTCTGAGCTATAAGCCATGTTTTAGAGTTGGGAATTCAGGTGAATGATCTTCACTCATTCAAAACACTCCCTGGTGAATGCTGTGACAGGTTAGACTTTGACACATTTTCCCCCTGCAACCTCGCTAGAGGCACCTTCCACTTGCCATTCAACTGCCATGGAAGAACAGCTGTTGATTTTTCTCTGAAGAACATGATTAGCATGGAGATAAATCCAAGGCGTCACTTCTCCTCACAGCCATGCCTAACAACCACTGCGACTCCGTAGCTGCAGAGTCTGTAATTACTCTCCTACTTCAGCTGCTTTCATCAGCCGTGATGACACCGACTCATTCCTGATGAATTCTGCTCTTTCCTACACGATGGATAATCTCCTGGTTGGGTCCTGGGTAATCTGTCAAAATGACAGTCCAGGAGAGGAAATGGCAAGAAGACAGAACGTACAGTCACGCTTCGTCAGGGAGATGCAACAAGAGCCGTGTGAAGGAATCATACAGATCACCTACCCACGGCTGTGTAACTCCATCTAGTTAGTGCTGCTCGTTCCTCAGACCGCTGCGGCGCAGCGTCCGCCCAGCGCCGCACGTTCGGGAGAGCTGCATTACCCCGGAAACCCCCGGCTAAAGCCAGCGCTAAGGGAAGGTCACTGGCAAATCATCTCACACCTCAGCAGCGCTGTCTCAACGCATGGAGTATAATTTACACTTTATTGAGTGAAATTAGATCAGCATAAATTAATGGGAGTCTCCTACAGAGATCTGTTCACGAGGGAAATTGTGCATCAGCTACTTAGGAAGCTGAAAATATGGGACGTTCATCATCCTCGCTCACGGATATGCCCATGGCTGCTGCCTCAGAGTGAAGAAATGCCTGGACACAGGGAGGTGGGAGCAGAAGGGAAAGCCCCAACAGGTGCACGGACTCCTTTGGGCTACTTGAACTTTCCTCAGTGGGTACTTGGAATGAGTAAGAGCCCCGGAAAAAGCAGAAATCAATTGAGTCAGAAAAACGCTATGCAAAGCTTCCAGCAACTCTCCCCAAGGAAGTGAGGAGGCAGTTGGAGAAGAAAAGGGCAGAGCAGTGGCTGCTAAAGCAAATAGTGTGTACGCTCAGGAGAGTGCCAGCAAAAGGGAAATGGCAAAAGAGAAGGGTTCTGCCCTTTTGAGGCATTCCAGCCCGCCCCCACTCACCGTCAGCGCCAGCATGACCTCTCTGTAATTTTTATTTCCATTCAGCCTCTTCTTCAGCGCTCGAATGGCATCCTTGGGGCTGAGGGAGAAACACACCGTTTGTAAAAGCAGCTCAGACACGCTTTTCACAAGCCATACACTGTGGGAAAAGGAATCCTTTACCACTTCCAGCTGGACATAAGCACGTGAGTTCACTTCAGACTGCTCGACTACAAGCAAACCAGAGTCACACACAATTATGTGAGGAGACAAGAAGACCAGACAAATGCCCGAGGCCTCCAAAAAGGCAGAGGAGCCTGTCAGGCCCTCATTCTGGAGTTGATTTGCCATAGAAACTCTCTATTCATGTGGCTGGAATGAAGAGTGTTGCAGCATGGCAAGGACAGACTGGCTGAAAGCAAGAGCCCCAGAAGCACAAACTCAGTACCTCCTCCAATGAAGGATTTTTCATGCCAGCCCCACCTCAAGCAGAGACCAAGTGCTGCATCACACAGTGGTTTTCAAGCAGCCAAGCTCAGCAGGTCACACGGAAGCTGCATTCAAACTGTGAGCAGCTGCCTCCAGCCCCGCTGCACCACCTCACAGTGTGATCAGATGACGGTTGTGTTCATGAACCTTTCAAAGTTTGCCGAAAGAGCACGTACCCCTCTTCTGTCTCGTTGATAATGTCACAGATCTCCATGTTAAGTGTCCAGTCTTCGCTCTGCAGAGAGCCATCCGTGGCCTTTTCTGTAAAGTAAAGAAAATAAATCTTTTCACATCTTCCTTGCTTCAATCTATCAGTTGCTTTGTGCTCAAACTAGCCAGTAAAAGAAAGAGAAGAGGGGGGGAAACACGTCCCCACTGACTTATAAGCAATGTCAATCCTTTCCCCCTGGTTTTAGGGATCAGCACAGAGGTTTCCAGACAGAATCAATTATCCCTCAAGCTCATTACCTTCAGCCCACATAGATGAGCTGTTCTTCAAAGACTCCTGAATTCCTGGGAGACTAGGAAAATGTCAGCTAATTCCAATTTAAACTTCTCAGATGCCGAATTGTTGGCAAGTTATGAGGTAGGAAAATCTCCCCCAAACCAACATGACCTTCTCCCTCTTCCAGTCGATAACACCTCCGCATGAATCAAGAGAGGAAAGGTAGTGGCTTGGAGGCTGAATGCAAGGAAGTACAGAATTTCAGCATGAAAAGAACCACCAGCACATGAAAACATGTAGCAGGTGATGGTTCAGCACACGACACCACTCATGGGGAACCCCTTTTTGTCTAGGACTCCTGTGCCGCAGTCCCTCGCTATCTGCTCGCCAGGGGGCTGGGCACCGCTTCCCTCTCTCCATGTCCCCACTCTCCTCTCCATGCTGGGGCAACATCCACATTTCCCAAGCACAACCTGCCTTCCTCCCACCTCCCAGATGCTCCCTCACTACTGGTGTGGCAGCTAAGTCAGACTAAACTCCTCGGGAAGGATGACCTATAGCACCGTGACAGCAGCAGATGCCAACTGCTGGCAGCTTAATTTATAGATGTCTGCAAGAGTAGCATAACCATAACTTCCAGGAATCAGTTGACAAGAACTATTTCCTCCTTGGGATTTCCTCCTAAATCAATATAATTCTGCCTAGTGGTGCCTAGAACATCCCCTGAATTCTTCACACCTCTCACTTGCAGCAGTCAACCCCTATCTGCTCTGCACTACCCACAAGCAGAAGCGCTATCGAGTTGAACAGAGCCTGTTGCCAGAGAGACCTAAAAAAGGGACCTCTGAGCCAACTGTGACCTTCTTTGCTAAATTAATCTGGGGTTTTTTTCTACACATTCCTGGCACTCGACACTGAAAGGTAAAGAGGGCAAAGGAAAGCATTTTTCAAGTGCAAAAGTAACCAAGAAAAACAACACTTGTAGATATTCTAAAGCAGAAACAAACCCATGGCCATCACCTGCCCCGACTACCTTTCTGTCTTCACATCAGACCCCAGTCTGTCCCCCAGAGAATGCCCAGGCTCCAAGGACTCCCCACATCCCTGTTTACCCACGATGGTTTTTGCCCATTAACGTTTTTATGGCCGTGACTGAGGCTACAGATGCCCGCAGGCGATAATTACGGGACGTTATTCGGACAAACACAGTGGCTCTGGGTAATTTAGGTCTGAGTGACTCGGACACAGCAGAATCCACCAAATAATTGCATAAGGCTGAGACAAACCAGAGCTCTGGCTTGGATCAGCAATAGTGTGGCCAGCAGGGCTAAGGATGCAATTCTCTCCCTGTGCTGGGTACTGGGGAGGCCCCCCGCCTTGAGTACTGGGGGTGGTGCTGGGCACCTCACTTCAAGAAAGAGATTGAGGGGCTGGAGTGGGTCCAGAGGAAGACTTGTCTCAGCAAGGCTGGGGAAGATACTGGAGGGAAAGGCTGATGGGGAGAGGCTGAAGGAGCTGGGGGTGTTTACCCCAGAGAAGAGGAAACTCAGAGGGGACCTTATCCCTCTCTACAAGTCCCAGAAGGGAATTTCCGTGACTCTTCAAAATCCAGCCAGAGAGTGCTGAAAACACCTCCAGAATGGAGAGGGCACCATGGAAAAGGAGATGATGGAACTGGGGATCATTCTCTGCAGGTCTCATTTCCCATTCAGAGAGGCAGTTTCCCTGCACAGGAGGTGACCCATCAGGGAGGGAATGGAGGCTGCAAAACTCCCAAGCTGTGCCATCTTCACCTCTGGATCTTCTTCAGCCATCAACACCTTGTGAGGGGGTTCACTTTGGCACCAAAACCCCTTTCTGCTTAAGGAGTCATCTCTGGGAGACGCATGGCTTCCAAAATGCCCAATATATCACAGAATCACAGACTGGTTTGGGTTGGAAGGACTTTTCAAGGTCATTAGTGCAGTAGCCAGGAGCAATGTCAACAAGACCAGGTGGCTTAGAGTCCCGAGGTCCAACCTAACCCATAAAAGTTTCCAGGAATGGGGCTCCCTGTGTGACTTGTTCTAGGTGATCCTGCTGTTGCAGGGGGATTGGACTAGATGATCTTTCGAGGTCCCTTCCAATCCCTAATGATTCTATGATTCTCTGACCTCTCTGGGCAACCTGGACCTCAGCATGAAAAATGTCTTCCTTATCTGTAGTCCGAATCTCCCTCTTTCTGTCATAGCAGCGCCTGCTACGATTCTGTCCCCAGTTTTCTTATCGTCCCCTTTAAGCTCTAAAAGGTCACCCCAAGGTCTCCCAGTAAATACTGGACAAGTTCATGAGTGTTTTTAATTTACAGCACTCAGGCTACGTTAGGCAGGGATGCTCTTAATAAAGAGGCTGGCAAAGCTGTTTAATGTTTTCCAGGATATAGGAATTCATCTCCATGCAAAGGTACTCATCACAAGCATTTGTTGTCGTTGCTTTCTGTTCTTCTATTATACATAAAGCTTTATTGCTATAGAATGTGATCTGCCTTCACCTCTACGTGGCCTTTGTTGCTTAGGAACACATTTTATTTAACATTGGAGAAGAAAATCCTTAATATGCAGAGAGAGTGATAGAAACCTCTGCATCTGCTCTGCTGGGGGAGGTGATCTCCAAAGCCCTAAAGGATTTCCGAGTTGCAAACCCCAGAGATGACGCCTTCAACTGAGGCTATTCCTTAATCTGGGTGTGTGACTTGCTTCCTTAATCTGAAAGAAAATTAACAAATTTGTGTGGTCTTGAAGGCACTTGGCATCAGGCGGTGACTTAGCGACACTGGGACCCTCTGCTTGTGCCGCTGCTTTTCTCAAACGCTTGTGGAAAACGCTGATCCAGCACAAAGCTGAGCGAGCAGCCAAGTCATTCCTGAGTCTCGTAAGACTTGATTTAGTTCAGGTTTATTTTCATGGCCTCGCAGCTCAAAAGCACATGGTTTTGGAGATGGTTGAGTGAAGAGATGCTGCAGCAGTGTAGGGAGAGCGGCAGAGAAACAGTCCCCTGGGGACTTCTGCAATCTCATTTGTATGGCAGATACACGACGACTTCTTCAAGGAGGGTTGGTTAGAGCCTTTTCTTTCTGTATTTCACAGTCACAGAGTATTAGGGATTTGAAGGGACCTCAAAAGATCATCCAGTCCAATCCCCCTACCAGAGTAGGATCCCCCAGATCCAGTCGCACAGGAACATGTCCAGGCGGGTTTTAAATGTCTCCAGAGAAGGAGACTCCACACTCCCCCTGGGCACCCCCTTCCAGTGGTCTGTCATCCTCACCATGAAGAAGTTCCTTCTCAGATTGATGTGGGACCTCCTCTGTTCTAGCTCACACCCATTGCCCCTTGTCCTATCATCAGACGACACTGAGAAGATCCTGGCTCCATCCTGCTGACACCCACCCTTTACATATTTATCCACATTCATGGGGGTCACCCCTCAGTGGTTTTTTTTCCAAGCTCAAGAGACCCAGTTCCCTCAGCCTTTCCTCACCAGGGAGACGTTCCACTCCACCACCTTTGTGTCTCTGCGCTGAAGCTAATTTCAGTCTCTACTTCAGTGACACAGAGCAAGCAAGCTCTTGTCATCCATACTGGTTGTCCTTTGTGGAGTGTGTGACCCACATTTGCTGTTCTCAGCTGTTCGAAAGAAGTTGCCTGAGTGCTCAGAGGGCTGATAGGGTCGTGTGTGATTTGTTTGAAGCCTGTAGAGTTCTTCCAGAACCAAAATGTGGCCGGTTGTAGCTCTGGGTTTGCAGTAAAGCAGCTCTGCCTGCTCTCACCCATAAGAGAATCCCTGCCTGACACATCTAAACTGCAGTAAATTAAAAACACTCAATAACCTGCCCAGCATTTAATGGACATTTTGGAAGCCCTGCAGCTCTCTGAAGCCTCTCTTCAGACAATAAACAGATAGGACTGATAAAATTAAACCGATTTTGGAAACTATCACAGGACAGCAAAGAAAGGGCAGGTGAATCGTGCAAGCACCCTTTGCAAAGAGTCACCAGCTCCTTCAGTCTCATGCAAAGGCATCGAAATGGCACTGGTTCACACAAGAACTCTGGACCATGACCAAAGGATTCCAGGCTGACACAAGAAATGTTAAATTGGGTGAGGAAAAGGGCAATGAGCAGGAGTCCCTCCAGCTCCTCCTCTCATTCACACCTTCCGTCTGAGCTCCAACTCCTGTGGCCACATTTCTACCCTCTGCCAAACGGCAGCGCCAGGATTTCCCCAACTGGATGGAAATCCTGTCGGGTTTATGGCACTTGGGAGGTGATGTTCAGTAATGTAAAGTTTTCAGTGCAAACAGGCTCGGTGGCCACACACCCCCAGCCCAGCCTCTTCCCGAGTGACCTGGTCCGACCCAACAGATGTCACCACAAGGAAATCCAGTTCAGAAATACCCCTCCAACAACCACGTAATTACCAGGCAGGGCAGGACCGCTCCTCTAAGAGCAGGGGAAACTCTGAACTTGTACCACCCATCTTGAACCTCAAGCTCAAAAGTCACCCACCAAAGGAATGCTGACACTGGCTGTTGTTGAGAAGCAGCTCTCACAGCCCTTTTCAGTCCATACTTGCTAGTTCTGCTTCAAAGTCACCAGTCAGTATTGAGGAGACTTAAAATTTCATAGAATCATAGAAAGTTTGGGGTTGGGAAGGACCCCTGGACATCATCTAGTCCAACTCTCGTGCTAGACCCAGGATGATGCAGAGAAGATCTCACAGGACCATACCCAGGTGTGGTCTGGGATGTCTGCAGAGCAGGAGACTCTACAACCTCTCTGGGCAGCCTGGGCCTGGGTTCTGCTATTGCCACAGTGAAAGCTTTTCCTTCTGTTTAAGGGTGTAGAGCTCCTGGAAGGTGTCCAGAGGAGAGCAACTCAAATGGATCAGAGGGCTGGAACACTGTCTCGATGATGACAGGCTGAGCAAGTTGGGATTGTTCAGCCTGGAGAAGAGGAGGCTCCCAGGTAACCTTCTAGCAGCTTCCCAGTCTCTGACGAGGGCTACAAGAAAGCTGGAGGAGGGCTTTTCCACAGGTGGTAGTGAGAGGACAAGAGGAAGGGGTTCCAGACTTGAAGAGGGAAGATTGAGGTTGGACATGAAAAACAAATTCTTCGCTGTGAGGGTGGGGAGATGCTGGAACAGGTTGCCCAAGGAAGTTGTGTCTGCCCCATCCCTGGCAGTGTTGAAGACCAGGTCTGATGGGGCCCTGAGCAACCTGCTCAAGTGAAGGTGTCCCTACCTGTGCAGGTGGGTTGGAACGCGATGATTTTTAAGGTCCCTTCCAACCCTGGTCATTCCATGATTCTGTGATTCTGTTTAAGTTGAACCTCTTATGTTCCAGTTTGTTCATGAGATAAAGCAGAACCCCTCGCTCTTCCCTGCTTCCCCCTTCCAGTGCTGGTCTCTGAATCACCATATTGAACCTGCCAGCGGAGACAGCCTGAAGATTGCCAGAAAGATTGCAAGGGCACAAGTTGAAGCCTGTTTGTGTTGGGAAACTCACACACCAGAACCATCTTCACGCAGCACAAACTGAAGCCCTGAGAACAGCCATCTCATTGGAGTAATGGCAGCAGGCATGACCAGGGTAGAAAAACCATCAGAAGGATCTATCTGTGAGCATCAATAAGTGATTGTGGTGTCGCATGAAGCTCTTGAAAGAAAGGGCAAAAAAGCATTTTGCTACCTAGATGACATAGAATCACAGAATCATAGACTTGTTCTTGTTGGAAAAGGCCTTTGAGATCATCAAGTCCAACCATGAACCCAACTGTCCCAACCCACCGCTAAATCCTTTCCCTGAGCTCCAGATCTCCATGACTGTGAACCACATCCAAGAATGGTGATTCAGCCCCCTTCCTGGACAGCCTGTTCCAAGGGCTGAGGGCCCTTTCCAGGAAGGAGTTTTTCCCCGATACTAACAATCCAAGCAATGCTACAGGCTTGGGGATGAGGGGCTCAAAACCACCCAGCAGAAAAGGGCCTGGGAGTGCTGGTAGACAGTCAGCTTAATATGAACCAGTAGAGTACCCAGGTGGCCAAGAAGGCCAACAGGATCCTGGCTTGGATCAGGAACAGCGTGGTCAGCAGGAGACAGGAAGTTATCATGCTTTTGTACTCAGTCCTTGTGAAGCCTCACCTCGAGTACTGGTGTCAGTTCTGGGTCCCTCATGACAGGAAAGACATGGAGATGCTGGAAGGTGTCCAGAGCAGAGCTACCCAGCTTGTCAAGGGTTTAGAGAACAAGTCGTATGAGGAGGCTGAGGGAGCTGGTCTGTTTAGTTTGGAGAGGAGGAGGCTGAGGGAGAACCTCACTGCCCTCTACAACTACCTAAAAGGACGTTGTCCAGAGGTGGATATTGGCCTCTTCTCCTCAGTAACTAATGACAAAACCAGGGGAAATGGTCTGAAGTTGAGGCAGGGGAGGTTTGCTTTGGGTATTAGGAACAAATTCTTTACAGAAAGAGTGGTTGGGCACTGGAAGGGCCTTCCCAGGGAGGGGGTTGAGTCACCATCCTTGGAGGTGTTTAAGAAACATGCAGCCATGGTCCTTCATGCCCTGCTCTAGTGGCTGGCACGGAGGGGGTTAGTTTGTGTTGATCAATCAGGTCTCTAGGTTTTTTGCTGTGGTGGGTCTGGTTGCACTTGGTGATCTCGGAGGTCCTTTCCAGCCAGGATCATTCTGTGATTCTGTCTAACCTAGCCACCACACTACATGAAAACGGGAGGACTGTGCTGTTCTGCCTGAATAGCAGAACATGGTGAATGAACAGATCTTTGTATTCAGAGAAATCACAGTTTCCTCTCTTGGGACTTCTCCAGATGTTGCTTCAGAGACTCTTGCTTCATACGAGAAGAATTAACACACGAAAAATCACCTTGTGCTGATGCAAGAGGCACGCACAGCAATCAGAGACATTCAAAAGCAAGAAAGCCTCCAGACCAGTCCCCTCCTCTCCAACACCTTGAGGTGTTTGAGCAGCATAACCCATCTTGATTTATTTTTTTTTCCTTTTATTTTTTTTTGCTTGGAAGTTCAGAAGATCGCGGCTGTTTGATCTCTGCCGTTGCTCTGAACAGTCCACCTGCCCACCAGCTGTGCTCTGAGGCTGGGATTAGCAAATCAAACAGTCAGATGTGTGATATTTCACTCTGCATAATGTGTGACAGGGAACAGAAGAAGCCACGGGATCAACAGGCTTTTACTTGCACCCTCCTGGTCGCCCTCTCTTCAGCGCAGCAGAGCTTGCTCAGAAACCAGGGCTATGGGCTGAGGGCAAAATGCTTTTACAGAACGGGCAAAGGTCTTTCAGGGGAGAAAAAAACCACCCAAGATAGCTCTCAAGGGAAGATAAGCCCTTGAATGAGATCATAACATCTCTCCTCTGAGCTGTAGCTTATGGAATTGTTCTGCTTTAAAGCACCATTACTTTTTGTGGCTGCAGTTGTCGCTCCTGGATTCAACAAATCATCATTGACCTGCGCAGCACCGTCAGTACGACCCGAGGAAAGACCACACGGAGGCCACAGGAACATATTTCAGCTGCTTGAGCGAAATGAAGATGAGACCAGAGATCTTCAGCGTTCGCACAGCTGCTGAGTTCAAGCTATCTCATGTGGAAGACAGAGATGCACCAGAATAACACAGTTGGATACTCCTGGATCTAACAGTCTGCTCTTGATTTCACAGAGAGTCACAGCCACTTACACATTACAGTAACCAACAGGAGGGGGGTTTTTTTACTCCTTTTTATCAAAATGCTGTATTAAAACAGAAAATGCGATTCATTCCAAACTCAGGATCAAAACTCAACTCTGAAGTGACTTCCTCCTTGAAACCTGCCAGTTCCTTTGTTAGAAATCACAGCTCCAAGAGCATTTTTCAATTAGCCACCTCACTGCTCCAAGTCCTTTTTCTCCGTTCCTTATTTCACACCGCTCTGAAAATGCTGAGCTTCACACTTCCAAAGAAAAAGCCAGTCAGCTAGAACAAACGGGCTCGTGAACTGCAAGGCATTACAGGAGAACGTGATCTGGGTCGCGCTGCTGCAGCACCGGTCAGCCGCTTGGACCGTCGCAGGCTTTGCGATTGATTTGAGCTGTGCCCACATCAGAATGCTTTGGGATGAAGCCATCTGTCCTCCACTCGTCGTTTTGCCAGAGACTTGGGCGCTGAATAAATGAATAATCGTAGCTTGCAGTGACTGTGGAGTCCACACCAAGATCAAATAGGAGGAGAAGCTGTGGACACACACAGAATCGCAGAGTCTCCTTGGCTGGAAGAGACCTTTGACATCGTCAAGTCCAACCTTTGATCCGGTGCTGACAGATCAGCCCTACCCTCTGTCCCTCAACAGCAGGTCTATATGTTGTTTAAATCCCTCCAGGGATGGGGACTCCACCACTGTCCCGGGCAGCCTGTTCCACTGTCTGATAATCCCTTTGGTGGTAAACTGAGAACCATCCTTTTCTCCAGTTAACTTCCAGCTTCAATGGAATTATTTGGGGGTTTTAGGCAGTGGGACCTTAAAAATGTTTGGAGCTGGGGAGGGCCCATCCTTCCCTCACTAGATAACGACAAGGACAGTAGTCCACCAGGCTCCGAAGTGATGCTTTTGACATCCAGCTGTGAAACAGCCATCTCACCCTCCTTGCCCACCTCCTGCAAGTGTTCAAGGTCAGGCTGGATGGGGCTCTGAGCAACCAGGTCTAGTAAGAGGTATACCTGCCCATGGCAGGGAGGTTGGAACTAGATGACCTTTAATATCCCTTCCAACCCAGACCATTCTATGACTCCAGGCCTTATTCTTTTTGAAGCTGCTACCCAAGTGGCAAACCTGTTCAAATGTGCTCTCCAGACCACACCATCCTGCTCCCATGAACATGTAATCATAGAATCACAGAATCATCACGGCTGGAAAGGAGCTGCAGGATCATCAAGTCCAGCCCTCAGCCCAACACCTCCCTAACCCCCAGACTATGGCCTCAAGTGCTAGATCTACTTGGTTTTTAAACCCCTCCAGGGATGGGGACTCCACCACCTCCCCGGGCAGCCTGTTCTAGTGCCCAACCACTCTCTCAGCAAAGAACTTCTTCCTCAGATCCAGTCTAAACCTCCCCTGATACAACTTGAGGCCATTTCCCCTTGTCCTATCATTGGGATTTTGGGAGAAAAGACCAGCACCAGCCTTGCTACAACCTCCTTTGAGGGAGCTGTGCCTTTTTAAAGAGCACATGGTATTGACAGTCATGCTGCAACGTTCCTGTGATTCAGATCTGCTACAGAAACGTCGCCTGGCATCTCCCACTGATTCAGCCTCTCAGGAGCAGGAACTACAGGTGATCGACAGAGCAGAGCTGCAGCAGCCGAGCAAGCAGGACAGATTCATACTAAACGAATATTAACAGCTCCACAACAAGGACAACTCTCCTTTTTTTTCATACTTAGAGCTTCAACTGAATAAAAAGGAAACCAAACTGGAAATATTAATACTAATACTGCAGTAGGTAAGGGAGCAGATCAGCCTGGCTCGCTCAGGTTGTCACAGCTCACAGGTCTCAGGGCGTTTGCAGGTTGTAAAACCAGATGGACCTCCCCAGAACTTTGCTGTTGCAATCCTGTCTGCCACTACCTGAAAATAGGGTGCAGAGAGGTGCAGGTTGGTCTTTTCTCACAAGGAAGAAGTGATAAAACAAGAGGAAATGGCCTCACGTTGCCTCAGGAGAGGTTTAGGTTGGCCATGAGGAAAAACTCCTTCCTGGAAAGGATCCTCAGTCGTTGGAACAGGCTGCTCAAGGAGGGGGTTGAATTGCCCTCCCTGGATGTGTTTCACAGCTCAGGGACAGGGTTTAGTGGTGGCCTTAGGACAGTTGGGTTAAAGGTTGGACTCGACGGTCTTAAAGGTCTTTTCCTGCCTAAATGATTCTGTGACTGTACAGAAATAGTCCGGCAGGGCAATCCAGTCCAGGCACCTTCTGTAGTCAGAGGTTCATCTCAGGCACAAACAATGGTTCAGTCACAGTCCTTAAAAGCAATTGGAGTCTGGATCCCAAGTGTTTCTGTATAATCTAGACTTTTGTAATGAATTTTCTGACGTTCCCCCATCAGCACAAATTGTTGCTGCCGACAGCACATTCCGCTGAATGACATGTGTCTACAAGAAGTCACTCTCTTTCCAGATGGCAGAAAGAGACTCTTTCTTCTGGGCAGGAATCAGTGCAGTTCTGGGCCCCTCACTTCAAGAAAGAGATTGAGGGGCTGGAGTGGGTCCACAGGAGCAATGAGGCTGGGGAAGGGGCTGGAGGGAAACACTGATAAGGAGAGGCTGAGGGAGCTGGGGGTGTTTAGCCTGGAGAAGAAGAGACTCAGGGGGGACCTTCTCCTTCTCTACAACTGGTTGTAGGTTGGAAATAGGTGGGGGTCGGGCTCTTCTCCCAGGCAACCAGTGCCAGGACGAGAGGGTAAAGCCTGAAGCTGCACCAGGGGAAGGTTAGTTTGGATATTAGGAAGCCCTTCCTCACAGAAAGGGTGATCAGAGCCTGGACTGGACTGCCCAGGGCAGTGGTGGAGTCCCCATTCCTGGAGGTGTTGCAGGACAGCCTGGCTGTGGCCGTGAGTGCCCTGGTGTGGCTGATGGGGTGCTGTTAGGTCCTGGGCTGGGCTGGCTGAGCTCAGAGGGCTTTGCCAGCCTCAATCATTCTGTGATGCTGTGATTCTCTGGTACAAAGCGAAACCCCTCTGACTTACTCACTCTGTGGGGCTGTAAAAAAACCCCACAATCAAAACTTCCTCCCATGTCCTGTTTGCTCATTAAAGCTAATGCAGTGACCCACGTACCGTAAATAGCTGCCCTTCAGAGCTAGGTCACACAGCAGCAGCTCCCAGCTCATCAAGCCATTTGCATGATTCACAGGCACTTTTCCCTCAACTCCAACCCACGCCACACGTTTCTTCACCTCTCTCTGCAGTGACCTTGGCCAGATCCCCATCTCACAACGTTCAGAGCACGGTGCTGCTTCACAATTGACAAATGACGAGGCGCTCACGTCAGAAATCGATACCTTAAAGCTTTCAATCAGAAACATCCAAGTCGTCTGAAAATATCCATCCTGTATTAATGGGGTTTAATGGATTCGAATGGAGATGTTTACGGCGTGATTTACTGCAGGGGAGCGACAGATCAATGTTCCTTTATGACAAGTCACACCTCATGACGGACTGTCCCCCCCAACCTCTCCTCGCTGCTGTGTCAGGGGAGACGACGGTTCGCCACTTCCCAAACATCTGTGATCTATTAGGCAGCGCTTCCACTAGTCTAACATTACCACGCTTCAGGTTGTCCATCTTTCTTCTCTAGATGAGAGGCAGGAACATATACATTAAAACCTTCTGGGGGACAAAATGATCTCCCTTCGATTTGCCTTTTCTGAATTAGACTGCGACGGCTACAACTTGCCCGTGTGACTCTGCGTGGGGGGATTTATCAGCCCGGTGTTGCATCGACGTTTAATCCTTCCCATAGGCAGAACTTGGATTGGAGCCTGCTGCTTGACAAAAGGATTTTACATTGTTTTAATTTCTCCAAGGAGTTTTGATGATGAGGAGAGATGGCTACCTGATTCCTTAATTTGGGCTACGAGTTCCTTAATGGAGAATCTCAGGAATTAAAGCACTGCATGCCTGTTCATCAACACTGATGGCTGAGTCTTTGGCTTTCCCCTACCCTAAAAAAACTAGACAAATAAGCTGAAAAAGTAGACTTCTTCTACACATCCCTTAGCTGCCAAGAAGAATTTACCCCTCAAAAAACAGCTCACAACAGATAACCCCAATATCTGAAGGGGGTCTACAAGAAAGCTGGGGGAGAGCTTTTTAGACAAGTGTGCAGTGAGAGGACATGGCCTGGATCAGGAATGGTGTAACCAGGAGGAGGAGGTGATGGTGCCCCTGGACTCTGCATTTGTGAGACCACACCTTGAGTACTGGGTCCAGTTCTGAGTGCCATGGGATCAGAAGGACCTTGAGGGACTCAAGCAGGGTCAGAGAAGGGCAACGAGGCTGGGGAGAGGGCTGGAAAACAGGACCTACAAAGAGTGGCTGAGGGAACTGGGGTTATTTAGTCTAGAGAAGAGGAGGCTCAGACCTTCCTGCTCACCACAGCTACCTACAAGGAGGTTGTAGCGAGGCTGGTGCTGGTCTCTTCTCCCAAATTCCCAGTGACAGGACGAGGGAAAATGGCCTCAAGTTGTGTCAGGGGAGGTTCAGATTGGATCTCAGGAGAAGTTCTTTGCTGAGAGAGTGGTTGGGCACTAGAACAGGATGCCCGGGGTGGGAGTTTTGTCCCCATCCCTCGAGGTGTTTAAAAACTGAGTAGCTAGAGCACTTGAGGTCATGGTTAGGGAGGTGTTGGGCTGAGGGCTGGACTTGATGGTCCTGGAGCAACTTTCCAGCCGTGATGACTCCATGATTCTATGGCAAGGGGAAAGGGTTCCAGACTTGAAGAGGGGAGATTGAGGTTGGACATGAAAAACAAATTCTTTGTTGAGGGTGCTGAGATGCTGGAACAGCCTGACCAAGGCAGTTGTGGCTGCCCCATCCCTGACAGTGTTGAAGGCCAGGTTGGATGGGGTCCTGAGTAACCTGCTCTAGTGAAGGTGTCCCTGCCTCTACGGGGGGTAGGAACTAGGTGATCTTTAAGCTCCCTTCCAACCCTGGCCATTCTATAATTCGATGAATATTTCAAATAAAGCTCTTAAACAACTAACACACAGGAATTTCTCCTAAAGCTAATCCCCCTGCTAACACAGAAAAGAAAATCAGACTCCATTCATTTTATCAGCCTTAATTTGCAAATGTGAGAGTAGGGGCTGCTGAAAGTAGGGATTTACTTCTCCACTTCTTTGTTAACAAGAGGGCCTAAACGCTCAGTCACAGTGTGTTTGTTAGTTCTGAGACTGACACAGAACACCAGTAGGACAGTTCCTTAAATCAACTGGTGCAAACCACTTTTTAGAACATTCTTTCCCAAAACTGCAGAATGAAACCACAACACAAAGCAGAAGAACACATTCGACCAGTAAGATACTGCCAGGAGTAAGAGGGGAATACTTGGTGCATCCAGATGCTGTTTGAAAGGGTCCTCAACCCTTGGAACAGGCTGCCCAGGGAGGGGGTTGAATCACCATCCCTGGCCATGTTTCACAGTCGTGGAGAGCCAGAGCTCAGGGACAGGGTTTAGCAGTGGGTTGGGACAGTTGGGTTAATGGTTGGGCTTGATGATCTTAAAGGCCTTTTCCAACCTAAGCAATTCTATGACTCTATGATTTTACCATCCAAGAAGTGCAGGCACTGGATATCCCAGCTGCACAAGAAGTTGGGAGCACCGTCAAGGGCAAGGAGATAGCCCAGTCTGTGACAAGCTGCCCCTTTCTGGACTCAACAGCATCCAGGAATTACAGGTGAGACCAAGAAAGTGTCTTTCTGGAAAGGTATCGATGATCAGTGTGTCAGTGAGCTGTATTCAAAATCTATCAGCTCCTGATGGCTAATTTTGTACTACATGAGTAAAGCAAGTTCTAATAACTCACTTGGGACTTCACTCCACTACTTACAAGCGACGTGCTTTTCATATTCATAAAACAAAACTAATTGCCTTTCATGGATGAAATGTTCTAGGAATTTTTAATCCATGTCAGCTGCAAACTCTAAAAAAATCCATCCCTATGTATTTAAAACTTCCCCTCCCACCCACTCGCTTGTAACCTGTTGCTTGCTGCAAACAAACTATAAGGCAAAGAGAATCCATCGTCTTTATATTTATTATTGTTCCAGGTTTCTGCTAAAGTCACTTTCCCACACTGTCACATCTACCTTAAATAAGTTGAAAATGCTAATTACATTTAATGAGAAGGGGAGGAAGGCAAAATACTTTGTTCCTATAAGAAAAGTGGTTACAACTATAGGTTTACTCCTTAGCTGCAGCACACTACTGCAGTTATATGTACACATGACAATGAAAATGTGCTGTGCATTAAATCATAGAATTACAGAGTGGTTTAGGCTGGAAGGGATCTCAGAGACAATCCAGTTCCAACTCCCTGCCATGGGCAGTGACACCTCTCACCCAACCAGGCTGCCCACAGCCACATCCAACCTGGCCTTGGGCACTCTAAGGGATGGAGCAGCCACAACCTCCCTGAGCAACATGTTCCAGGGCCTCAGCACCCTCATAGGGAGGGATTTCTGTCTCAGATCTCATATCAATCTCCCCTCTTTCAGCCTGAACCCATCCCCCTTGCCCTATCACTAGAGTCCCTTGGAAAAAGCCCTTCTCCAGCTTTCCTGTAGGAAAATCAAACAACCCTTGTACTGGACTTTGATTCCTGTTCCCACATCCAGCTCTCCTCTACACCTGCAACCATGAAGGTGAGAGCTGGAAAAACATCGATTATCCCACATGCAGAAGCAAAGTAGAGAGCGAGGAGCCCACAGCTTCCGAGGGCTGACAGCTCACAGTTTGGAGCACAAAATGCTTCACTTTGCAGTTCAGTTTTGCCCATGTGAGAAGCAGCTACCTCAGATCCCATTCCAGCTCTCCAATACCTCCATGGCTTGAAGATCAGCGTCTGGAACATACTAAGTGTTTTCACCACGGGAAGAAGGAAGAGCTGGCTCCTGCTCTGCTCAGTAACAGGAATCACTTTTGCCAGCACTGCTGTCATTGAAGGGCTTATTTGCCAACTGCCCGTTCCAATGAGCCAAGCTTGCTATGCTGGTAAAAACTTAGCAGGAAACACTTCCAAAGGATCTTCTTGGGAAACCTGAGTACAAATCAGGCAACAGTATTAACATCACACACCATAGGGGCCGAGAAATGTGGATTTCTTGGTCTTTAATAACCCTATTTACACTTCTGCTCCATTTCTACAGCCTGTTTCTCCTGTGCCACTGCTGTAGATCAGCCTGAAAAAGGCTGAAAACTAAAAAATGTAAACAGCTGAAGTTTAGATCAAAATGCAAAATGCCTGAGACTGTGTGGTTAATCTTCCCGTTCGTGAACTTGTATATCTAGTCCTACGACTTCAGTGCTGGGACCCTCACTTCAAGAGATTGAGGGGCTGGAGCGAGTCCACTGGAGCAACGAGGCTGGGGAAGGGGCTGGAGGGAAAAGCTGATGAGGAGAGGCTGAGGGAGCTGGGGGTGTTGAGCCTAGAGAAGAGGAGACTCAGGGGGGACCTTCTTCCTCTCTACAATTCCCTGAAGGGAGGTTGGACTCAGGTGGGGGTCAGGCTCTTCTCCCAGGGAACCAGCGCCAGGACAAGAGGGCAGGGCCTGAAGCTGCAGCAGGGGAGGGTTAGGTTGGGTGTTAGGAAGCCCTTCCTCACAGAAAAGGGGACCGCTCAGGGCAGTGGTGGAGTCCCCATTCCTGGAGGTGCTGAAGGACAGCCTGGCTGTGGCCCTTAATGCCCTGGTGTGGCTGATGGGGTGCTGATAGGTTCTGGGCTGGGCTGGCTGAGCTCAGAGGGTTTTTCTAGCCTCAATCATTCTGTGATTATTCTGTGATTCTCTGAGTTCTTCAGGTCAGCAGCTGTCCCAAAGTGTTTCACGTTCCACTGCAATCACCTGTATTACATGATACTATTAGCGTGGATAAATTAAAACCAGTGTAAACCTCTCAGGGGACTGCAGGATACTTTTGGCAAATAACCCTATTGGTCTTTGGACAGTTAAAATTCTAACTGGAACAACAGATTTACAGGAGAGCAGCTCTCTGCTGCTTACAGCTTCCTAATCAACCACACAGGAGATGTCACAGAGAGCAAACAATAAATATGAGACCTACAGAAGCATTTTTGACAGGGACATGGGTTAGGGGTGACCTGGGAGTGCAGAGTTAAAGGTTGGACTTGATTATCAAAAAGGTCTCTTTCAACCAAAGAGATTCTGGGCTTCTGGATGGATGATCAAGATTTTCTCAACTTCTTTTGGGGTTTACATTCCTGTACTCTGTGTGCATCCTTCCCCTGAGCCTCTCAGCAGCTTCCTGAGCAACCAACAAGAGCACAGTGGTGCCTTCTACAAATGAGAGCCCTTCAGAGGTGAAAAGCTTGCCTGAGCTAGGCTGCACTGTTTCAGCTGTCTCCTGGTGATCATCAACAGCCTGGAGATGTTTCTGCAAGCCAACATGCAAAGCAAGGTTTGCTTTAAGGGACACCGGGCGTGAAATACATCATTAGCACCAGCAAGACTCAAGGCCTCTCAAGCCTCAAATTCCCTCTTAGGAACCTGGTTGGAAGAGGGATTTTTCATTATTCACTGGCTACGCCAAAGCCATTGGCAGAGCACAGGGATTTTATAGGCAGTTTTAATTATAGGAGGTAAAACCCATACATGATCAAGCTGCAGCGTCAGAAAACCACCAGAACTGAACGCTGACCCGTTTGGGTTGTTTGCTGAACTTTAACCACTCTCCAAGTCTGACAGCTGCTCAAACTTAATTGCTCATTACGCTTGTAAATAAAAACTGATCTCACTCTCTGATTAGCCAGCCATCGCCGAGTTGCCATAACAACTTCTTGTCTAATAAGTGATTTCAGATTTAGCGCTATTTGTACGAGGAGAGAACTTCACAAAGGTCTGAGATGGCTCTTTGCACCAAAATACCCTTCTAATTAGAAGAGGTGGAAAAAAAATCACTGGAGAAAGGGCAGCTCAAAGATAATGAAGAAATGAGCTATTTACTACAACAGCTTAAGCGTGAGATAAGGCTACCTCACACCCAAATATATCCTGCTTAGCCCTTGCCTTTCGCTATCAGGATCTCATTATCATACCTTAAACCCACCACAACTGCTCACCAGGGGGCAAGTGGCCCAGGGAATAACTGGTCACAATACAAAGACTCAGTCAAGTTTCACTCCAGATGAAAGATGCCACTAAAGTTTGAGTATTCGCTCTTCAAATCTGAAATGAGCAGATTAAATTCCCTAACACTCTTGGGAATTGATCTGAGGATGTTTTGGGGAACACTGAGGAGTTTAGGTTCTTGGTAGTCTCCTGTGGACTTACATCAAGGATGGAGAGACTTTGGAATCGATTGCCTGGAGAGGCTGTGTCTGCTCCTTCCCTGGAGGTGTTCAAGGCCAGGCTGGATGAGGCCTTGAGCAACCAAGTCTGGTTGACAGGTGCTGCGACCCATGGCAGGGGTTGGAGTAGAAGATCTCTGAGGTGCCTTCCAACGTAAAACACTCTGTGATTCTCTGATATTTCCCCTATTTTATAGGGGAAAGTGTTTGCAAGAGCCCAACCGTTGTCCAATGTGCCAACTGCAAGGGAATCACAGAACATTAGGGATTGGAAGGGACCTCAAAAGATCATCCAGTCGCATCCCCACACCATAGCAGGATCCCCTAGATCCAGTCACACAGAAACATTTCCAGGTGGGTTTTAAATGTCTCCAGAGAAGGAGGTTCCAGAACCCCCTGGGCAGCCCCTTCCAGTGCTCTGTCACCCTCACCTAAAGAAGTTTCTAATCATATGGGTGTGGAACCTTATCTGTTCCAGCTCACACCCACTGCCCCTTGTCCTATCATTGGGTGCTCCTGAGCAGAGCCTGGCTCCATCCTCCTGACACCCACCCTTCACATAAACATTAATGAGGTCATCCCTCAGTCTTGTTTTTTTCCAGATGAAGAGACCCAGCTCCCTCAGCCTCTCCTCAGCAGGGAGATGCTCTACTCCCTTGATCATCTCTGTGGCTCTGCACTGGACTCTCTCCAGCAGCTCTGTGTTCTTAGAATCATAGAATCATTCTTCTTGAACTGTCAGGCCCAGACATGGACACAAGATTCCAGCTGTGTTCTCACCAGGGCAGAGCAGAGGGGGAGGAGAACCTCTATCGACCTGCTCACTACGCCCTTTCAGATACACCCCAGGATGCTGTTGGCCTTCTTGGCCACCAGGGCCCATTGCTGGCTCCTGACTATCCTGCTGGCCACCAGGACCCCTAGGTCCCTTTCTCCTCCACTGCTCTCTAACAGGTGAGTCCCCAGCGGAAAATGTCTTGGAAGGAGAAGTTACAATACCGTGTCTCATCCTCCGGATCATCTCAACCAAAAACTTCCTTCAGGCTTGACTTTACAGACAAGTTTACTCGTTAAACCCTTTACAGATGTCTGGAACAAATTAATGTGTGTTTCAGTCAATATTGAGTCAGCACAGAGTAAGTACAATGCCTCTGTTAAAACATACGGATATATTTGTTCGTCTGAGAAGACAAAGTGATTGGGAGCTATCAAATGCCACCAGCCTGTAGGTCTTGCACAGCAAACAAAGACCTTCCAAAATTTGCTGGCAAAGCTGCTGAGGTTTGCGATTTATTTAATCTGCTGAAGGTACCTTTCTGTGTGGATAGGCAAGGAGAGATGCCCTTTTCCTTCCAGAAGGAAAGAGTACAGAAAGCTGTAACTGAGACAAAACTCAAGTTAACAAAAACCCAAAGGAGTCAGGAAGTGGGTTTTAAAAAGGGGATTTTTCCTGCCTTTACTCAGCTATGCAAGAAATGTGGGGGTTTTGGCTAGCTGGGTCACACTTCTTGTGGTAAATTTATCCCAGGAAAACACAGAGGATGCAGCGTGTCCAAGTTAACGCAATTCTCGCAATTCCTGACCATGTTTGGGATGTAACAGTCTTTCCTGCAGAGCCACAAAGATGATGAAGGAAGCAGAACACCTCCCTGATGAGGAAAGGCTGAGGGAGCTGGGCCTCTTGAGCTTGGAGATAAATATGAGAAGGGTGGATGTCAGGAGGATGGAGCCAGGCTCTGCTCAGGGGCATCCAATGATAGGACAAGGGGTAAGGGGTGTGAGCTAGAACACAGGAGGTTCCACATAAATATGAGAAGGAACTTCTTCACAGAGCACTGGAAGGGGCTGCCCAGGGGGTTCTGGAATCTCCTTCTATGGAGATGTTTCAAACCTGCCTAGATATGTTCCTGTACAACTGGGTCTAGGTGATCTTGCTCTGGCATGGGGATTGGACTAGATGATCTTTTGAGGTCCCTTCCAATCCCTAATGTTCTGTGATTCTGTGATTAAAAAAATAAGAAACTGCTGCTCTGCAGAGTTCTCTGGGTTCAAACACAGTTTCTAACACCAATTGGTGCCTTCACTTTGTCTACATTTTCTTTGATCTGAGTCTGAACAAAGAATTTCTTCCCCAAGTAATCTAACCCAGAAGGCTTGTGGGGACCAGCTGGGGAACAGGCTGGCTTACGCTCAAAGAATAAGCAGCCTTAGGAACTAGCCAAATCATTCACCGGATTTCTTCTCAATATCTTCTCATTTTTTTGAGTCTCCTGGTGCTTTCTGAGACTACGCTGCAAACACTGAGCTGCCAAAGGCTTCCTGTCAACAGAGATAAAGAACCGTGGGGTTCACAGTCTAGAGCTGTGCCAGGAGCTGCCCAAACACAGATGAGGGATATACAGACGTGGACTTATTTCTTCTCTAATCCGTGGGTTTGAAATGAGTTACAGAAAGGGTGATCAGAGCCTGGAACGGACCGCCCCGGGCAGTGGTGGAGTCCCCATCTCTGGAGGTGTTGAAGGACAGCCTGGCTGCAGCCCTTAGTGCCCTGGTGTGGCTGCTGGGGTGATATTAGATCCTGGGCTGGGCTGGATGAGCTCAGAGAGCTTTTCCAGCCTCATTCTGTGATTTCTGTGATTCTGGAGCCTACCTTATCCTTCTGGCAGATTCAGAGGCATCATATTTAAATGCAAAGACAGTGCTGGCAACAACAGACTGAACAAGTTTATCTGCATCTGCTCTTCTTGAACATTGGAAGGAGCCTACAGATTGGAAGGTCTGGCTCCATGAGTTTGGTAAACACTTATTTACCTGGAGCAAAGGACCTGCTCCTAAGGGAGGAGAGACCAGGCTGCAGCAAAGTCTTTTGACCAATGTCCTGTGTGCTCAAGAATCATCAATTTGCTCTTTCCCAGTGATGATAAGTGAAACAAATGAGCAAAGCAATCAGGGAGAACCACCAGCAGAATGACTAAGCAAAGACAGAGGATAAGGCCTGTCTATCCTAGATAGGATTTTTTTATAGTCAGCAACAAGTTTCTTTCACATAGAAAAGATGTAATTCCCCAGGTGGACCTAGATGACCGGATGATGTGTTCAGGCCCATCACACAGGGGAAAATGGGCGTTACACAGGCTGCATTTTTGGGTCACTTCCCAACTTCTCAGGGTTCCTACAAGGCTTCTTCTTCCCCTCTGTAGTCCAAATTATAGTTTTTATTTGAAACTGACCCACAAAGGGTGAAATTATTTGTGGAGCAGCAGTTTTGAAATACCAGATGAGGAAAGGGATTGTCAAGTGCACTTGGAGGAGCACCACCCGTGCAGGGACTACGTAAGGTCTTTTGCCATGAGGAATCATCTCACAAAATTTCTGCAACAGCTGCTGCTGTTCCTCTCCTGACCGTCACCACCAAACACCTTGAGCACTCTTAATGGAATCATAGAATGGATTCGTTTGGATTAGAGATCTCAGAGCCAACGCAGTGCCAACCCCCTGCCATGGGCAGTGACACCTCTCACCGGACCAGGTTGCCCAGAGCCCCATCCAGCCTGGCCTTGAGCACTTCCAGGGATGGAGCAGCCACAACCTCCCTGAGCAACGTGTTCCAGGGCCTCAGCACCCCCTTGGGGAGGAAAACCCCAACACAATTCACAAAATCAAAGGAAAAGTCAGACTAATTTAAAACTCTTCTTAATTCAGCTATGGAAAACACATTATATTTCCTTTATGTTGTGAAAGCTGGCTTGGCTGAACGACAGGATCTGTTGGAAGGGTCTGGGGGGATTTTCTAACTGTGTTTTTAGTCAAGCATGTTGAAAAACCTGCTGCATGCATGAGCAGAGAGAGATCTAACTGGGAATGAGCTGTCCTCATGTTGTAACCCCTTCCCTACAGGTTTCTATCAGAAGCACATGGAATATATATTGCTGTGTACTGTGCTGCAAGAGATAAAACTGCATTACTCCAGAATACTTGCTCTAATACCCTCACGAACTACAATCTGCTTTTGTGCCTACAAAATAAATCCAGCCTTAGAAACGCGGTATTAAATGGCATTAGACTAATTATCCAGCTTCACACGTGTATGTGGTGGTTTCTCCAAAGTTGCCAGATTCCTGAATCTGCTCCTCAAAAAGCAAAGAGAGCCAGTTTTTCCTATTTCGTGGAGATTTTTTTTTCTTACAGAATAATCCATTGTCATGAAGTGAAAGCAGATCCAAGTAATCTCATAAAAGTATTTGATCACATTCTGGGCAGCATCAAAAGAACTGTGGCCAGCAGATCAAGAGAGGTGATTCTGCCCCTCTACTCTGCCCTGGTGAGGCTTCACCTGGAGCCCCCAGCATGAGAAGGATGTAGACAGACTGGAGCACATCCAGAGGAGGGCCACTACAATGATCAGGGGAATGGAGCATCTCTCACGTGAGGACAGGCTGAGAGAGTTGGGGCTGTTCAGCCTGGAGAAA
>VXBP01008209.1:323973-364940 GCA_013400115.1 Rhinopomastus cyanomelas | reverse complement strand
GGGGGGGGCACGACATGAAGGCAGGGGAAGGTCTTTTCAAGAGGGTTTGTATGGATAGGACAAGGAGCAGTGGGTTCAAGTTAGGAAAGGAGAGATTTAGGCTGGATATTAGAAAAAAGTTCTTCACTGTGAGGGTGGTTGATCACTGGAATGGGCTGCCTGGGGAGGTGGTGGTGGCCCCATCCCTGGAGTCATTTAAGGTCAGGCTTAATAATGGTCTGAGCAGCCTGACCTAGGTAGAGTTGTCCCTGTGTAGGGAGGTTGGACTAGATGACCTCTAGAGGTCCCTTCCAGTCTAGAACATTCTATGATTCCATGAAATGCAAAGGACTTTTTTTTTTTTATTACAAGGCAATGAACATGAAGGGAGATGATTCAAACCCCAACAGCACGCTGCAAACACGTCATTTTATCGGGACCAGACTGTAAGGTTACGGTGTGCACTTTAAACACTGAGTTCTGGCATCAGGAAAAGGTTTGTCTTAAAAAAACCCCAACCAACCAACTGCTTTCCTCACAGCACAGCAGAGCAATAAGTTTAGTCTGAAGGGAACCTGGGTGAATTGTGTACGTGGATAAGGAAGCCTGGGTTAATTCCTCCTGTGGGATCACCACGGGCTGCTCGCTGTGATGCATCGCTCTGTTCTTGCACGTAGCCAGTTATTTAGGAACAATTTTATTGTAGGACTCATAAAAATCTTAGGATATAGGAAACCTAAAGAAAAGTCTCATGGAAAAGAAAATATAAAGGTGTTTATATCCACCCACCCTCCAAACTGAGGCATTTTCTCATTTAAGAAGAAAAAAGAGGGCTGGAATAAACCAGCAGATCTGGAAACAGGCTCTGTCCACCGTATTTATTACCAATTTAACAGCCTTGAATGGAAACTGCAAGTGCTTTGATAAAAATCAATTGAGTAGCTCTCTGCCTCGCTGTGGCTTCAATAAAGTGCCTCTGTATCTTTTGCTGAAACCCTACAGCCCCCCCTTAGACCATCCTCTGTATTAAATCACTGCACCCTGCAGCCTCTGGAAACGGACTCTTGAGTGCCCAAGTGACCCCCCTCACACAAACCTCTCTTCACCAGCAGGGACCAGGGATGGAAATCAGCACCCCCAGCCATGCAGGACACCTTCACTTCTACTCTGCTGTTAAAAATTAACTTCCAGGTCTCCAATGTTAACTTGGGTGCTGGCCCTCTCTCCTTGGAGGTGTCTGGCTCAGAGTGAGGCAAACATCAGGCTGTGACAGGAATAAGTGACACACACAGCCCCCACCAAAACAGACCTCAGTGCTCCCATTCGGAGTTCATTTCACACATCCTGCCCCAATGCAGCCCTTTGCACCTGAGGGAGCTGGGGCGGCAGGGTGGGGGGAACCAGCAGCAAGACTGAGGCTGGATTTAAATAAACAAACACTCTCCTGAAGCCACTCTAAAGTCTCCAGAGTACAAACCAAATATTACAAAAGGTAACTGGTTTTCCTGTGTCCTCATGTGGAAAGCACATGGCCTGTATCAAATCAGCAGAAGCAGGAGAAAGAAACAACAAAAAAAAAATCCCCAGTTCTCCCCATCCCTGTAATTCAATCAGCTTTAATCATCTAAGATGCTTTCGCTAACCTGCGCTGAGGGTATTTGTTCCAATAACCTTGAAGAGAGTGGTGACACTTTAAAGATGGCTCCCTCGAACAAAGGGAGATAAAACCTGCAATTTATGGCAGGATGTGGAATCTCAAGGCAAATTCCCGCTCCTGTAAAGTGCAGCTTTTTCCCCCAGGCCAGCCCTTCTCCCGATGGCAAGCAGTCTGTCTTTGCCGTTTTACTACTCATCTTCCTGTACTTCCTCCTCACTGATCAGGAGCATTCTTCATGACACTCCTCCAGGGATCCAGGCTGGAGTATTTGTGGTATTAAGTGGAAAAAAATAAACAGTCCAGTTGTAAGGACTTGGCCAATACCCGGCACCACAAAGGATCTTATCAACCCCGACATACTCCCAGCTGATGAAATCCCCAGCACCCAATTGCACTCTCCAGACTCTTGAAGCTTTCACAAAGACCTTCTCTGGGGCATGGCCATCCCTCAGCTGCATAGTTCCAGGCAGTTCAAGTTGTCAGTGAAAGCTCCAGTGTCACAGAATCATGGAACATTAGGGATTGGAAGGAACCTCAAAAGATCATCCAGTTTCATCCCTCTGCCACAGCAGATCCAGTTGCACAGGAACATGGTCAGGTGAGTTTTAAACATCTCCAGAAGAGATTCCACCACACCTCTGGGCAGCCCCTGCCAGGGCTCTAGCACCGTCACTGGGAAGAAGTTTCTTCTCAGATTGATGTAGAACCTCCTCTGTTTGAGCCTGGTGCCCCTTGTCCCATCAGTGGATGCTCCTGAGCAGAGTCTGGCTCCATCCTCCTCACACCTGCCCTTTCCATATTTATCAACATTCATGATAAATGTCTCCTTTTTTCCCAGCTCAAGAGACCCAGCTCTGTCAGCCTTTCCTCATCAGGGACACGCTCCACTCTGTCATCTCTGTGGCTCTGCCCTGGACTCTCTCAAGCGGTTCCATGTCCTACTGGAACTGAGGAGCCCATAACTGGACACAGCATTCCAGATGTGGTCTCAGCAGGGCAAAGTAGAACGGGAGGAGAACCTCTCGTGATCTGCTAACCTCAGAGGCTCCTCATCCAGCATCACCAATGGTGACTGGATTCACCAGATGCCCAGCACGCAGAACCAGTTAAAAGCACCAGCAGCTCATCAGCCTCCACAGAGAATCTCTGCTCAAGGATCTTCTCCAGGAGCTGGCTAGGAGGCACTGGCCACCACCAAAGTGCTGCTGGGAAGGGCTGAGGGACCATGAGGACTTCTTCAAGTCCCATGGGATATTGAAAAGCATCGTTTGCACACAAAGCCTTTGAGAAGTAACAGATTTTGCCTCATAATCCTGGGTGAGACTTTTATTACCTCCCTTCACTGCAGCCTCCAGGTGAAAAGCAACATGGAATGAGCAGGGTGGTTTTGAAGTTTAGGAATTTCCTGAGCACACCTCAGCCCTGCTGAAAACTACCGCCTCTGCTCAAAGAGAACCTTGCTAGAGCTGCAAGGATGGTTCCGCATCCACAGGTTAATCAAAGGATTAAAGAAAAATGACATGAGGTCTGTAATTAGTAGCTGTGGTGATGGCTTCTGTTATGTGACCGCTGAAAATTAAATAGAGGCGACCACATAAATCAGCCCAAAATCCAGTAGCTTTTAGCGAGGAGGAACCTGGCTGCCATTTCAACTGGCACTTTAGATGCAGGAGACTCTATCCATCTCCATTACAAATCCTCCGAGCTCATCCTAGCATTACTTTCCCACATTAAGCAAAAGAGTTAACATAAAAAGCCTGTCTAGCTTCAGACATTATCCAGATAAAGTGAAGGAGAAAAGAGAAAATCCCCCGTATTACCTCTCTCAGCTCTCCCCAAACCTTCCCTGACATCTCTGTTCTTTCAGGCCTGGCATTTATCTGAAGACATTGTCTGGCCCTAATTAAATCTTCACGTGAACCGCTGCTACTTCCTGGCAGAGAACGTGAATTCTTGGTCTGCTGATGGACCTACAGAACTACCCGCGCTTCTCCCGTATGGTGAGTGTTAGGTCTTGCTTGAAAACATCACAACTGTGTTCAACACAATATGGTAAAACAGAAATACAACGTTATTCTGTTGCTTTCAAAGAATGAGAAGAAACATAAGTGGAAAATTCTATTCCACAAGCTCATTGGAGAGAAAAAAAACCCCCACAACACCAAACTGTGGAAACACTGGGCAAATCGCACCGGCTGAGAACAAGGAGTGCTTTTGTTTTCCTGTTGTCTCCGAGAGGGATAACTGGCAGTGAGAGGAGAAGCAGAACTATTTTTTCTTCCAAAATAAAATCTGCAGCTCTTTCTTCTCCCCAGGGATGAAAAAAGAAACATGCTTTGAGTGCAGCTGAATCTTGCATTAAGGGAAGCTACCTCCTAAGTCCCTTGCACACACCTCATCTTATCTGATGACAGCAGCTCCCTCACAGCTTCATGTCTGAAGCCTCAATGTTCAAAGAGAGGGGATGTGAGAGCTACAAAAACCTTTGCACTCCCGAGTTAGAAAGGCAGAAGGCTGGAAAAGCAGATTTTACTGCTAAGCACCCCCAACGATTCTTAAGCCTTCAAGAAGCCCCTTTAAACCACTTACTGATGCTAAAAGAACCTGACAATAACTAGATGAGAAATTAATGGCTCCCCTTAACGAGGCGCATCGGCGAAGGCTTGTCCCAGCAGCAGAGCAGCCAGCTGTCCCGGCAGATGTGGTCAGATGGCCAAACAGAGCGAAGCAAATTCGCTTTAAAATTGTGGTTAACTTTCAGCCTTCTCGTTATCATCATCCTCCAACTCTTGGCACTTCTCTCCCTAACCAGAAAGAAATAAACACTCCAGATGGCTAAAGATAAACAGTGAGCTATACATATGCTCCATATAGTCTGACAAAGCAAGAGTCCAGCCATCTTCGAAGCATCGTGCGAGACTTGCATGTTTAAAGGGTTTTGCTCTACAAAAGGAGGGGTCCCTGCATGCAAACTTCTAGGGTTTGAGGCCACGACCAGGTACTCTGCAAAATCATAGACTGATACAGTGGTGGCATTTGGAAGGGACCCCTGGAGTCCTTAGTCCAACCCTCACTGCTGTTTCCACTTGTAATGGTTTTGGAAACATAAATACTTTTAGCAAAACACTTTGTAAAACGTGTTTCCACTTCAATTTCCAAAGACACAAGTCTTCCATCATTCCATAAATGAACCTAGAATAGCTGTAGCCCGTACACAACTACACATTTTACTACATATAACCCCTTAAATAAGGCATTAGGATTTCAGCTGCTTATGAAGCGAATCGAGGAAACTAAGAGCACAGTTTAATCAGACACAGTTGCTAGCAAATGCATTTTGGCTTCCACCACAGTACCCAAACCAGCCTGCTGTTCTCACCCACCACAAAGCCAGAGATCTTAGAGTTCTTCAGGGCCTAAGAGAAGGAAGCAAGAGGCACTGGCAACCCGCCTAACCATCAGCACATTACTCAGACTCTGTAGAAGTGGTGCCCAGGTTTTCTCTCGTGGCAACCCAGGCCAAAGCCATACTAGCCACAGCTGAGAGCAAATATATCTGCGGGAGGGAGGGAGCAGACACAGGAACCCAGGAAGGCCTTGACTGGCGGCGTAGTGAAAGCACATTCAAAATAATCTGCCTAATGTCCCCACAGCATTAGCAAAACCACAATTCAAGCTTCAGGGCCGAAAACAGAGTATGTTCTTGTGTCTCTAAACCACGTCAGCTTTCCCTGTGCATCCACAGGCCCAAGGGAGGTTTCATCGCGTTGGGAAAAAGGTGGCCGAATGACAGAGTCTCCAGGTCACAAAAGTGTTTTGATGCAGGAGAGGGAGCAGGAGGTTGGAGCAACTTTTCTTCATCCATCAACCATCCCGGTGTTACTCCCCCCATAGGGCAAACAGCCTGCCCAGAGCCACCCCCACAGCCCTCTGCTGCCCAAAGCGTCATCCATGGCGCACATCAACCCTTGGAGATTCTCACATCCACCAGCCCAAAGAGCTGCCACCAACCCAGAAACTCACAGCACACTCAAAAGCCCTCCTATACTCAACCACCTAGCCCTCACAGATCCTTCATCACCTTCAGAGTCCCCATGAAAGCACAGAGATCTCCACAACCTCCACAGAACCCAACAGGCCCCACAGCCCCCACTTAAACCCTACAGGCTCCAGAGGTTCCTGTGGGCCCCTGCAGACTACTCCAAAGACCTCCACAGCACCTCACCGACCCTCAGAGCCTGTTCTGGGCCTTCAAAGTGCCCTCCCAGGGCCTCCACAGCACCTCGCTGATGCCTAGAGCCAGCCCTTGGCCTTCACGGACCACTCCCAAGGCCTCCACAGCACCTCACCGATACTCAGAGCCTGCCCTGGGCTCTCATGAACCCCTCCCAGGGCCTCCACAGCATCCCACCGACCCTCAAAGCCTGCCCTGGGCTCTCACGAACCCATCTCAGTGACTCCACAGCACCCCATCGACCCTCAGAGCCTGCCCTGGGCTCTCACAAACCCATCTCAGTGACTCCACGGCATCCCACCGACCCTCAGGGCCTGGGCCCTCACGGACCCCTCCCAAGGCCTCCACAGCACCTCACCGACACCCACAGCCTGCCTGGGCCTTCACAGACCCCTCCCTGGGCCTCCACAGCACCTCACGAACACCCATAGCCCGCCGGGGCCTTCACTGACCCCTCCCAGAGCCTCCACAACATCTCACCAACACCACAGATCGCCTGGTACTTCACCGTCCGCAGAGGCCCTCTGGGCCTTCATCGACCCACAGAGCACCCCCTGGCCCTTCAAGGACCCCCTGAGCCCCCGCTACCCCCAAACCTTCTCGCTGGCCCAAGACCCTCCCCCGCTCCCTGGGGCCCCTCCCCTGCTGCGGAAGCCCCGCAGGCTCCCCGGGCCGACCCGGGCCGTCCTTACCCAGGCTCTGCCCCACCGGGGTGCTGAACGGGTTCCCCAGCAGAAACTCCATCTTGGGATGACAACAAACAGCGGCCCAACGGCCCCCCCAGCCCGCCCTGAAGGGCATCGACACTCACCAATCGCAGCTTGCTCTGCTGAGCAATGCCCGCCTCTCTGCGGTCGATTGGTCAGCGACTGAACGCTGCGTGCAGTGACAGGTTAAGAGGAGTGTCCATCACTGTCAAGCGACGGGACCGCCCCCTCGTTGGTCCCGTCCCTTTCCCCGCCTTCCAGTTAATTGACAGCAGGGACAGCGCGACAGCAGTTTTCTATTGGGCAACGGCCAAACCACTCTCTAATATTATTGGCTAAGGGAAAAATCAATCAAATGAAGCTCCCTCCGCCCCCGCGGGCACGGTGCCGTCGCTGATTGGCTGACATGGATTTCTCGCGCTCTGATTAGCAGCCGGCCTTCCCACCCCCTCGCTGCCGATTGGTGATGCGGATGTCACGTGGTCACCCCAGCAATGCGCTGGGGCTTCCTTAGCAACCAGAGCCCAGGCAGAGGCCCAGGGGTGAGAGGACGTGGGGACGGGGCTGGGGAGGGGGTGCAGCAGCTCACTGAGGGGTGCTACCGGGGGATGGATCTTATCAAGGGCTGCTGTGACAGGCCAAGGGGTTTAAATTATAAGGGGGGGATTCAAGTGGAGAGAAGGAAGAAATTTCTTACACTGAGGGCAGTGAGACCCTGGCCCAGGGTGCCCAGAGAGGTGGGAGAAGCCCAGGGCAGGTTGGACCTTGGGGCTCTGAGCAACCTGCTCTGGTTGGGTTTGTCCCTGCTCACTGCAGGAGATGGCACTGGATGAGCTTTGACTGTCCCTTCACACCCAAACTAGCCCATGATGCTGTAAAGGAGAAGTAAACACATAACTTGCACTGAGCACAACCAGAAAGAGGTTTGGGTTATTAATTGAATGCCATTAAAAGGAGAGAATTCTAAACTCGGATATTTTATTCTTCCTGCTCTCCTCCTATACAAAAATTCCACAGAGCTTAGAAGGTTGCAGAGATGTGGAGGTTGGTCTCTTCTCACAAGGAAGAAGTGATAGGACAAGAGGAAACAGCCTCAAGCTGCCCCAGGAGAAGTTTAGTTTGGTGACAAAGAAAAAATTCTTCCTAGAAAGGGTCTTCAGCCCTTGGAACAGGCTTCCCAGGGAGGGGATTGAATTGCCATCCCTGGATGTGTTTCACAGTCGTGGAGATCTGGAGATCAGGAACAGGGTTTAGCAGTGGGTTGGGACAGATGGGCTCAGGGTTGGATTCAATTATATTAAAGTCTTTTCCAACCTGAACAGTTCCATGATTCACCAGTGAGGTATCAGATCTTCATGCTCGGATCCAATTTTAATCCCTTGGAAGTGCCAGGCCCGTTCAGTGGGTGATAGAACTGGTGGCCAGGCAGTGATTTTATTTCGTTTTCTTCTCTGTTGCTGAAGGCTGATTCCATCTGACAATGAGTCAGTTGTACAACAACAGTGAGCCAAACGTTATTGATGATGAAATGGTTCAGAAGGCCATAGAAGAGCAGTATCCAGCGGACATCGCACAGATTGCCAAGAAGGAAGGTATTGACTTTAAGGATGTGACAGAGCTACAGCTTAGTTTTCAAAGTGAGTATCAGAGTATAGACTTGATTTTATTTCTTCTTCTATTGCAGGGTAGTGAAACTAAGCACAAAATGACAGTTAAACAATCACAGAATCATAGAATCACAGGATAATTGAGTCTGGCAAACCCTCTGAGCTCAGCCAGCCCAGCCCAGAACCTAACAGCAATTCATTGGCCAGACCAGGACACTAAGGGCCACAACAAGGTTGTCCTGCAACACCTCCAGGGATGGGGACTCCACCACTGCCCTGGGCAGTCCAGTCCAGCCTCTGATCCCCTTTTCTGTGAGGAAGGGCTTCCTAACACCCAACCTAACCCTCCCCTGCTGCAGCTTCAGGCCCTGTCCTCTTGTCCTGATGCTGGTTGCCTGGGAGAAGAGCCTGACCCCCACCTGTCTCCAACCTACAACAGTTGTAGAGAATGAGAAGGTCCTCCCTGAGTCTCCTCCAGGCTAAACACCCCCAGCTCCCTCAGCCTCTCCTTATCAGTGTTTCCCTCCAGTCTCTTCTCCAGCCTTGTTGCTCCTCTGGACCCACTCTAGCCCCTCAATCTCTTTCTTGAAGGAGGGGCCCAGCACTGCCCCTGGTACTGGAGGGGAGGCCTCCCCAGTGCCCAGTACAGGGGGAGAATTACATCCCTCATCCTGCTGGCCACACTATTGCTGATCCAAGCCAGGATGCCATTGGCCAGGCCACCTGGGCACCTTGCTGGCTCCTGTTCAACCAGTACTGCCAGGTCCCTCTCTGCCCTGCCACTCTCCAGCCACTCATGCCCCAGTCTGCCGCTGCAGGGGGTGACTGTGCCCACAGTGTAGGACCCTGCACGTGCCTCTTTTAAACCACATCACAATTACCTCGGTGTTTTTACGTGAAAAGTAGTTGATAGACTTCACAATTTTCATAATTCCTGTATGAATTAGTTTCATCAGAGAGAATCGAGTGCTTTTGCTGATGGGCAACTTGAAAGCTGCTTAACTTTGTGCTCTTCTTGTCACAGCTCTTCTCATTTAACATTTTATATTGTGGTGACACCTACAGGCCACAGGCCTGTTGGGTCCTTCTGAACCGACATCAAACCAAACCATGGGCAGCTCAGCCATCCCTGGTGATTACGTGGGAGCTGTTTGGTAGATTTGGAGGTGCTGAAGGACAGCCTGGCTGTGGCCCTTAGTACCCTGGTCTGGCTGATGGGGTGATGTTAAGTCCTGGGCTGGGCTGGATGAGCTCAGAGGGCTTTTTAGCCTCAATCATTTTGTGATTCTGGTGATTCCAGACCAGTTCAGTGCCTTCCTCCAGACATCACAGAATCACAGAACATTAGGGATTGAAAAGGACCTTGAAAGATCATCCAGTCCAATCCCCTGCCACAGCAGCATCCACTATACACAGGAGCACATCCAGGCGGGTTTTAAATGTCTCCGGAGGAGACTCCACAACTCCCCTGGACAGCCTGTTCCAGTGCTCCATCACCCTCACTGTGAAGAAATTCCTTCTGATATTTCTGTGGAATCTCCTCTGTTCCAGCCCACACCCACTGCCCCTTGTCCTGTCACTAGATGCCACCGAGAAGAGCCTGGCTCCATCCTCCTGACACCCACCCCTCACATATTTATAGACATTAATAAGGTCACCCCTCAGTCTCCTCCAAGCTCAAGAGACCCAGCTCCCTCAGCCTTTCCTCATAAGGGAGGTGCTCCACTTCCTTCATCATCCTCGTTGCTCTACGCTGGACTCCCTCCAGCAGCTCCATGTCCTTCCACAGTCTTTTTGCAGCTTGGCTTTGGCTGTCAAAACAATCATAAACTCATGATCAAGGAATGAAAAGGAAGGACATTGGGCTTAAGGAGAGGAATGAAAAGGAAGGACATTGGGCTTAAGGAGAGGAATGAAAAGGAAGGACATTGGGCTTAAGGAGAGGAATGAAAAGGAAGGACATTGGGCTTAAGGAGAGGGGATCTGATCAATGTCTGTAAATATCTGAGGGGTGGGTGTTGAGTGGAAGGGACCAATCTCTTTGCTGTGGTGCACAGTAATAGGACAAGGAGTTAATGGGTGTAAACTTGAACATAGAAGGCTCCAGCTCAACATGAGGATAAACTTCTTTGCAGCGAGGGTGATGAAGCCCTGGAACAGGCTGTCCAGGGAGGTTGTGAAGCCTCCTGCTCTGGAGACTTCCAAAGCCACCTGGATGTTCCTATGTGACCTGACCTAGGTGATGTTGCTTTGGCAGACGGGTTGAACTCGATGATCTGTAAAGGTTCCCTTCCAACCCCTGACATTCTATGGTTTAATATTTGAGCATTTTAGGGGTATCTTAGTTCAGGGGCAAGAGTCTGCTTTTAATTATTCAGCGCTAAAACAATGCTGCTGTTAGCTGAGTTCCTTCGAGCAGCCTCTCTGCTACCTGACCCTGCAAATACAAAACAGAGAACTGCTTAGCTATTTCATCCATGCAGTTCCTCACGCTGCACCGCACTCACTAAACAACAATAACAGCAGAGCCACTAACAAAACCCTCCGGGAAGCCGTTGCGGGGGGGAAAAATAATTGGGAGTGAGAATGTTCCGTATTGTTTGTTCTCCTCGGTCCTGATGTTTTGCTGTAGAGCCTAACGGGCTGCCCTTGCAGTTCTGTTTTTGGAGACAGCTAAACGCAGGGATATTGATTAGTTCTAAACTGCAGCCTTCACAGAAAGAGTAAACCCCAGCTCACTCTCCCGTGACGAGCATCCCAGAAGCAGGAGAGTCATTTAGAAAAGCCGTAGCTGGCCACCGCTAGCCTGCAAAGGCAGAGAAAAGCAGAGTCTCATCTCAAACATCCCTCTTGGAGCCGGAAAGGAAAATGAAGGTCAAGGCCTCCTAGTAGTGGATTCATAAAGCTGCTCTTGACTGCAGGGCCGTAGTCAGCATCCCCTCAGTGAGTCGTTGGCATCGCTGATGAGCCGTGTGCGCTGGTGCAGGACACTGAGGTTAACTGGGCTGTTTCAGTGAAATCTCATCCAGCCAGCGGACCTCTGGGCTCTCTAGGGTAGTCATCACACGCTGTTGTAATCTCCTGAAAATCATTTTGGAGGTAAGACTGGACGTGTTTCCCCTGTGCAAGGCAGCGTGGCTGTAAGCTGTCACACTTGAAAAGCCGTTTTCTATTTTTTCCTGTGGCTTTAGATATCCTGCAGATTGATAACCTGTGGCAGTTCGTGAATCTGACTAAACTGCAGCTGGACAACAACATCATTGAGAAAATAGAAGCTTTGGAGAGTCTGGTTCACCTTGTGTGGCTTGGTAAGAGGCAAATCACAGCATCACAGGATCACAGAGGCTTGAAAAGCCCTCTGAGCTCAGCCAGCCCAGGACCTAACAGCAGCCCAGTGGCCAGACCAGGACACGAAAGGCCATAGCCAGGCTGTCCTTCAGCACCTCCAGGGATGGGGACTCCATTCCACCACCTGGGCAGTCCAGGCCAGGCTCTGATCCTCCTTTCTGTGAGGAAGGGCTTCCTAACATCCAACCTAACCCTCCCCTCGTGCAGCTTCAGGACCTGCCCCCTTGTCCTGGTGCTCGTTGCCTGGGAGTTGGAGAGAGGGAGGTCCACCCTGACTCTCCTCCAGGCTAAACACTCCCAGCTCCCTCAGCTTCTCCTCATCAGCCTTTCCCTCCAGTCCCTTCTCCAGCCTCCTTGCTCCTCTGGACCCAGTCCAGCCCCTCAATTGCTTTCTTGCCCCCAGTACTGGAGGAGAGGCCTCCCTAGTGCCCAGTACAGGGGGACAATGACGTCCCCAGCCCTGCTGGCCACACTATTGCCGACCCAAGCCAGAATGCCACTGTCCTTCCAGGCCACCCGGGCACCCTGCTGGCTCTTAGCTGTGTGCCTTCCCAAGTGCAGAGCAGTCTGTGACAAAGTCAGGACGTCGCTTTCCTTCTCAAAGGCGACTGATAGGAGATTTCCCAGGGAAGGCTGTCAGCGCTCTGCATGTCTCCGCATTTGCCTGTCACATGTCAGAATGCCTCAACATCAGAGCTGCAAAACAATCCTTCAAACTTGGCTTTAATGCCTTTGGTGTGGCAGGAACAGGAAGCGGAGACTTCAAGGTTGTTTCCAGGGTTTGTACTTGGATCTGGAGGTGACTTTCAGAAATATTTATGGAAATACCTCTGTGATTTAGAAGCCTGTGTTCTGTTTTCGAAGCTAACACAGCATTTCACAGCCTAGAACCCATTAACTCCACAAGGGCCCAACCTTGTAGCCGTATGTGACCTGCTTTCAACTCAGGATGCCAAGAGCATCGCGCGGTGGTGCAGGTTGAGACGCCGGGCAGATCACTGAGCTTGCTGGCTGCAGAAACAGAGCTCAGAGCTCTCCCTGGGAACTGCAGCCACGTCGCAGGCTGGTGGTTTAAATATATCCCCAGCCGCCTTTGAAAATAGCACGTCGGGCTTCGGCTCATCAGCACATCTTGGAACGTCTAATGGCTTCTTCCGCCCAGTTGTCTGCACTGCTCTGCTGCACAGATGACGAATGCACTTCTGAATCAAGGGCTGATCACCACCGTGTAAGCAGAGTGCTCTGAAGCACCCTCGTGGGCTTTGTTTGCCCAGCGGCTGCAGAGGTTCGGCAGCTGCTGCGTGAGCGGCTTGGCCATCCAGGGACTGGGGTGATGCAGACAACTGTCTCTGGACTCCTGAATCACTCACTACTGGCCTGAGGGCACCCTTAGTCATGATGGATGTAGGTGTTGGGATGGCTGTTCTGGCAGGATAAGAGGAAATAGTGAGGGAGACAGCTCAAGTGAGTCTGTGCCTTCGCATACGTCCGTTGACAACAGGGCAATTGGGAGTGTGGGACTGACATAGGGTCTTGAGGGAATGACCATGACAATGGGCAGTGGTGTGGCAGGCAGGAGCCTGCAACAATCAAAGCAGGGACTGTCCATGAGTCACAGAAATACTCCCTAAGGGCATTTTGGGGGTCCCCATAAGGCAGAAGTCGCTTTCAGGTTGTGTATGTGGACTCAACATGAAATCCCTTCAACTCTCCCTCTCATTTCAAAGTGCCAGGGACAGCTGCCAGGAGGAGATGGGAGTGAGAGGTGATTTAATGTTGACCCTTCCCTGTGGGACACTGAACACCCCCAAGGAAAACATGGATCATAAACTCCCATAAATCAAGACCCAGGGCTAGTGCAAGGTCTGAATCAAGGTGCTCTGCTAGAGACAATTTAACATTGGATTGTAAAACTTTTGCCTTCTAAACTCTTTTCCCCAGACTTGTCCTTCAACAACATCAAGGTAATTGAGGGTCTGGACACCCTTGTAAAGCTGGAGGACCTTAGTCTCTTCAACAACAGAATATCTAAACTTGAGCGTATGGACACCCTGCGAGAGCTGCAGGTTTTCTCCATAGGAAAAAACAACTTGACCTCTCTGGAAGAGGTGAGTGCTCCCTCTCTTTGCAAATGTTCAAAGGATCCAGTATTCTAAAGCTGACTCTTGCCACGGTGTCTGAGCCCCTCCTTAGAGGAGGAAGTTCTCCTTGAGGTTGTGCTGCCTCTGTGGTCTAAGTCATTGTTTTGGGAAGCTGTCTTGGTGATAAGTGCTTCCTACAGCCATTTCTCTTGCAGATTGTTCACTCTGGAGAGGGGCTGTTTACAAAGGCCTGTAGTGATAGGACAAGGGGCAGTGGTTTCAAATTAGATTTAAATTGAATGTTAGGAAGAAGTTCTTTAGAAGGAGAGGGGGTTGAACACTGGAACAGGTTGCCCAGGGAGGGAGCTGGGGCCCCATTAGGGATTGGAAGGGACCTCGAAAGATCATCCAGTCCAGTCTCCTTGACACAGCAGGATCACACCTAGACCAAGCCACGCAGGAACACATCCAGGTGGGTCTTTAACGTCTCCATTGATGGAGACTCCACAAGCCCCCTGGGCAGCCTGTTCCAGGGCTCTGTCACCCTCACTGAGAAGAAGTTCTTTCTGATATTTCTATGGAACCTCCAATGTTCCAGCTGACAACCACTGCTCCTTGTCCTATCACTAGATGACACTGAGAAGAGCCTGGCTCCATCCTCCTGACACCCATCCTTCAAATATTTATAGACATTAATGAGGTCACCCCTCAGCCTCCTCCAAGCTCAAGAGACCCAGCTCCCTCAGCCTCTCCTCATAAGGGAGGTGCTCCACTTCCTAACATCTCCCCATCTTTGGAGTTATTCATGGGGAGACTGGACAAGGCTCTGGGCAACCTGATCTAGTTGAGGCTGGCCCTACTCACTTCAGGGGGGTTGGACTAGATGACCTTTGGAGGTCCCTTCCAGCCCAATGATTCTATGACTCCTGGGGGCCTGGTTCTATTGCTGCTACTAGCCACAGCAATATTCCCATTGCTTCCCATGAAAGCTAGGAGAGGAGTAAAGTAGCTACACAGAGGAAAAGGAGTGGAGACTAGGATTTATTTGGTGTTCTTCTAAGGAGATCTTACCAATTTACTCTGGTCTATCCACCCCATCTGCCTTCTCTGCCCTCATCGTTCAGAAGCCCACAGTGTGAACCGAAGTCTCTCCTCTCCTGAAAGCACCAGAAACTCATTTCATGTTGCCTGTGTTTGGCAGCAGAGGAACATAAATCCAGTGCAGGGAAGCACAGCAGCACCTCTTTCCTTGCTCCATAGGTGACCTACCTCAGGAGGTTTAAAAAGCTACGCAGCCTGAATCTCCTGGGGAACCCTATCTGCAATGACGAGCGGTACACGTCGTTTGTTGTCGCTTATCTTCCGGACCTGGTGTACTTGGACTTCAAGCTCGTGAGTGACACCACGGTGAGTGTTTCTGACTTCTCTGCTTGGGGATTGACCTGTTGGAGAGCAGTGGAGGAGAAAGGGACCTGGGCATCTTGTTGGCCAGCAGAATGACCAGGAACGGGCCCTTGTGGCCAAGAAGGGCAATGGCATCCTGAGGTGGATGAGAATGGGAGCAGTTAGCAGACCAAGAGAGGTTCTCCTCCCCCTCTACTCTGCCTTGCTGAGACCACACCTCGGATATTGTCTCTAGTTGTGGGCCCCTCAGTTCAAAAAGGACACAGAGCTGCTGGAAAGAGTCCAGTGCAGAGCCACAGAGGTGATGGAGTGGAGCATCTCCCCGCTGAGGAAAGGCTGAGAGAGCTGGGTCTCTTGAGCTGGGAAAAAAGGAGCTTGAGGGGTGATCTTGTGAATGTTGATCACTATGGAAAGGGTGGGTGTCAGCAGGATGGAGCCAGGCTCTGCTCAGGGTAACCCAGTGACAGACAAGGGGCAGTGGGTGTGAGCTGGAGCAGAGGAGGTTCCACATTGATCTGAGAAGGACCTTGTTCCCAGTGACAGTGGCAGAGCCCTGGCAGGGGCTGCCCCGGGGGGGTTGTGGAGTCTCCTTCTCTGGAGCCATGTTCCTGTGCGACTGGATCTAGGGGATCCTACTGTGTCAGGGGGATTGGACTGGATGATCTTTGGAGGTCCCTTCCAATCCCTAATGTTCTGTGACGCTGTGATCCTGTGACACTGGGCACCAGCATCTAACAGGGCATTTGTTTCCTCAGATGCCTGCACTGTTCTAGCATTCAGGGCAGGTTCCCTGCAGAAATGAGGCTCCCAGGAACCTGCGGTGTGTATTCTGTCTCCACCTAACAGCTGTGAACCTGGAGGCCAAATTCTATCAAATGTGACAGAGCAGCAGTGGTGGCAGAGGAACCATGTGAAAAACCACAGCTGGGGAGGGAAGAGGGACCCGGTAAATGTTGCCACAGAGAGGCAGCAGTGTGAGCACAAACCAATCAGAAAAGCTCCGAGGAGATCAAGGCTTGAGACATGGGTCTAGGGGAAAGGAGCCTTGGAGGTCCTGCTGCTCACCGAGCGGTTTCATTTCAGATTCTCCAGGCAGGCAGGGGCCACCTCATGCACTTCCCACTCTGGATTTCTGAGGACAGGACAGTGTATATGTGCCAGTAACCTGTGGGGCTGCTTTTTGATCCCTGAGCTCTTTGTTCCTTTGAGCTTTGAAGGGCTTTTCTTTGTTTGGGTTTGAGTTGTTGTTTTTTTTTTAAGCAACCAAAGCACATGATTGATAGCAGATTCTCTTGGCACGGGGCAGGAGCTGCACTTGGAATATCCATCACTCTCACCACAGGACTAGAAAGGTCTTCCAGGTCACCAAGTGCAGTCCCTCCTCGTACAGACGGTACGTCATAGAATTGCATTAGAACTTTAATTTGTCAAGCTTCACTTTTGAGCTAATTAAGTTCTTGCCCTGGCTACTACCTTGCAATCCACTCCTCCAAAGAACCTTCTCATCCCTAGTAAATGCATTAAACTCGCTCGCTGATCAAATCAGGGCTCAAATTCTAGAAGTCAAAGCACAGCCTCCTGCTAAAAAAGAACAAAACAACCCTAAAGGTGAGGAAATGGGGGGAGAGAAGCTTCATGGGACTGAATCAGCACTGAATGCAGAGTCAGAGTAACGTGCCAGCAAAACAATGGGGTGAGGAACGGGTCTGAAACTTCATGAACTTCTTCAATAAGAAACCCACAAAGAAATGGAGATGCAGGTGGGACGCAGGGGAATGTTCTAGAAAGATCCAGCAGTTATGCCCAGGTTTGTTGAGCAATCATAGAATCATGGAATGGCTGGGGTTGATGTGACTTGGTCTGGGTGATCCTGCTGTGGCAGGGAATTGGACTACAGGATCTTTTGAGGTCTCTTCCAATCCCTAATGATTCCATGATTCTGTTATCTAGTTCAACCCCCCTGCTCAGGCAGGGACACTTTCACTAGAGCAGGTTACTGAGGGCCCCAGCCAACCTGCCCTTCAACACTGCCAGGGATGGGGCAGACACAACTTCCTTGGGCCACCTCTTCCAGCATCTCAGCACCCTCACAGCAAAGAATTTGTTCCTCATGTCCAACCTCAATCTCCCCTCTTCAAGTCTGGAACCCTTTCCCCTTGTCCTCTCGCTACCACCCATCAAAAGCCCTCCCCCAGCTTTCTTGTAGCCCACTTCAGAGGCTGGAAAGCTGCTAGAAGGTCACCTAGGAACCTCCTCTGGGATGAACAACCCCAACTTGCTCAGCCTGTCCTCACAGGGAAGGTGCTCCAGCCCTCTGATCATTTGAGTTGCTCTCCTCTGGACCCTTTCCACGAGCTCTGTGTCCTTCTGATGTTGGGGACTCAACAACTGGACCCAGGACTGCAGGTGGGGCCTCACCAGTGCAGAGTAGAAGGGGAGAATCCTCTCCCTCGACCGCCTGTCCCTGCTTCTTTTGCTGCAGCCCAGGGCTCAGTTGGCTCTCTGAGCTGCCAGCGCACACTGACGGCTCCTGGGAAACTTCTGCTCCACCACCACCCCTAAGTCCTTCTCCTCAGGACTGTGCTCAGTCCTTTCTCCTCCCTGGAATTGCCTCGACCCACATGCAGACCCTTGCTGAACTCCACGCAGTTTGCGCAGCCCACTTCTGGAGCCCAGCAAGGTCCCTCCAGATGGGCTCCCTTCCCTCCAGGGTGTTGACTTCACCACACAGTCTGGTGTCATCAGCGAAGGGACTGAGGGTGGATCATCTGATGAAAACATCTTGTTTGCATTTCCCAGCGAGAAGAGGCAGCATTGCAGTATCAAGATGATCTAAAGCTGCTGAAGCACGAGGAGGCTCAGGCTCAGGCTCAGCTGGAGGAAACCCAGGCGAAGCAGAAGGAGCTGGAGCATCACCAGGTACGTTTCCAGTGCCTGGTTGGGTCTTGTCTCGGGAGAACGAAGCACAACGGGCACCAACTTTGCTTTTACCTGCTGGAAGATTTAATGAGAGGTTAACATCGACTGTGCTAAAACGAAAGCTGGGGTTGATGGGGGTGATCTCTGAATCTCATCTTTCTGATGAAAACAGGACCTGCTGCAGGATACACACGATGTGAGGGAACCTCATTCTTTTGGCTGAGCAGTGAAACTCCAGATAGAGACCCCGCAGAGCTAACTAGTACCTCACACGCGAGGATCTATCAGCCTGCCATGAGATTAAGAAAATTACAGGGCTGAGGGAGCCGTTAGCGTGTTCGTGGCGCAGTGACTTTTTTTTCCCCTTCACACCAAGTGAATGCTTTTCATTAGTTTGATGGCTAAGCTTTCCAGGGGCCACTGTGCTCCTGGGAGCAGATTGAGAACAAGATGAGGCAGAGCAGCGCTTTCGGTTCCGTGCTCCAGACCTCTAGAAGACCAGACCGGCTGCAGAGCAGGAGGCGGTTAAACGACAGGGAGGATGTCTGCGGCAATTCCCCAATCCTCTTGACTCCTACCCAAAAGGCTTAATGCCCTCGCAGAGTGTGGCTGCAGGTGATAGTGTCTTCTGTAAGATTAAACGGTGTTTTCTCTCCTTAGGCTGCGGAGTTCTAGCAGCAAAGCCACACGTGGGGCAGGCTAGTTTCCCCTTCAGTCACAAGGTGCCTGTCATGCCTTGTGGGTTTATCTGCTGCGCTGATATCGCTGTGTTCCTCTGCTGGTAAAGTGCTTATAGGAGAGACACGTCCCGAGGACCCGCAGCAGGTTTTATTTGACTTGTGCTGCTGTTTTGACCCACGTCACTGTGATTCTCTTCAAAGGCAGCCTTTGTTGAGCACCTGAATGGCTCGTTCCTGTTTGACGATATGTTTGCGAAGGATGCAGAAGCTGCCAAGCTGGCAGAGCTCCCTGAAGTGAGAGACCTGTTGCAGGAATATCCTTTCTGGGTTTGGAATATCTACAGTTAACCCGTCATCACAGACCATTAGGGATGATGAGGGACCTCAAAAGGACATAGAGCTGCTGGAGAGAGCCCAGCGCAGAGCCACAGGGATGCTGAAGGGAGGGGAGCATCTACCAGCTGAGGAAAGGCTGAGGGAGCTGGATCTCTTGAGCTTAGAGAAAAGGAGCCTGAGGAGTGATCTTGTGAATGTTTATAAATATATGAAGGGTGGGTGTCAAGAGGATGGAGCCAGGCTCTGCTCAGGGGCACCCAATGATAGGACAAGGGGCAGACGGTGTAAGTTGGAACAGAGGAGGTTCCACATCAATATCAGAAGGACCTTCTTCCTAGTGAGGGTGGCAGAGCACTGGAAGGGGCTGCCCAGGGGGACTGTGGAGTCTCCTTCTCTGGAGACGCTTCAAACCCACCTGGACATGTTCCTGTGTGACTGGATCTAGGGGATCCTGCTGCGGCAGGAGGATTGGACTAGATGATCTTTTGAGTCCCTAATGTTCTGTGATTCTGTGAAAGATCTTCCAGCTGCCTTCGAACTGGCCTGCACTGGTGCTACAGTCTGACAGAGCCCCACTCCAGACACAGAATCACAGAACATTAGGGACTGTAAGGGACCTGGAAAGATCATCCAGTTCAATCCCCCTGCCACAGCAGGATCCCCTAGATCCAGTTGCACAGGAATGTGTCCAGGTGGGTTTTAAACATCTCCAGAGAAGGCGACTCCACAACCCCCCTGGGCAGCCCGAGGTGCCTCCGCAGAGCTTCTCCATCTGTTGCTTCTGTCCACAGCTGAAAGCTACGTTGATCTAAGAGCTGAGACAGTCTGTGTTTAATTCTGGAATGGTACCAAAGAAACCCCAAGCATGTGAGGACCACTGACAGCTTTAAAGCTCCATATCTCCTGAAATACGAGGGCTGCAAATGGTTTGTATTACTGGCCAGCTCGAAGCAGCTCGTTTCTATCACCCACAGGTCACGGGCTTCCAGCGTTTTAAATTCTTGCCATTGTAATTACCATCTTCCTCTTTCCTTGGCTCGAATCAAACCCCATTTCAGGAGCCTTCTTTCCTGACCCTTCAAGAATCAAGGCTTTGTACTTTACTTTAAGCCTGGAATCCACTTAGAGTTTAAAATGAGCCGCACGATAAATCTCTGTCAGTTAGACGGCGAGAGCCGCAGCCGCTCAAATCATGTCGAAATTGAAGTGGTGGGAGATAGGAACAGACTAATCAGAACGATATGAGTCGCATATCTCACAACCTGCCAGAGCTGGCAGCGGGAAGTTTTCAGGCCGGCACGGCTGGTTTGGGTTTTATTCCCCCCCTGATCTCAGCTCCCTGTGCAGGGAAAGCACAAAGCAGCCACCTTCCGATTCCCCGCTCCCTTGTTTTCCTGTTCCCTTCTCTCACTCAGATTAATAGAGCATTGTCAAGGCCAGTAACTTGACCTTCCTTAAAATTGCATTACACTGTTGGGGAAAAAATGCATCACGGCTTAACTACAATAGACCCACGAAACCATTCGGCGGCCGAGATAATAGCACAAGAAAAATCGACGTTGTTTTTGTGATGCCACCGAGTCAGTCGTTTACTCCGGGCTCCGGCTGCAGGCTCCGGAGCTGTGTTTATTAACTGCTCAGGCACTGGATTCGCGCTTGGAGAGATGGATAGGGCTGTGTGTCGGAAAAGGATCGGTGACGTGCAGCTGTTTTGGTGTTGTCCTCAAGGCCTTCTACCCCCTCAGGCTGCTGCAGCTTTCTCCACACCCTTAAGGCAGCAAAATCTCACACCTAGAATCACGGAATATTAGGGGTTGGAAGGGACCTTGAAAGATCATCCGGTCCAAGCCCCCTGCTAAAGCAGGATCCTCTAGATCCGGTCACACAAGAACATATCCAGGTGGGTTTTAAACATCCCCAGACAAGGAGACTCCACAACCTCCCCAGACAGCCTGTTCCAATGCTCTGGAACCCTTGGTTTTACACCTGGGCAAGAACAACCCCAGAGACCAGTATAAGTTGGGGACTGACCTGTTGGAGAGCAGTGGAGATCTGAGGGTCCTGGTAGCTACAAGGATGGCCAGGAGCCACCAATGGACTCCGGTGGTCAAGAAGGCCAATGGCATCCTGGGGTGGATGAGAACAGTGGTGGATAGTAGATGGAGAGAGGTACTTCTCCCCCTCTGCTCTGCCCTGGTGAGATCACAGCTGGGATGTTGTGTCCAGTTCTGGACCCCTCAGCTCCAGAAAGACACACAGCTGCTGGAGACAGCCCAGTGCAGAGCCACAGGGATGATGGAGGGAGGGGAGCATCTCCCTGCTGAGGAAAAGCTGAGGGAGCTGGGGCTCTTGAGCTGGGAAAAAAGGAGGCTGAGGGGTGACCCAATGAATGTTGATCAACAGGTGAAAGGTGGGTGTCAGGAGGATGGAGCCAGGCTCTGCTCAGGGGCACCCAATGATAGGATAAGGGGCAGTGGGTGTCAGCTGGACCACAGGAGGTTCCACATTGATCTGAGAAGGACCTTCTTCCTAGTGAGGGTGACAGAGCCCTGGCAGGGGCTGCCCAGGGGGGTTGTGGAGTCTCCATCTCTGGAGAGGTTTCAAACCCACCTGGCCATGTTCCTGTGCAACTGGATCTAGGTGACCCTGCTGAGGCAGAGGGATGGACTGGATGATCTTTCAAGGTCCCTTCCAACCCCTAATGTTCTGTAACCCTTACAGTCCCTCCACAGCAGCAGCTCCCAGCCAGACCCACAGATGTCCCAGTAGTTTGCAGCTCTTGTTGCTCAGGTTTGCAGAGGTGGGAGGAACGTAGAGCATTGCTCCGCTAAACAAGGAAAACACCTTGACTCTGGCGTCACATACAGGAAGGACTTCATCTCCATCTGTGAGAACCTGTTTAACTACGGTCTGAAGGAGCTTGAGAAACGAGAAGCTGAAGTCTCTGAATTCAACAAAAGACTTCATGAAGCAGTAACAGCCAACCAGCAAGAAGGCAGGAAAATAATCCTCGACTTTGAGGAACGGCACAGATGGGTAACGTTGTCTTTCTGTTTGATTTCTCCACGTCCTGTGCCAGCTTCCCGTTCCACTGGGCTCTTCTCACAGGTCATTAGTGACAGAAGCAGAGGGAAGGGCTTCAAGCTCCACCAGGGGAGGGTTAGACTGGACATCAGGAAGAAATTCTTCATGGAGAGAGTGGTCAGGCACTGGAATGGGCTGCCCAGCATGGGGGTTGAGTCCCCATCCCTGGATGAGTTTAAAAGTCACTTAGATGTGGTGCTGGAGGACCTGGTTTAGGGGTGACATTGTAGAGTAGGGTTAATGGTTGGACTCAATGATCCCAAGGGTTGTTCCCAACCTGACTGATTCTATGATTCCATGATTGGTCCAAACCTCCTGCTGAAACAGGAGCCCAGGACTATGTCTAGGTGGCTACTTACTATCTCCAAGGATGGAGACACCAGAGCCTCTCTGGGCAACTTCTGTCAGTGCCCAGTCACTGATCTCTCTTTACATGTTTCTTACAGTATAAATTTATAGGGGAAAAAATGCTGTTAGCCAAAATCATGGCATGAACATGATGTTCTAACTGTTCCAGTGTTTCAGGTAGGAAAATACTGTAGGGTTTGGAGTTCCAACCCTTTGGGCAAACCACAAGCAGCTGACCCTATCTGCACTGGAAATTCAGTGTAGGACCAAATAAGATGCAGTGGTGGTGTCTTACTGTCCAACAACGAGAGAGGGTCAGCAAGGTTTTGCAGAGAAACTGTGGATAAACCTGAGGGGAGGGTGGTTTTGTTTAATTCAGGATGGCAAGATGGAAATGCTCCACCTCTCTTTGAGCTGAAAGAGCTTGGGTGAAGCTGATTTCAACTAGTGGGAGTGATTTGTCAGATTGAACGCCGCTTCCCTTCTCTTGAGGCCTCCCATAGCTCACCCTTCCTTGAAAAAAGGGGGAAGAAACCGAGGAAGATTGCAGGGTATTCAGTTTGTTTTCAAGTCATTTTCTGCTTGGGTTCATTTTGTCAACAACAGCTCAAAGAACTTCAACAACAACAACAACAAAAACCAGAGACAAAATGATTGTAATGTAGTTGGAGTCTTTTGAAAGCAGAAAGGATCCTTTTTCATTCTGCTCGGCTACAGCCAACCCATTGTGGCTGCTGCAGGCATCGCTTCTGGCGGGATCTCGCTCTGGCCACGCACAATAGCTGCATCGTCACGGGGCGCGGAGGGCTGAGACCTGGCGACACTGTCAGCTGAGCAGAGCGGGTCACCGACAACGGGCAACGGGCAGAGGCATGAGCGCTGGCTCCCTCTGCAAAGCAGGTCACTTCGATGCCGGTGCCTCCTCACACGCCGGCAGCCTGCTGAGTCGCTCTGTGTCCAGTCCTTGATCCTTACTGGCTCCATGGGCGCTCGGGCGGACACCAGCCTGCAGCTTCACCAGAAGGCAACGCGTTGAGATGTGCGTTCAGTTCGCTCACGCTTGAATCCTTAGGGTAGAGTCATAGGATCATGGTGGCTGGGAAGGTACTCGTTGGCGTGGTTGGTGCGCAGTTGCTCCGAGCTGTTGAAGTTGAGGTCCCGTGAGAAGAAGGAGGAGCCTGAGACCCTACAACCCTGGGGCTGGCGAATGGGGACGGTGGATCCTGCTCACCTCAAAGCTGTAGATGTCCAGGATGGCGATGGAGAGGGCCTCCTGCCGTGGATACACCAACTTGTTGATGCGGTCTGTGAGCCAGGCGAAGAGCAGGGTGTAGAGAGTCTTGGCAATGGGGCACAGGGGTGGAGCTCTAGCATGGCACGGCACAGCATGGCACAGCACACCCCCCCACCACAGCCCCACATCATGCATCAGTCAGTTTTAATCACTGGAGACCCTAACCCACACTGGAGACCCTGACCATCTGCTTCCTCATCTTGGCATAGAGTCATCCTGGCTGGAAAGGACCTCCAGAAGCATCAAGACCAGCCCTCAGCCCAACAGCTCCCTAACCCTTAGACTATGGCCTCAAGTGTTCTAGCTACTTGTTTTCAAAACATCTCCAGGGATGGGGACTCCACAACCTCCCCAGGCAGCCTGTCCCAGTGCCCATTATAAAAATATTCCACCAAACCAAACAAGCCAACTCAACCCCAGAGAAACATAACTCAGGCCACACATTGGCTCTTGGTCTTTGCCCGATGACCAGCTGCAGGCTCAGGATGGAGCTGCAAGAACAAGGCAGAGCGGTCAGGGAGCCTGCTTTCATATCGTCATTGGAGGAGACGGTGTTGAACCCCAACAGTAGGGTCACGGCGTTGCCCCATGATTTTGGGGTGCAGAGGTCTCAGCAGACAGATCTTCGAGCTACTCATAGGGGCTGTTTCTCTGCCTGCAACTCTTCCATCTAAGCTTGGGCAACCAGTAAAAGAACTAGTCTCTGAAGCTGGTTAAGAAGCATGAAAAGCTTTGAACTTTGAAGTGATTGCTCCCAGGCATGCGGCTTGAGGGGCTGAGGAGCTTCAGAGCCCCCCAAGCTTGTTTACACTAGAGAAGAAGACTCCTTGCCCTCCTCTCAGCCCCTTTTAACACCACCCAGTTTGGGCAGTCCAGTCTGCCTTCAGACACAATGGTTCTCATCCGAATCCTCTGTCTGAGGTGGGAGAAGGCAACTCCAACCACAGGTCTCTTTTCTTCCTCCCCTCAACGCCCGCTCGTGAACGCGTTTTGAACAGGAAGAACGTTGCTGAGCACAAAGAGGATTTCTTTTGGATCGAAGAGCTCATCAATCTTGCCTGATACAAACTTGACGTCAAGATTTCCCTCGGAGAGGCGATAAATCCTCGCCGTGAGAGGAAGTCAGGCAGCTCGAGGTGTTCCATATGCAGAATGCTAAATCCTGACCCTCCGGAAGTCAATCAAGATTCTCCTTGACGTGGAGGCGGGGTGGGGGGTGGAATCTGGATTTAGAGCGGCGTTTCTTTCTCCCAAGACACTGTTAATCTCTTTTTCATGACCAGCAAAGTCAGGAATTGAATAGTTCATGATTATTGTTTCCACTTGAGATGTGTCTGAAGGGGACCCAAAGCCGAAAGAGTCAACGGGGCAAAGCCTCCTGCTGATGGGAGGATGAGGAATCACAGAATCACAGAACATTAGGGATCAGAAGGGACCTAGAAAGATTATCCAGCCCAATCCCCCTGACACAGCAGGATCCCCTAGACCAAGTCACACAAGAACGTGGCTGGACGGGTTTGAAAGTCTCCAGTGAAGGAGACTCCACAACCTCCCTGGGCAGCCCCTGCCAGGGCTCTGGCACCCTCACTGGGAAGAAGGTCCTTCTCAGATTGATGTGGAACCTCCTTGTTCCAACGCACACCCATTGCCCCTTGTCCTATCATTAGATGACACCGAGAAGAGCCTGGCTCCATCCTCCTTCACATATTGATCAACATTCATGGGGTCACCCCTCAGTCTCCATTTCTCCAAGCTCAAGAGACCCAGCTCCTTCAAACCGATGTGGAACCTCCTCTGTTCCAGCTGACACCCATTGCCCCTTGTCCTATCACTGGGTGCCCCTGAGCAGAACCTGGCTCCATCCTCCTGACACCTGTCCTTTCCATATTGATCAACATCCACGGGGTCACCCCTCAGCCTCCTTTTTTCCCAGCTCACTCAGCCTTTCCCCATCAGGGAGATGCTCCACTCCATCATCTCTGTGGCTCTATGGCTCTCTCGAGCAGCTCCATGCCCTTCTGGAACTGAGTGGCCCAGAACTGGACACAACCTCCCAGCTGTGGTCTCAGCAGGGCAGAGCAGATGGGGAGGAGAACCTCCCTCTGAAGCATTTTCCCCGTCTCCCCGACGTCTCCCCCACGTCTCCCCCAGGTCGTTAGCACAGGAGCCTAGCTCAGCACTGTTGACTACTCGGTATGTAAATCTGGAGACCTCCTGAATCATCACATTTCATTTCAGCTCATCAGCAGCAGGAGCTTTCCTCACACGTGTAGCACGAGGTAATTAAATTGCAGTGGAGTGCTGCACACAAACTGCACGCAATTTATGTCTCTCTCTCTCTCTCTCTCTGTGTTTAGAGGCTGAATGAGGTTCTTAACGCCAGCAGTTATGAGATTGCTGACTCTCAACGAGCCGAGCACAGGGAGAACATTCTTCAGCTGTCAGAAGCCCTCATGACCCTGGAAATGCAGATTGCTGACCAGCTGGAGGTAAGGGTCAGGCCCAAACCTGTGCAACCCCACATCCAGGGTGGGGGCGGTCACTTTGCTGTTGCTGCACCCCTCTGTCTCAAAGAAGGGGGCTCAGGTCTTCCAGGCAGGAGAGTGTTTTGTCTCTGGCTTATTTTCCCTCTGATCTGGGTGAGACCAGACCCTGGATGTTGATCTGCTGCAACAGACCTCTCGGGGTAGAGCTCAGCGTGTCCTTTGCATCCCTGTGAGCTGTTCTCCTGGACTTCAGAGAAAGGGGTTGGAGGTCATTCGGTCGTTTGCCAGGGCTAAGCACAGGAGTGGCTGCCTACAGCCCTGCTTGGCCCAAAAACTAGGGCAGGGCTGCTTCTTCACGAAGGAAAACACAAACCCAACCCTTAAAAAGCAGCAGGCAGGAGCTGCTGGCCCTGTGCAGGAGCAGATGCAGCTGTTTCCTTCTGCGGAAGCCGCAGCTCAAAATGGATCCCTCGCTCCACCGGGATGGTGTCTCCTGAAGTGGTCCTCACGTAGCCGCAGCCACTGGTGGGATGAGCAGAAGTGCCTCTCCCTGCGTGAAAGACAGAGGCACTTGTCTGTCTCGGGTGGCTGTATCTGAGCTCTTGTACCAAGACATTTAAGTGCTGACATCCTCCATCAGCCGGCTCCGAGCAGCAGTTTTAATTTCCGAGGACTCAGCCGAAAGCTGCGCTAAGCCCGACGAGAGGCTCTTCACTCCTCTGAGGAGGCTGCGCAGGAAGACAAGCAGCTCTGAGCACTGCTTAGGTGGAGGCAAGAAAGGATCAGCCGGCTGGATCCAGCTGAAGGTATCATTCAGCCTCCTGCCAATGCCCTGAGTCCAATTTTCTATCCCTGAAGGAGGAAGGAGAATCTTTCAAACCACTTTCAGAGGCAGTGCAGTGCCTGGCTGTGCTGGTAGCAGCAGTGAGTCCAAATTAGAACCAGTTGTTGATGCTTCCCAGACTCCCTGACTCCCTTAGGTGGGTCTGCAAGATGTCATTGTCATTTCTCCTCTTCCTCCCCTCTCTGTTAAGGAGCTCATCAAGGAGTTTAAAGGGAACGTTGCTGTCATGACATCAACATTCGTTGAGAACATTAGAGAGATATATCCTTTGGCCTGGACTTCCTGCTGGGGTACGTATGGCTCAGCCCTCTAAATCCAGAGATGAGCTGCTGCTGGGACAGAATGTGTTTGGGGGGTTTGAAGTCAATAGGAAACCCACATCCCTCTTGGACTGGGGGGCTCACAACTGGACACAACACTCCAGATGTGGTCTCACCAAGTGCGGAGTAGAGAAGGAGAAGAACCTCTCTCAATCTGCTAACCATCCATACTTCTGATGCACCCCAGGATACGGTTGGCCCTCTTGGGAGTCCAGTGTAGAGCAATGAGGATGATGAAGGAGGTGGAGCACCTCCCTTATGAGGAGAGGCTGAGGGAGCTGGGTGTCCTTAGGTTGGGGAAGAGGAGACTGAGGGGTGACCTCATTAATGTCTATAAATACATGAAGGGTGGGTGTCAGGAGGGTTGAGCCAGGCTCTGCTCAGTGTCATCTAGTGACAGGACAAGGGGCACTGGGTGTGAGCTGGAACATAGGAGGTTCCACATCAATGTGAGAAGGACCTTCTTCACAATGAGTCAGGTGACAGAGCACTGGAAGGGGCTGCCCATGGGGGTTGTGGAGTCTCCGTCAATGGAGATGTTTAAGACCCACCTGGATGTGTTCCTGTGTGGCTTGGTCTAGGTGTGATCCTGCTGTGGCAGGGGGATTGGACTGGATGATCTTTCGAGGTCCCTTCTGATCCCTACTGATTCTATGATTCTCCCAGCTTTGCAGGAGTGGTCTCTGCAAGTCCCTGAAGGGAGGTTGCAGTCAGGTTGGGGTCAGGCTCTCCTCCCAGGCAATCAGCACCAGGGCAAGAGGGCAGAGCCTGAAGCTGCACCAGGGGAGAGTTAGGCTGGATCTTAGGAAGCCCTTCCTCACTGAAAGGGTGATCAGAGCCTGGACTGGACTGTCCAGGGCAGTGGTGGAGTCCCCATCCCTGGAGGTGTTGCAGGACAGACTGGCTGTGGCCCTGAGTGCCCTGGGGTGGCCGTGGGGTGATGTCAGGTCATGGGCTGGGCTGGCTGAGCTCAGAGGGCTTCTCCAGCCTCAATCAGTCTGTGATTGTATGATTCTGCAATGGTCATTCCAGGTGCCCAGCTTCTTTCTGTGGCAACCCTGCAGAGCACCAAAGGGTCTAAGTTTTCAGTCTGTAGGATTCGTGCAGCTTTCCCCACCTGGGGAGTCTTCTCTGTCTCCACACAGCCCTGGAAAGATCCACTCAGGCTGTTTCTGTGCCCTTTCTTGCCACTAAAAGTACTAAACACTAAAGATACCTGTTGAAGTCTCTATAAACAACCTTCTTTCTTGTCTTGTTGATGTCTTCTGGAACAAAGCGAGGTGAGGCTCTGGGCTGGGCTGCCCGGGGTGGTGGTTGAGTCCCTGGAGGCGTTTAAAAGTCGCTTAGATGTGGTGTTGGGGGATCTGGTTTAGGGGTGACCTTGTAGAGTAGGGTTGATGGTCAGACTTGATCCCAAGGATCTTTTCCAACCTGACTGGTTCTGTGAGAACACCTCTGATATCGAAATCGCTTGGCCTGGGGCAGAGAGTTGCTCCATACTCAGAGCTTAGCTGATACCCTGGGAGATCTCCCTCAATTTCCTCCACCAAGCCGGGCTGATGCTCGGTTCTGCGTGATAAATGGCAGCGAGGGTGAGAGCCAGTGTGTGATTAAGAGCAGAAAGCACGTGTCCTGACACCACAGCAGCTCCTGGCAGCAGCCAGGCTCGTCCCTGCGGCAGCCCACTGTGCAGGCTCTGCCTGTAGTTACAGGAGGTCATTTAATATCCAAGTGTAGTGGGGTCAGCGTTTTCCTTAACCGTCTTCCCTACGATCACCCAGTGCCATGAGCTGGAAAGCCATCACCATGAGAAGCTGCTGGAGATCTCCATCAGCACCCTGGAGAAATCAGTCAAGAACGAGCTCGAGGAGGATTTGCCAGCTGATGTTCGAACGGTGAGGGCACCACATAAATCCGTCTCTGCTCGGGAAGAGGAGGCCACAGCCTCTTCTCAGAAGGGACAGGGTTTCCAGGAGGTCAGTACAGCTGATGCTGGGGCTGAAGCAGCACATAACCTCCTCCCCAAGATGCTCAGCTCAGATGCTTAGCTCCTAGATGCTCAGCTCAGCTTCCAAGCCACCAGACATGTCCTGCGAGCAGGACAGCAGGTAACTGTGCTGCGGGTTTCCCTGAGCACTGCCAGAGCTGGTGGCAGCAGCCCAGGAGAGGTGACGAGGAGCTCTCTCTCTCCTGCCTCCAGCACAACTCACTTCTCTGGCCCGTTTCCAGACAGCCCCAGCCCAGCAGGCACTCGGGTAGAGCCTTTGCTGCACGCGCAGCGGGGTCTGTTCGGCTGCTCCCCCAGGGGGAATCCCAGCACCACGGTGACCTCCTTGCACCGAGGGCTCTGCTTGCCTCAGTGATCTCAAAAGCCCTTCCCGGAGCTCCCCAGCCCACGAGCTGATCTGGAGGCAGGATGTGACATTTCCAGCGGAGCCTTCCAACCCCATCCTTGGTGTTGCTGTGCGAGTCAAGATCCCAGGAGCCTTCCAGAAAGCCCGGAGATCTTTGCAGTGCTCCGCTCGCCAGCGGCTGCCAACCTTTCTGCCTCCGTTGTTCCTTCACTTAGTGGCTAAATGACTCGAGCTTTGCGTTGGCTGTCGTTGCGCTCCATCCGGATTAGCCCTGATCCCGTGACTGCAGGTAATCGAGAGCTGACAGACACAAACCAGACCCGGCAGCCTCCCCGGGGGAGCTCCCTGCTTTATGGCCCGTGCAGATGGCTGCGGCTACGCGCCGCTGCCGTGCCCCCATTTCGCCTCGCTGCCATCTATTTCTGCGGAGAAGCAGTCTCCGAGGGCTCGACAGCTGCGGGAGGAGGGTGGTGACGGTGCCGCGAAGCCGTGGAGGAAGCCACTGCTCCAGTTTGGGGCTGTGACCAGTGCCACCAGTGCAAAAGCTCCTTTCAAGGGTGGTCTGTTGCTTCTCGCCCCTGCCAGGCCAGGTGTGGTGGAGCACTGGCAGGGTTGCTCCAAACCCGGTTGCCCAATGGGCTGTCACATGCTGCAAGGGGCACTGCTGGCTGCTGTTTGCTGCAGCAGGTGAGGCCAAGGGTGCTGCCTCAGTTTCCCTACTCATACTGAGCATCTTGGGTTGTGTCAGCAGCAGAATGGCCAGTGGGACCAGGGCAGGGATTGTCCACTGTACTGGGCACTGCTGAGGCCCCACCTTGAATCCTGGGGTCAGTTCTGGGACCCCTCACTCACTGCCAGAAGGACATTGAAGGGCTGAAGTGGATTCAGTGCAGGGCAACAGAGCTGGGGAAGGGGCTGGAGCACCAGGGCTCTGAAGAGCAGCTGAGGGAACTGGAAGGGGTTAACTGGAGTAAAGGAGGCTGGGGGAGACCTTCTTGCTGTCCACAGCTCCCTGAAGATCAGGAGGTTGGAGCAAGGTTGGTCTCTTCTCCCAGGAACAAGTGACAGAGCAAGAAGAAACAGCCTCAAGTTGCCCCAGGGGAGGTTGAGGTTGGCCCTGAGGAACAATTTACTCCCCAAAAGAATAGCCCAGGCTCGGCCCAGGCTGCCCAGGGCAGGGGTGGAGTCCCCATGTCTGGAAGGGTTACAAAGCTGTGGAGGTGTGGGGTGAGGAACAGAGGCTCGTGGGGACCCGGCAGCGCTCAGGGAACAGCTGGACTCAGTGATCTTGAAGGGCTTTTCCAACCCAACTGCTTCTAACAAAAGAACCAAACACCACGCCGCCGCAGGAGGCCCAGAAACATCATCTTGAAGGGCAGGGCACTGCATTCCCCCTGATGACTGGGGCTTTGTCCAGCTGAAACAGAGGGCTGATTTTCTATCCCCCCCTCCCCACGGCAGTCACTGTGCTGCTCCCTCTGAGCTCTGCTGCTCCCGCCACACTCCTCTCATGCAGTCACGTTGCTCCACAGCTTCTCATGGACAAGACTACCATTGTCAACGCGCTCAACAGATCCCACGGCATCCGCCGGCTGAAGATTGATAAGCGAGGGAGTGACATCCTCTGCGACATGTACCGCTGGCAGGTGTCTGTGACAGAGAAGGTGAGAAACCCGGTGTTCAGTGGGATGGGGGACACACAGCTCTGGCCTCAAAGCAGGGGGGACGCTGCTAGGAAAGTTTAAGACGGACACGGAGCTGCTGGAGAGGGTCCAACACAGAGCCACAGAGATGATGAAGGGAGGGGAGCATCTCCCTGGAGAAGAAAGGCTGAGGGAGCTGGGGCTCAAGCTTGGAGAAAAGGAGGCTGAGGGGTGACCCCATGGATGTTGATCAATATGGAAAGGACGGGTGTCAGGAGGATGGAGCCAGGCTCTGCTCAGGGGCACCCAGTGACAGGACAAGGGGCAGCGGGTGTGAGCTGGAGCAGAGGGAGGAGGTTCCACATCAGTGTGAGAAGGACCTTCTTCCTAGTGAGGGTGACAGAGCCCTGGAAGGGGCTGCCCAGGGAGGTTGTGGAGTCTCCTTCTCTGGCGATGTTTCAAACCCACCTGGCCACGTTCCTGTGCGACTGGATCTAGAAGATCCTGCTGTGTCAGGGGGATGGGACTGGATGATCTTTGAAGGTCCCTTCCAATCCCTGATGTTCTGTGATTCTGTGAAAGACACTCCCTCACCTTTGCTGGAGCCCTCTGTGCTCTGGAGGCCCTGGCAAGGGTCTTTCTTGTGAGGGTTGACAGAGGGCTGGAACAGGCTGCCCAGAGAGGTTGTGGAGTGTCCTGCTCTGAAGAGATTCCAAACCTGCCTGGATGACACCCTGGGCAACCTGTTCCAGGTGAAACTGCTTCAGCAGGAGGGTTGGACTGGATCATCTCCAGGTCCCTTCCAACCCTGCACCAGCGTGGGGTTCTGTGAAGGGACCCTTGGCACAGTTGTGGACTCGCTGCTTCGTTTCGATCTGTCCAGGCTCACCAGAACGAGATCACCAGAAACCGCGACCGCGTCAGAGAGATCGCCGAGTACATCGACAGCCTCCAGGAGGAGCTGGAACACCTCGAGATCCCAAAGCCCACGGACTAGGACTAGGGCCGCTGTGGGTGTGCAGCTGCCTTGGCTGAGGGCACACAGGACAGCCCTCCCTGCCTGGCACAGCTCAGGCCCAAGACACCTTCCATCCCACCACCAACAGCAAATGAAAGAGCCTTCTTGCCTCTGGAAGAAGCACACGAAGCCCTGCCTGTTCCATTGCGCTGGCGCAGAGCCCACACCGACAAGAGCTCAGGGCCAGTCACGAGGGGTTGTGGATCAGCCCTGAGCCACTGGAACTAAATCATTGCAGCATCCCATGCCTGAAAGCTTTGGTACCTGCGAGCCGGAGGCACGCGGCAGCAGCCCGGGAGAGGAATGCTCTCCATCAGACCACCCCCCAGGCAGCAGCAGGTTTCCAGCTCAGCGAGCGCAGGGCCGGCGGGGGCTCTGCCTGCCCGCCTCTCGCACAAGCAGCTCTCTGCAGCGTGAACAGAGCAGCCCCCAGCTAGCGGGAAGGGAAGTCAGTGGTTCCGCAGGAGCTCACACGCCGCCGCTCGCAACAGCCGAGCGAGGAGTCATTAATTCCCCTCCTTGCTCGGTGACAGCAGCTGCCGAGGAACGACACCAGCCAGGGCAAGCAGCGAGGGGAAAGGTGGGGAGGTTAAATGAGAGGGTGGCTGCGTACGCACTCCTGGGAGAGGCCCTGGGGCCGGTGCTGCCTGTCACACACGGATTCAGCTCGCAGCACCCTGTGGTTTTTGAAGATGGCAGGAGCCCAGGTTCTCCCCATCTTGCTCCAGGACTGCGCAGCCAGGTCCCTGCCGCTCCTTGGCTGCGAGGGCGCCGAGCACAGAGAGGCTCACAGAGGGAGCTGATCTGTTCAGCAGTTTGTCTGCTCTGCTCCACGGGGATGTTTTTCCCTGCCTGCAGCCGTCTCAGCAGCTGCCCAGAGCACCTACCCCCCAGTTTGGTGATTAAAACAAAGAAAGAATCATCGGCACCACTGGCTTTCGGTACCTAGCAGGGGCACAGCTTTAATCAAACGGAGAGACCCTGGTGTTACACACAGACACGCTGAGGGATGAAGAACAGATGCGACGGAGTCTGTTTTCAGATTTCCAGAACAAGTGTGTGTCAGGAGCTGGCAGCTATGAAGACGTGCGGCATATGCTGGGTATGCCTGTGCCGTGCCCTGCCCAGGAAGCTGCTCCTTCCATGGGAGCTCCGCTGATCGCTCACAGACACCGGTGACGGACGGAGCTGCTGTCCTGGGGATGCAGCAGCAGCAGCTCACCTTGACCCTTCCTCCTTGTGGGCTCCAAACTGCTGGCACTGCTCTGCGACAAGTAGCCGGAGCGAGGAGTTGCCCACAAAGCTCCTCAGCCTAAGGCTGATCCTGGGGAGGTTATGGTGGTGGGAGGGTGGTTACTGTCCCCAGTGGGTCACAGCAGCAATTCACAGCTGGGCCTTCTCCTCCCAGCAGCCTCAGTCCTGCAGCAGCTTGTGCTTTACAGTTGAGCTCTCCGAGCAGAGGTGAACAAAGAGAGTCCCAGCTGCCGCGCGAGCGCGCAGCTCGCACAGATCGTAGTCGTGGGCCCATTCCACGTTGCCCCACCGCTGAATCTGAAGGAGAGGAGGAAACACGAGTCAGTTCAGCTCTGGATTACAGGTAGAGCTGCTCAGCGACTCTCAGGCTCCCTGTTCATGTTTGTGAAACACAGGTAACCCCCACCAGGAGCTGTGCTGATCGCTGACTGCTGGGGCAGGGCGACGTCCAGATGTCCAAGGACACGCTCCATCTGCACTGGGGTCTGAGGCAAAGCCCCTCAAAGGGAGGAGGAAATGATTCCCATCGATTTCAGCCACTTTGGGGTCAGGGAGAGCTTCATGCCAGGCCAGCTTCCAGCAAGCAAGTTATTAGCTTGGAGTCTACCAAGGCCTCCAGGCTGGCTAAGCCACGGGAGGAGAAGCCAGCCACGACTTTGCACTTCAGATTAGAGAGGGAGGAAAGCAGCCAGCTGGGCTCTGCAAAAAGAAACTGGCAGTCCCCGGAGCACTCTGCGCTGTTGCACCCACGGTGCTGCTCTACCGCAGCACATTCCAGACTCTCTCAAAACGGGGAGAGACTGGTGGAGTGGAACCTCTCCAGCAAGAGCAGACGCTTCCCTTGCCAGTTATTTGCGACGGGAGACGCGTTTGTCATGCTGGGATTATTGCTATTTGAATGATAGGGCTGTTTTGTAACATAATTTACCTGGTATTCTTCCTCCAGGCGAGACAGCAGCACGGCTTTCTCTACTGTAATGTGCCTGTCAATCAGTCCCATGGACAGGATCAGTGATTTCAGCTGGGTGATTACATATTCGATACCTGCGAGGGAATAACCCCCCCAAAACAAACCAGATTCAGGGCTGTTTTCTGAAGCATTACAGCAGCACCTTCCCGTGCTCTGAAGACTCAAGTCAGGGGGTGCTAACTCCTCAGGGAGGTCACAGCGGCCAGTCTCGGGGCGTTTCAGGGTCAGATCTGCAGGTCAGAGCGGACACAAAGCTCTGTTGGGGCCACTGTCACTGCAGTGACAAAGGGCTGGGCCTTGGAAACCGCCTCCTTTCATTCTGCACAAACCTCCCTTGTGCAAAGCCACTGGGGAGAGGGGCAAGTGCCTGATGGCTGATCCCACTGACACACAAACCGGAGGAGGAGGAGGAGGAGAGGGAAGGGCTCAACGCTCTGCTGAGTGCTCATGATTCAGCTCAAGCTGATGTGAAATGGAGATGCCTGCATGTGGACATGTGTTCCCCCCTCCTCTGAGCCTTCTGAGGGAGGAACTGAAGCTGGACTCGCCCTGTGCTCACAGATCTTGGATTCCATAGAATCATTCAGGTTGGAAAAGACTCTTGGGATCATCGAGTCCAACCAGCAATCCCACTCTACAAGGTCACCCCTAAACCAAATCCCCCAGCACCACATCTGAGAGATTTTTAAACACATCCAGGGATGGGGACTCAACCATCACCCTGGGCAGCCCATTCCAGTGCCTGACCACTCTCTCCATGAAGAATTTCTTCCTGATGGCCAGTCTAAGCCTCCCCTGGTGAAGCCTGAAGCCCTTCTCTCTAGTTTTGTCACTAATTCCCTGTGAGATGAGACCAGCATCTCTGCAGTGTCCTTTCAGATAGTTGTAGAGAACTATGAGGTCTCCCCTCACCCTCCTCTTCCTCAAACTGAACAGCCCCAACTCTCTCCACCTCTCCTCATCAGATGGATTATCCAGGCTCTAAAGTCAACCAGCTGCCCAGAGCCTGTCCCTTCCACCCACATTACAAACTGTGAGAAGAAGGGATTGATCAAGAAATATCTTTGCAGGGGTAAAGGCACAGCTTTGCAAGCCCTCTTTCAGCAATCCCCACTCCCCTTAGCTGCCAAACCAGGGTCTTTTGGGAATCTCACTGGCTGCTGCTCATTCAAGTCTCGTATCTGAGGAGCAGACCAAAGCAAACCCTCATTTCTTTCTCTTTAGGTGTCACTCAGCAGTATCAGCTAAGACCAAGCAGGCTGTAAGGGGCAAAGAGTGAGGGCAGGACACAGAACCATGGGCACGAGGAGTACTAAACCCCAACCACAGTACAAAGGCAGTGAAGGGACTGGCCTGGAGATTTAAAACATAAACCTCAACACTCTGATGATCCCAGCAGGAGAGAACAAGCCTGACAGTGGCCATTTTCCTCTGTGGAGAGGAACCCCCTCTTCCTCAGCACAGCAAAGGGCTCCTCAGTGCTGCCTCTCTCACCTTGCAGGGCCCACATGTTGTAGGAGGCCAGGTGGCTGATGAAGGTCTCCTTGGTGCTGGCTGGGATGTTGGGCCCCAGGATGCTGGTGGAGGAGCCGATAGCCACGTTGTACCTGCAATGATCGCCCTTAGCAAAGCACAGCAGCTCTGTGGGCCTTGCAGCTCTGACAGCTGCAGCACTGCAGCTCCTGGCCTCAGCAGGCCATGAGCAGACAGAAACATCTTTGACCTCCTACCTGTCCTCTGCCCAGGCGATAATGGGGTCCCATTCATTCTTCTGCAGCTCAGCCAAGCCAGGTGGCTCCTCCACTCGATAGCTGGGACATTGCAGAACAAAACCACACTGGATATTCACTCCCAGGCTGCTGGGACACCCCTCTGGGAAGGAATCTCCTCCCAGTCAGCCCCCAGCAAGAGGAGCAGGGGCCTACTGTCCACCCAGCCTAGAGCAGCAGCAACCCCTCTGCTCTTAGAATCATGGAATCACAGACTGGTTTGGGTTGAAGGCAACTTTCAAGCTCCTCTAGTCCAACCCCCTGCAGTGAGCAGGGACATCTCCAACCAGAGTAAGCTACTCAGTGCCCCAAGGTCCAACCTGATCTGGGATGGTTCCAGGGATAGAGCTTCTCTCTGGGCAGCCTGCACCAGGCTCTCACCACCTTGATCACATAGGGTTTCCCCTTTATTTTTCTATCCAGAGCTTTTTGTTGTTCCAGGGAGAGGAGTTCTCCCCGAGTACAGATCAGAGCAGCAAACTGGATGACAGAAAATAGCAGGTAGCCCCAAGCCAGCCACAGGGGTTAGAGCAGGGGACAGACACATCCCACTGGAACTCTTGACATGGGACTACTCTTTCTGCCTCACCCTTCCTCCACTCTCCTGGCTGCCAGCCTGACCAAAGCCACAGACACGGGCAGACTGGGCAGTCCTGTTCCACTCTGCCCACAGAAGCTGAGCAGCTGCCAGTGGACACCTCAGAGACTGAGACTGTGATGAGAAAGGAACTCGGGGCATGAACAGGCTTGATCCTGCAGCCCACAGAGCCTTCAAGGAATGAAGGGCATTTTGTTACTGGTACAAGCAATCTGGGCTGCCTGCACTGGTGCAGGAGTACCAGGGACTGGGCCGACAGGAGTCCACCAGGCCCTTCAACTATGTTTTTCCCAAGGAGATCTTCCTTTCCAGCTGCTCAGCATGGAGTTGTCCAAAACAACATTCAGCAGAGGACCAGATCTCCCCTCTTCCTCATTCCTTTGCCTTTCAGGCACAAGGATTTCCATGGAGTTTGCAGACGCAGGACCGGCCTAAACCCATTCCAACACTCAAGTCTAAACCAGGCTAAACCAGAGCCTGGCCACTACTGGGTTACAGCAGATCTTTTCCCTCAGCTTCCCTTTCCAATCAAGACACTGAGACAAGACAAGCTCGACCCTGTACCAGCAGAGCCCCCGTCTCCTACCAGATAGTGTCAGTCTCCAGGAACTTCACGGCCGCCCGGATCAGCTGCATTTTGTTTCGCTGTGTGGGATTGTCCAGTGCTGTGTTGCACAGGGTGGTCTGTGGGATAAAACTGCTCTTATTCAAGGCTTGAGGAAGCAGCAGCCTCCATTGTACAAAGCCAGAAGAGTCACAGAATGATAAGGTTGGAAGGCACCTTAAAGATCTTCCAGTTCCAACCCTCCTGCACAGGCAGGGACACCTTCACTCGAGCAGGTTACTCAGGGCCCCAGCCAACCTGGCCTTCAGCACTGCCAGGGATGGGGCAGCCACAGCTGCCTTGGGCAACCTGTTCCAGCATCTCCCTACCCTGACAAGAAAGAATTTGTTCCTCATGTCCAACCTCAATCTCCCCTCTTCCAATCTGGAAGCCTTTCCCCTTGTCCTCTTGCTACCGTCTGTGTCAAAAGCCCTCCCTCAGCTTTCTTGTAGCCCCCTTCCTTCAGAGATTCGGAAGCTGCTCAAAGGTCACCTGGGAGCCTCCTCTTCTCCAGGCTACACAATCCCAGCTCAGACTGTCCTCAGAGGGGAGGTGCTCCAGCCCTCTGATCATGTGAGTTGCTCTCCTCTGGACCCCTTCCACGAGCTCTGCGTCTTTCTGATGGCGAGAACTGGACCCAGGATTCCAGGTGGGGTCTCATCAGTGCAGAGTAGAGGGAGAGGAGCAGAGGAATTCCTGGCAGAGAACCCACGAGGTTGCAGTGCCAGAACCTGGCTCATGTTACAGGATCTTCTCACCGATTTTGGAAGCCTCAGGAGCCTGGCCAAGTACCAGAGCAGAGGGCTCATGGCCTGCTCTAAAGCTCTTCGTTTCTTCCTGCCCCTCACTATCCCAAACAACACTGCCCAGGCCCTTCTCAGGTCCCCTCAGTGACAGAGAATCCCCATAACCAGTCACCCAGCCAGCATCTAACAGCCCACACAACTGTACTCCCCAACTACAGCCCCCACCTCTTGTCCCTGTTTCCCTCAGCAATAGGACAACCTGCTCTCTACATGTTCTGTACTTGGAGACTGCTCTCAGCTACAGCTACACCACCACCTCCTCTTTAGAATAGGCCACACCAGTTCTGCCACCGAGCTCTGCGCCCCACCCTGCCACACTCACCAGATGCATGGTGTAGAACTTGATGGTGTCCTTCTGCGAGTCCCATTCTGTTGCCACTGCAATGGCCAAGGCCTCGCTGGGGACAGTGAAGAGCTTAGCCTGAGGCGTTTTCAGCTTTCGATGGTCCAGGTTGATTTCGTAGCCTCCTGGGGAATCAGAGTAGAAATCCTGGGGAATCAAAGAGGAGTAGGCACTAAGGAACAACACACAACCCCACAGCAGGAGCAGGTTCATTGCCAGAGCTGAGGGGAGCACAGGATCAAGGATACTCAAGTTTCCCACTATTACTTTCACACATATTTGCCCCCAAAGAGTTTTGACAGCTGTTTCCAACCAGTTTTCCTGCAGATGCTGAAAAATATCCCACTAACATAGCCTGGCGGGGTCTGTGCTGTGCTCTTGCTGAAGCAGTTGTGGGTGATAACATCTCCTCGTGAGCAACCAGCCCCTCAGTCCTGTCCCTGGGGCTGTACTCACCTTCTCCTTGTGAGATGCTCACGTTCTGGTAAAACCGCTTCCTCTCTGTGGGGAGAAACAGAGGGCAGTTAGAGCTTCACTCCCTTCCCTTTACAGGCTGGGTCAATGGGCAGAGGCCAGTGGGATGAGGTTGAACAGGGCCAAGGGCAGAGTCCTACACTGTGGTCACAATAACTCCCTGCAGCTACAAACTGGGGGTGAGTGGCTAGAGAACAGCCTGGCAGAGAGGGACCTGGTTGACAGTACTGGTTGACAACCGGCTGAAGAGGAGTTAACAGAGTGCCCAGGAGGCCCAGAAGGCCAATGGCATCCTGGCTTGGATCAGCAACAGTGTGGCCAGCAGTTCTAGGGACCACATTCTCCCCCTGTACTGGGCACTGGGGAGGCCGCTCTTCCAGTATTGGGGGCAGTGCTGGGCCCCTGACTTCAAGAAAGAGATTGAGGGGCAGAAGCAGGTCCAGAGGAGCAACGAGGCTGGGGAAGGTACTGGAGGGAAAGGCTGATGAGGAGAGGCTGAGGGAGCTGGGGGTGTTTAGCCTGGAGGAGACTCGGGGGGAACCTTATCCCTCTCTACAACTCTCTGAAGGGAGGTTGCAGTCAGCTGAGGGTCAGGATCCTCTCCCAGGCAACCAGGGCCAGGCTGAGAGGGCAGAGCCTGAAGCTACCAGGGGAGGGTTACGTTGGATGTTTGGAAGCCCTTCCTCATGGAAAGGGGGATCAGAGCCTGGACTGGACTGCCCAAGGCAGTGGTGGAGTCCCCATCCCTGGAGGTGTTGAAGGACAGCCTGGCTGTGGCCCCTTAGTGCCCTGGTCTGGCTAATGAAGTGATATCAATCACTTCAATTATTCTGGGATTCCCTGGCTCCCCATCCAAGCCTGGAACAGCTTCAGAGCTGACAAGACAGCCTTATCACAAAATTCCAGCCTGATCACCTACAGTGCCCAAGCACTGCTTCAGTGAGCTCTGCTGAGCTGGGGAAACACCATGAAGCTGCTGAAAACCACAGCGCACAACTGGCACGCGAATGGCACCCGCTTTGCCTCTGCCAGATGAAGCTCCCACTCCCTTCGAACCGGCCTCACCACCCCCGACGTTTCAACCCGCACCGGGGAGCCAAACCCAGCCCTTACCCAGCCCGGGGTGACCTTGAGGGGCGTCACCGGGGGAAAATCGGGGCGGGGGACCCCATCGGGACATGGAAGGGACCTCCCCCCAGAGATGTGTTCCACAGGAAAGGGCCCCCCTGCTCCCCAACGAAGAGGCCCCGGCGCTCCCTCACCTGCTGGCGGGGCGTAGGCCCGGACCCCACCCGGTGCCACCGGACCGCTGCCGGTAGCCGCCGGAAGCGGTGGGGGGAAGCCGGCGGGCAGAGGGCAGCCCCGTAACAGCCAGCGGCAGCCACGCCACATCCCCAGGAGAGCCAGCCTGGCTGTGGCCCCGGAACAGGACGAGCAAGAGAAGGAACAGGACGAGCAGTCCACGCTCCCCAACCCCACGGCTACCACACGGGCGCCACCATGTTGCCCCAAGCACAGCCAATGCGCTGCCGCGGGCGCGTTTTGACCCTCCCGCCGCTCCGTCCCTCCGCGTGCAGAACTACATTTCCCAGCAGACCCCGCGGCCGCGCCTGCCGGAAGGAACTGCTTTGCTATTTGGACCAATCAGCGCTTGTCCCCGCCCCCTCGCTGCGCCCCCGCGGGCCAATGGGAAGGCACCGAGGCGCTGCCGGGAGGCCCCTGAGGCAGGCGGCGGCCCGCGCGTGAGGGAGCGGAGCGGGCGGACCCCCCCCCCCCCCCCCCCCCCCTCCCCCCCCCCCCCCCCCC
>VXBP01008209.1:313531-323959 GCA_013400115.1 Rhinopomastus cyanomelas | reverse complement strand
CCTCCCCCCCTCCCTCCCGGTCCCCTCGTCCCGGGCCTCCCCCAGGCCCCCCCCGGGCCCCACCGGCCACGCTGGCGCCCGGGGACCCTCCCGAGATGCCGGTGCGGAGCGAGCGGTGCCGCGCTGGCGGGGCAGCGGCGACGGCAGCAGCGGCGGGTTCGGCCTCTTCATCGTCCCCCGCCGCCCCCGGGGCCGCTAGCAGCAGCCTGGTGCCGCCTCCTCCCATCAACACGGCGCAGCCCGGAGTGGCCACCTCGCTCCTCTACAGCGGCGCCAAGTTCCGCGGGCAGCAACGCAGCAAAGGCAACGCCTACGAGGTGGAGGTCGTCATGCAGGTGAGACCTGGGGTGTCTCCTGGCCTGGGGGAGCGGGGGAGGAAGGGGAACTCCCCCCACACAACCTTTCTCCGAGTCCTTGCTCCGCTCAGTGATGGAGAGACCTTTCGTTGTCTCAGGTCCGGGAAGGGTCGTGGTGCTCCCTGTCCTCTGAGCTGCCTGTGGCTCCCTCTGGGATGGGAGGGTGGAAGGAACTTGAAGGGTCGTCTGGTCCAGTCTTTCTGTTGGAGCGAGTTATGAGGATGGTCAGAGGGCTGGAGCCCCTCTGCTCTGGGGACAAGCTGATAGAATTGGTGCTGTTCTCGATAAGGCTCTGGCAGGGGGAACCTTAGAGCAGCTTCAGTACCTGAAAGGGCTGTAGGAAAGCTCAAGAGGGACTTTTTCCAAGGGACTGTAGTGGTAGGACAAGAGGGATGGGTTCAAGCTGAGAGAGGGGAGATTGAGATGAGAACGAATGCAGGAATCCCTCCCTGTGAGGCTCTGTGCTGAGGCCCTGGAACAGGCTGCTCGGGCAGGTTGTAGCTACTCCATCTGTGCAAGTGTTCAAGGCCAGGTTGGATGGGGCTCTGGGCACCCTGGTCTGGTGAGAGGTACCACTGCCCATCGCAGAGGGTTGACACCGAGTGAACTCTGAGGTCATTTCCAACCTAAACCTTTCTATGATTCTTGTCAATAATGCAGTCTAGACAAGATGGTCCAGACCTGGTTCTGTTAAGCAGAGTCCTCAGGCTCTGGAGAGATCTCTGTCTCCCCTGTATTCTCCCTTCCTTTCAGGATCAGAGGAGAAGTCTTTGTCCTATTCCCTTCAGATCCCAGGAGACACCCCTTTCCCTCAGGGCCACCTCTTCACTCCCTTCCCCTCACACCCTGAGGAGGCTCGCTGCACTCAAGTCTTTCACCCCACCTCTGTTCCCATTCCCCAAGACCCAGCAAGGTTCATAATTCAGGATCCCTCCTCATTTCCCTCCAGGCTTTGGAGTGACCAGGCACCTCTGTGCCACAGGTCAAGAGGGTAAGAGCCCAGTTTAGAGTGGGTGTTGTCCTGCAAAGTCCCTACAAGCGAGACAGCCTGTATTTCAGGCTCGGCTGGAAACCAGCAGGGATCCAGGTCCCAGTTCCTGACTGCCAGACCATGGCTTGGCTGGACCTGGGGCTCTGGATGCTCCATTCTTGAAGTGTCAGACGTTCCTCAGGGCTGAGCAGGGAGCTTGGAGTGAAGTGTGATGGTTTGTCACCTGCTCCACCTCTGGAGGTGCTAAAGGCCAGGTTGGATGGGGCTCTGGGCAGCCTGGTCTGGTGAGAGGTGTCTCTGCCTATGGCAGGGGGTTGGCGCTGAGTGAGCACTGAACTTCCAACCTAAACCAGTCTGGGACTGTGTAGTGCCCAGCTGTGCTGGGGAGTTGGGACCCTGCCTTCTGTGGCTTTCCTGGTCCTTCCTGCAGTCAGTCCCCCTGTACACTGTATTTTTAGTCCTGGGCCGTTGGCACCGTCGTCACTAGTCCGCGGGCGAGCCAGATGTCTGATCCACCTTTTGCTATCAAGCACCCTGCGAGTCACAGCTTTGTGTGCAGTTTGGTGGCTGGGAGACCCTAGTTGAACGCGCAGTGATGGAAATGATGGAGCTCCATCTCTTCTCAGGCCTGGGGAGCAGAGAGTCAGAGCCTCAGTGACAGCAGATGGGGGGCAGCGCTTGAACCCAACCTTCTGTTTTCACGTGGGGATCTCCCCATTTGCCATGGTGGGGACATCCCATGGCTGATGATCCTGCTGCCTCCTCACAGAGGCTGGCAGCAGCTTTGTGCTAAAAATGCCACTGTTTTGCATCTATCAGCTGAGAAGAGGTGGCTGCCTGCTCTCCCCGTGCTGAGCGTGGGGAAGCGGCACTTTGCTTTGATCGCTGGTGGGGAAGCTCCGTCTTCTCGCAGTCGATTCCCCAGATCGCTCTCTTCTGGCTTTGAAAACTGCTCTGGGATGTCATGGGGGTGGAAAGCTTGGAAAATCCCCTGGTTTTCGAGGTGCTTGAAGGATTCTGAGCAGTGAGGTGAAGCCCTGTAGCTCAAGAGGATGGCATAAAGCTGTAGATCTGAGGGAGAATCTGGGAGAGGTGCAGTCAAAGCAGCAGAGACCTCCTCTCGCTCCCGGGCAGACTGTGGTGTGTGTGGTGCTGCTGGGCAGAGAGTAGGACCAGCGTGTTGAAGAGATGGGGTCATGCTTGTTGAATAAGCCGACAGCAAAGCTCCAGGCCAGTTATCTCCAGCAATTAGATGTTTTTCACTCTGCTCTCACCTGAGCACCAGTTAGCGGTTGACTGGGAGATGTAGGGGGTGGAGGTGTGGGTGGTTCTGCCAGTGGTGCTGTCACTTGGAGGAATCTGTGTCTCTGCTTCCTTCTGGATGGGGAAGGGGGTGGGTTTGCTTCTTGGGTAGAGGCTGCTGCCTCGGTGTGATGGAGCCAGGAGCAGCCACGGTGGGATGTGGAGCTGTCAGACATGAGCTGGATGCTTATAAATGATCATCTTGAGTGGTTCCCAGACTGGTAGTGTGAGTGTGGGGCAGTAGGCTGGGTGGTCTGCCCTAGCTGAGATTGAAATCAGCCTTGGAGGGGTTAGAAACTGCTTTGGACTGTTGGATTCCTTCGCACCTGATGCTTATGGTTGGACCTTGTGCTCTTTTCCAGCACGTGGATATGGAAAACTCCTATCTCTGTGGATACTTGAAGATTAAAGGCCTTACAGAGGTGAGTGTTCACTGCAAAACAACAAGGAAAGGTGCTGTGTAAAGGCTTCTTTTGCTCCTGTGGGGTTGGAGAAGCTTCCACCAGGCACAGGAAGCAGAAGGATTTTGCAGAGAGTAGATGTTGTGCGCTGAGTGGTTTGGTAGCTTCAGGTTGTTGTTCCTGGCACATGGAGCACATGCAGCCAGCATGTCCTATCATTGGGTGCCTCTGAGCAGAGCCTGGCTCCATCCTCTGGACACCCACCCTTCACATCTTGATGAACATTCATGGGGTCACCCCTCAGGCTCCCTTTTTCCCAGCTCCCTCAGCCTTTCCTCAGCAGGGAGATGCTCCCCTCCCTTCATTATCCCTGTGGCTCTGTGCTAGACTCTCTCCAGCAGCTCTGTGTCCTTCTGGAGCTGAGGGGCCACAACTGGACACAACAGTCCAGCTGTGGTCACACCAGGGCAGAGCAGAGGGGGAGGAGAACCTCTCTTCATCTACTGACCACCCCACTTCTAATCCACCCCAGGATGCTAGTGGCCTTCTTAGCCATCAGGGCACACAGCAACTACCACTGGGAAACAGTGCTGGCCCTAAACAGTCACTTGTGACTGTTCTGCCAGGAGTTTCTGTGCAGTCCAGCTCCTGCTGGCTTCCTGAAGTCACCAGAGGCTGCCATAAGAGGGTTGGCCTTTGACATGTGGAGCGGGATGAGTGGACATGCTGCTTGGAGAGATGGGCTCACCTGGGGCATTCTCTGCTGAGCCTGGGCACCTCAGTCTGTTTGAGTTGCTGTCTCATGGTGATGAGATGATGAATCTTCTGACCTCTCGTTCCTCTCTCTCCCCTAGGAGTACCCAAACCTCACCACGTTCTTTGAAGGTGAAATAATCAGTAAAAAACACCCTTTCCTAACGCGGAAGTGGGATGCTGATGAAGATGTGGATCGTAAACACTGGGTAAATAAATCAAGGTGGGGGATGGATGCAGGGGAGTGTTTAGCCCTGCCCTGAGGGAGATGCAGCCCCTTGGTCAGGAGCTTCTGTTCTCTGGCAGCTTTTCCCTCCTAGATAGCAGCTGGCACTGGGGAGCTCTATTCCTGCAATAAACAGAGAGTCAGCCTGGCTGGAAAGGACCTCCAGGATCATCAGTTCCAGCCCTAAGCCCTAGACCGTGGCCTCAAGTGCTCTAGCTACTCGGGTTTTAAACCCCTCCAGGGATGGAGACTCCACCACCTCCGTGGGCAGCCTGTTCCAGTGCCCAACCACTCTCTCAGCAAAGAGCTTCTTCCTAAGATCCAACCTAAACCTCCCCTGATGCAACCTGAGGCCATCCTGGTTCTTGTTTTGTTTCAGGGGAAGTTCCAGGCCTTTTACCAGTATGCAAAAACCTTTAACTCTGACGACTTTGATTATGAGGATCTGAAGAACGGGGACTATGTCTTCATGAGGTGGAAGGTAAACTCTGCCTGTGGCCTTTTCCTCCCAAGAGCCACGTAGAAGCGACAGAGAGGCTTGTGGTGCCTGAGAGCTCTTTCAGCTACGGTGGTTTAGTGAATGATCTCACCCTGCTCACCTGTTAACCCACCACGCTTGCAGTTTGCAGCGTGACTCCTGTCTAGCCAGATAATTGAGGGCTGCAGTGGTGGCTGAAAACACAACTGGAAAATCTCGCTTGGTGGTGCTTCAGAGAGTGAGACAATTGGTGTCTCCAGTCCCCATGCAGGGCCTGTGTGCTGGTGCCAGCTGGGCAGTCTGCACCTCTCTGGGATTCCACCCTCTTGTGCAGCTGCAAAGGGAGGAAATCATCAGATCTATGATTCTAAATCACACCTTGTGTTGGAAGGGACCTTCAGAGCTCCTCCCGTCCAACCCCCTGCAGTAAGCGAGGACATCCCCAACCAGAGCAGGCTGCTCAGAGCCCAGAGCTCCAACCTGCCCTGGGATGGTTCCAGGGATGGGGCTTCTCCCACCTCTCTGGGCAACCTGGGCTGGGGTCTCACCATCCTCAGTGTAACATTTCTTCCTTCTATCGAATAGAAATCTCCCCTCTTTTAGTTGAAACCAGCACCTCTTGTCCTGTTTGAACAGGCCCTGGTGAAACATCTCCCTCAGTCTCTCTCTCAAGTCTCCTGTAACTATTGAAAGGCCACAACAGGGTCTCCCCAGAACCTCCTCTTCTTCCTCAGACGTCTCTGATTCCTGGTTTTGCAGGGGGCCTGTGGTTTGCAGGAAGCAGGCGTTGAACCAGCACTGAGCTCGTGCACCCTCAAAGCTGGTGCTGTTCTCAGTTGTCTGCTTCCCTGCGTGATGCCTGCAGTGGCAGGTGGTGACAGAACACTCTGGTCTCTGTGCTCTGGGTCTGGGCAAGTGCAGGGAATGCTCAGCCAGCAATGTTTTTGTGTTGATGGGTGCTGCTAGGCAGTCTGGGAGGGCAGATTGGGGTGGGGGATGTTGTGTTTGACCGGCCTTTTAAAACATGGTCTGTGTTCTGTGTGCAGGAGCAGTTTCTAGTCCCAGATCACACTATCAAAGACATCAGTGGTGCTTCCTTTGCTGGTTTCTATTACATCTGCTTCCAGAAGTCAGCAGCATCTATAGAGGGCTATTACTACCATAGGAGTTCTGAATGGTAAGGAAGCTTCCTTCCTCCTGCTGTCCTCTAACCAAGCACTGAGGACTCTTCTGCTCATCTGCAGCCTTGGGAGTGTCCAGGTGCAGCTTCTCAGGGATAGGAAGGAGGTTCAGGCTGGACCTCAGGGCAGAAGGGGGGATGTGAGATGCTGTTCTTGGCCAGAGCAGGCTGGTACAGCCTCTTCATGTGGTGTAAAGCTTTGACCTTATTGCTCAGAAGGACATAATCAGGCTGGGAAGGTGGAGCTGAGGAGTTACTGGGGTCTGCAGTTGTGTAAGGACCCAGCAAGGCAATACTCTGTCATAAAGCTTTGAGTTCCTCCATGCCTGAGGTGTTGGAGGGGCCTTCAAGAGGGAGCTGGTGCTTTCTCACCTGGAACACCTCTGCTGTTGCACCCTGCAGGCAGAATTGTGGTCAGGGCAGTGCTCTGTGTAGCCCGGGGTGCTGGAGGTGTTGCTGTGAGACACAGAGGACACTCAAAGCAAATCAGTTGTGTTTCTTGTTATCACCAGCGGCTGTGGAGACGGTTTTTTCTCTCTGACCGCCCTGTCACGCTCAGCAGGTGACTCTGGGGTGACTGGAAGCTCTGTAGGGGGAGAGGACAGTTACCTGGGAGGATTTCAGACAAACCCCCTCGAGCTGAGCTTTGAAAGACCCGAGTGGACTTGGCAGCTGTCGCAAACACCCTTTGAACATGAGAGTTGTTCAACTTCAAACGGTGTCCGAAAGCCTCGGCCCCCCTCGATCACTCAACGAGGGGGGAAGCCGAGTCCTTGTGGGGGTAGGTAGGTGTTGGGTGCCCGAACATCAGGGAGGCTGTGAAGGGGAGAAGAGCTGGTCAGCAGGGTCTCTACACCAGGCTCTGCAGCCTCTGTGTGACCCTTTCCTCCCTGTTTCCCCTCTCTGCCAGGTATCAGTCATTGAACTTAACGCACGTTCCTGAGCACAGCGCTCCTATCTACGAGTTCCGATGACAGCTGTCCAGGACTGGTACCGCACGGAAGCAAAGCGGGCGGGAGAGCGCGGCCTGCCAGGAGAACTGTGTCCCCGCGGGAGCACGGGCACGCACGCTTCCCGCCTGCCCCTCGGACTCGCGCCACGGAGCCTGAATGTTAACCCGCCCAGCCCAAGGAGTGTGGCTGCCGGGGCTTGAGCCTCCCTCCTCGAATCGAGTGGCGATTTGATCTTTCGTTCTGGTTTTTAAGCTACCTTTAAATGCACTTTTCTTACCGCACAGCTAGTTTCTCTGTCACTGAAGTTCCTCCTGGCTCTCCTCTGGAAGCTGTTTGCTCAGTAGCTGGAATCAGTGGTTCTGTCCCCTTGAGCAATAAGAAAACAGAAGCTCGGGGCTCAGATTTCCATTGGTACAGCCTGCCCACGGGTTCGAAATCGCCAGGACTCAGGTTTGGTTGCCCACACTGCCAGCTCTGACGCTCCCAGAGCCGGGTGCCTGTGGGCGAGGTTCTGCTTGGCGCACAGGTCTGTTGGGAGAGTGTTGGCTGGGACAGATGAGGCTTACAACGCTTCGCGCTGGGCTAACGAGGTTAGCCAGAGCCGCAGAGCTTTTAGGAGCGCCGGCCCTTTGGAGCTGGGAGCTGTTCCGGTGTCCGGACGTACGCCGCCGGGACTGAAGTGTACGGACTGCCGGGCTCTCAGTAAAGTGGATTTGAACTCTGCCTGTAGGTGTATATTTGCTCTTTACTCCAGCTGAGGGTGAACAAGGTGGCAAAAAAGAAAGGAAAACGTTAAAAATAAAAGGGAAAAAAGTAAAAAAAAAGGAGAAAAGTAAAAAAAAAAGAAAATTTAAAAAAAAAGGAGGAAAGTGGGGAGAAAAAAGGAGGAAAGTGGGAGAAAAAAGGAGGAAAGTGGAAAAAAGAAAGTGGGGGGAAAAAAGGAGGAAAGTGGGGAAAAAGAAAAGTTTAAAAAAGGAAAGGGGAAAAAAGTTCAAGGGAAAAAGATCAGAAGAAGCAGGAAAAAGGTCAGAACAAGCAGGAAAGCTTTAAAAAAAGGAAATGAAAAAGGGAAAGTTAGTAAAAAGTTAAAGGAGAAAAGTTTAAAAAGGGAAAAAGTTTCAAAAAGGGGAAATAGTGGGGAATAAAGGGGGACATAGTGGAATTAGTTAAACAAAAAAGGGGGAAAGTCCAAAAAAATGGAAAAATTAAGAAAAAAATTTTTGAAAAGGAAAAAAGGAGGGAAGTAGTAAAGAAAAGGGGGGAAGTAGTTCAAAAAAAGTAGGAAAAGTATTTAACAAAAAGGAGAACCCTCCAGTTTTTATTAGAGAAAAAGACCTCTCGGCTCCTGTCCTGGGCTCTTTGCGCTGCACCACACCCCACTGCTCGACACCTCTTCTAGGTGGGGGGGTGGAAAAACAGACCTAAAGGCAGCCCAGTAGCTCTGTTCTGACTTGGAAACCTTTCCAGTGAGACAACTGGAGGCTGCTCTGTCTCTCTGTGCCTGGGGTTTGTTGGGCTTTTTATTTGAAGGAAGTTTTCCAAGTTGCCCTGGGTTCTGTAGTTAAATGTGAAGGTCCCACCTCATGGGGCTTTTTGTGATAGGGTTTGGTTTGTGGGGGTTGAGGTTTTGTCTTTGGATTCTGGCTGTTTTCAAAGCGACCCCCTTACAGCAGGCTGAGCCCCCCTCCCCAGGGTGGGTGTCCTGGGAGAGGAGAGGGGATCCCTCCCTCAGCATGCCCAGCGCTGGGGCAGTTGGGGTTCTCTTTGCTTTAATTAACTTCTTTCCTGTTGGTGTCTGGTTCATTGCAGCAGCTGATTTGCTAGTTTAAGCCTTAACCAGAAAGGTTGTGGTCTGTTTCCTCAGTTGGGATTTGGTGTGAGAGGAGAGAGAAGAGACCAGGGCTGGGCTCAGGAGACGGTGAGGAAATCACCTGCATCGCTCGTGCTGGGCGCTGCAGATGAATCCTTCTGCCTAGTGGGAGAAGGTGGGAGACCTGGCCCTTGTCTTGGCTGTGGAGTAGCAGCAGAAGTGTGAAGGTAGAGCAGTTGGGAAGCAGATTCCTGTTGTATCCTGCTCCTCTTGGTGCTGGGGAGAGGGCTTTCCTCATGGGTGGTGCTGGGTGACATCCCAGTGTCCCAGTTTTAGAGGCGACAGCGTGGGTCCTGCTTAACTGTGACCAAGAGTGGGGGTGAAGCCTCCTGCCAGGTGCTGTGTGGGTGGGTGGGGGGTGTCTCTGCTCACAGCCTCCAGAGCTGCCTGTGTGCAATATTGGTGGTGATGTCACTCTCCTTGTGCTCCTGGGGCTGTCGGTGCCAGCATGACACTAGGTTTCTGATGTGGTTGAGCTGCACTAACTGTGGCTGTTGGCAGAAGCTGAGTTAGGAAGGGGTTTGGGGTTGTTTAATACAAACCATGACCCCAAAACCTCATGAGAGTTTCTTTACGTTGCAGGAAGAGAGTGGGGAAGCAGCATCCTGCTCTCTGCACATCTTCCCACCTTCCTAAAGCCACTCTGGGCTGAAATCCAGAGCTGCTGGGGCGATGCCACCCCATGTGGTTGGTGCAGAGCGGGTTGTGGAGGTTTGCTGGTGCTCAGAGCTTCCTGCCTCTGGAGCCTTCGCTTTGATTTTCTTTCTTTTTGACTGGTTTGAGCTCAAGGAGAGAGGTTCTGTATGTTGCGCTGTGGTGAGGGGGTGCAGAGGTGAGAAATGGGGCGTTTGGTCTTGGCAGAGATCACGGTGGCTCCCTTGGGCTGTTCACGCTGTCTCTCTTGCGGTGTTTGAGTGGAGCGGTGGAGCAGGGGCTTGGCAGAGCGATCCACATCCAAATTAAACGTGAAATGTATTTAAGGAGCCTGTGTCCGTGTGGTGGTTATTGATCAGAGCGCTTGTCAGCCTCGAGGGAGCTGGAACTGCTTCAGCTCCCCCCTCAAGGGGTTTCTCCGGGAACACAGACTTGTTTTAAACACAGGACTGGACAGGAGGAAACAGCTGTTGGATCTGAGGGTGGGGGATCCGTGGAACAGGCTGCCCAGAGACGTGGGGGAAGCCCCATCTCTGGACCTGTTCAAGGTCAGGCTGGCTGGGGCTCTGGGCAACCTGGTCTGGTGAGTGCTGGCCCTGCTTGTTGCAGGGGGGTTGGACTGGATGCCCTTTGGAGGTCCCTTCCAAGCCAAAACACCTAATGATTCTATGAAAGGGGCTGTCAGAAGGCTGGGGAAGACTGTTCCCAAAGGCCAAGGACAATAGGATGAGGGGTCTGGATTTGAAGCTGGGAAAGGGCAGAGTGAGGCTGGACAGGAGGGAAAAGTTGTTGAATCTGGGGGTGTGGGATCCCTGGAACAGGCTGCCCAGAGAGGGGGTGGAGGCTCCATCCCTGGAGCCATTCGGGGTCAGGCTGGCTGGGGCTGTGGGCAACCTGGTCTGGTGAGTGCTNAGGGGACTTGGGATGTGAGGAACCGTGAGGGGACGGGGGAAAGGGAAGTTGGGTCGTGAGCGGACTGGGGAGAGGGGAGTAGGGACATGACAGGATGGGGACNTGGACTGGGTGCCCTTTGGAGGTCCCTTCCAACCCTATAAAGCTGCGATCTCCCCCCTTAAGGGGTTACTCCAGGAATCCCAAAAGCACCCGATTTGCCTCAAAAGGGGCAAAGCCTGGGATGGGGGGGATCCCTCTGCCCCGCGTCGGCTTCCTTAGCCCTTTCCCTTCTTGCTGCTTCCCTTCCCCCCCTCCTCAACCGCATTTCGCCCGGAACCCGGAGCGCGGGGCGCGGAAGGCGGTCGGAGCG
>VXBP01008209.1:286283-313460 GCA_013400115.1 Rhinopomastus cyanomelas | reverse complement strand
GGACGGACGGACGGGCCGGCAGCACTTCCGGTGTGCGGCGTGCGGCGGCCCGGGGGAACGGGCCCGGCCGGCCCCGCCATGGGGATCCTGGAGAAGATCTCGGAGATCGAGAAGGAGATCGCCCGCACCCAGAAGAACAAAGGTGGGGGGTGACGGGGGGACCGCCTGAGGTTCAGAGGGAACCGNGAGAGGTGAAGTGAGGTGTGAGGGGGTGGAAGGGGTAGGGAAAGAAGTAAGTGCAGGTATGAGGGGATAGTGGCTTATGAGGGGTTCAGGGGGGTGATAGGTGACTGAGGGGTTATGTGGGACTGGGCAAAGAGGTGCCGGGCTGGGCCACGGAGGAGCTGGGGTGTGGGGTGGTTTGTGAAGCTGGGCTGGGGATGCATGGGGCTGGAGCAGGGTGTTGGGGGACTTAGGGCAGGTGAAGGAACAGGCTGAGCCTTGAGAGTGGGGTGTGTGGGGCAGCCCTCCTGACATCCACCCTTGTCCGTGTGGGGCAGTCCCTCCTGACAATAACCTTGGCCCGTGTGGGTGAAGCCTCAGTAGCACCAGAGTCTGTCTCTCCTCAGACCTGGGCCAAGGACCCCAAGTGCTGCTGGCATGGGGGAGACACGGCTGTTTGCTGTGGGGTCCCCAAGCTGGTGTTTAAGTGTCTTAAAGAGTATCTGAGGAGCAGAACTCATCTTGCACTGTGCCAGAGTATCTTGCTGCTTCCAGAGGCTTTAGGTTGTGGGAAATAATGGAAGGAAAACTAGTAAAAGCCACATTTTCCTGGTTTTCCTGCCCTTCCCTGTTATAAAATTGAACGACTACCTTGATTTTTCCTGTATCTGTTGGAAGTTCCAATATTTAGCTCAGAATAAATCAGTAAAGGGCTTTTACTCACAAGGTCTCCTCATTAAACTGTGTCTTTAACAACTGGCAAGAACAGGGAGGGCAGAGAACTCCCTGTGCCCAGGGGGTTTGTTCTTAAACCACCTGTGAGGGGCAGCTTGTGTGTGTGACAGTGATTCAGACGTTGACTGAGACCCTCAGGGTCTCCCTTTAGGAAGGTTCTTATTTCATTGCCAACAACTTTCAGTCAAAACAGTCACTGTGTTTGTGTTGTTGCAGCCACCGAGTACCACCTCGGCCTGCTGAAGGCAAAGCTTGCAAAATACAGAGCCCAGTTGCTAGAACCTTCCAAGTCCTCAGCTGCCAAAGGAGAAGGCTTCGATGTGATGAAATCTGGAGATGCCCGGGTGGCACTGATTGGTTTTCCTTCTGTGGGTAAGGTCAGTGAGTGTCTGTGTGAGCCTCGGGCCCTGGCTGTCTGCACTTTGTGGCCTTACAGCAGGTTTGCACTTTCTCTCCCACTTTCATTAATCATGAAGTTAGATCTGGAATCATTCAATTGTTAGTGTTGGAAGAGACCTCCAAGATCATCTAACCATCACCCCAACCCCACCCTGCCCACTAAATCCGGTTCCCCAAGGCCACATCTGCTTCTTGTTTGAACCCCTCTGGAAACAGCAACTCCCCTCTCTCCCCGAGCAGCCTCTTCCAATCCCTGACCACTCTGTCAGGGAAGAGATTTCTCCTGATGCCCAACCTAATCCTCCCCTGGGGCAACTCAGGGCTGTTTTCTCTTGTCCTGTTGCTGGTGACCGGGGAGAAGAGACTGACCCCCACCTCTCCCCAGCCTCCTCTCAGGTAGCTGTAAAGAGCAGTAAGGTCTCCCCTCAGCCTCCCACTGTTGAAGTGCAGAGGATGCAGCAGCAGAACAGCTCTGCAAGTTCTTCCAGTAAAGGATAGTGTGGAAAACAATTGTGCCTGAGGGGCTGCCTGCAATGAACACCCTTTCCTCCGCTTAGTAGAGGCACAAGGGCTGTGGAGAAGGAGTTTAGGAAGAAGATGCTAAACAAGAACGTTCCCAGCACAAACACAGGAAAGCCCAGACCTTCCTCCTGTTGGCCATGCATTCCCCAACTGTTTTCACCTTCCTGTCAGGAGCTGATGGAAGGTTGTTGTGCACCCAGAGCTGAGCATTAGGGAAAAGACTGCTGAGAAAATAGGTGAGAGAGTGGGATTCACCTTCATTCAGCAGAGATTCACCTTCATTGCTGCTTCAGTCTCTGCACCCAGAAGCTCCAAAAGCCCTCAAAGACTTTGCTGTTGCTGGTTCTGCTGAACATTGGGTGGTGCTTCTGTTTAGTGATGCTGATCTCTTGCCTTTCAGTCCACGTTTTTGAGTTTAATGACCTCGACTGCCAGTGAAGCTGCATCCTACGAGTTCACAACCCTAACGTGTATCCCAGGAGTCATAGAAGTGAGTAGGATTCTCCTCCCTTCAGCACAGCACCAGTGGTGAGAGACCCAGACGTGTAAATGTGCCTGTTTACACCAGTTACACGCGTGTTCCCACGCTGCTAACCAAAAGTCTTGGCTGACTTCTGCTTTAAACTTACAGACTCACAGAGTGATCGGCTGGCAAAGCCCTCTGAGCTCATCCAGCCCAGCTCAGGGCCCAACATCAGCCACACCAGGGCACTAAGAGCCACAGACAGGCTGCCCTTCAACACCTCCAGGGATGGGGACTCCACCACTGCCCTGGGAAGCCCATTTGAGGGTCTGGTCACTCTTTCTGTGAGAAGGGGCTTCCCAACATCCCTCCCCTGGTGCAGCTTCAGGCCCTGCCCTCTCATCCTGGCACTGGTTCCCCGGGAGAAGAGCCTGACCCCCACCTGAGTCCAACCTTTCTTCAGCGACTTGTAGAGAGGGAGAAGGTCCCCCCTGAGTCTCTTCTCCTTCAGGCTAAACACCCCCAGCTCCCTCAGCCGTAGGAGGCCTTGAGGTGTCAGCTCTCCTGCCACCCATGATGCTGATTTAGCACTTCACTGGGTCCCATAACTCTTGGGGATTGACCGCCCGAGCAGGAGGTTTCATCGGCTGGTTCCACTGACCACAGCAAATCCAACAGCTCTCAGCTGAATTTTTTATAGCTGCTGCTGGTGCCATTGACCAGATGGCTGCAAACCTTGACAGATCTGTTTTTAATGAAGCTTTAGAGGAGGCAATCTGTGCCGTGGTCAATTTGGAAAGAAAACACAGCTCCTCCTGGCCTTGAGGAGTTTTATTAGTGGTAGCCAAAGCATCCATCAGCAAAGCAAATGAGAAAGGGCATCAAACCAAAAAGTAATGAGGAGATCTGGGTCAGAATTGAAAAGGGAGGTAAGTAATGAGAGGCTCTCTGGTGTTCAAACGAACCCAGGTACCGGAGCGCAGCCGTGAGCTGCAGTCGGGCGCTCAAGCTGTTACCAAGGGCTTTGCTGCAACAACAGCTCCAGAGTCAGTGCCCTGCAGATGGGGAATGGAAGTCTCCTGCTGTTTCTGAGTGCAGCAGGAGCTGCAGCATATCCCAGCAGCTCTGAGTCCATCTCACAACAAGGTGTTGGCACTGGCTGCTTCCTGTGCTTTCTGTTTAGACCAAGAAGGGGCTTTTTGCTTTTCAGCAGCTCAGGGTAACGTGGCTGCTGTGCTGCTTCCCTGGTGCTTTGTCAGGCTGCTGTGTGGGAGGCTTCAGGAGGTCAGGACCACAGTATGAGCTTCATAGGAAACCTCTGGAGGTCACCCTGACAATACAGGGCCCTGGGCTTTGTGCACATCTGTGCTGGGGTTCATTCAGTCCCACTCTGCAGGCTGTTAGATCCCAGCATGCATTCGGGGGCTTTTGAGGTCTCTCAGGGGCTTCTGAGGCAGCTCAAGGGCTTTCAAGTTGTCTTGGAGGCAGCTCAGGGCTTTCGAGGCAGCTCAGGTGCCCTGCACAGGGCTTTCAACCCTGTGTCCTTCTGTTTCCTTTGCAGTACAAAGGAGCCAATATTCAGCTGCTGGATCTGCCTGGAATCATCGAAGGAGCAGCACAAGGTTGGCTGATCTCTGTGTTTGGTGCAAAGCAGGGCTTTGCCCTCAGTGGTTTGCCTGGGTCTCTCAAACAGTCACAGGCTTTTCCTGGGCCAGTAGTTCCTGATCGTGGAGCCCCTGGTCTAACACGAGACACAGTTCTCATCCCTGAGCCCACGTAAGGATCTGTATGTAGCAGGAAGATGCTTTTCTGGAGGTGGGAGCCCAAGTGAGGCAGCCACTTCTCACCTTCTTGCGTGAGTGTTACCTGCCTCAGCTGCTTTCTGGTGCTAAAGAAAGATGCTGGAGAAGCAGCCAACCATAATAACCTCTTCTGACAAATTCCCTGAGTCCCTGCCAGCCCTCCCATGACTCCTGATTCCGGAGTTTGTCGTTGTCCTGATGGGCTGCAGGAGCTCTTTGTGTGCTGGGCAGGGTGGGAGGCCCTGTCTGCTGCAGAGCTCATAGCTGGGCTCCCTTGCCCATGTGCAGATGTCTCCTCTCTTCACAGGGAAGGGCAGAGGTCGGCAGGTCATAGCTGTGGCCAGGACAGCAGACGTCGTTATCATGATGCTGGATGCCACAAAGGGTGAAGTACAGAGGTGAGGCTGGGGGTGGTGGGCCAGCTTTGGGGGTTCCTACAAAACGTGCTGGTTCCCTGAAGGGTTGTCCCCTCTGTGTGCTGGGGTAGTTCAGCTGTCTGGGGAGACCTGGTTGTGGTCATTCGGTGCTTAAAGGGGCCTGTAGGTAGGATGGGGACAGACTTCTCAGTAGGGGCTGCTGTGACAGGACAAAGGCTGATGGTTGAACTCAAAGAGACATTGAGATGAGAGGGAGGAACTGTTGGTGCTGAGACCTTGGCCTAAGATGCCCAGAGATGCATAAGAAACCCCATCCCTGGAACAATCCCAGCTCAGGTTGGACCCCGGGGCTCTGAGCAACCTGCTCTGGGTGGGGATGGCCCTGCTCACTGCAGAGGCTGGGACTGGATGAAGTTGGCAGGTCCTTTCCCACCCAAACAAGTCTGTGATGCCTTTGAGTATGAGATGGAAGCTGAACTCTGTTAGAGGCTGGGCTGGGAGGTTGTTCAGAGCCTGGGCTGCCAGCTTGGATTTGCACCACAGACTCTGCCCTGCCTTTGCTGTGGTTTCTAGACCCTAGTGGAAGCTTATACCAAGGTGGTATCAACAGGGGTGAAAGATGAAGGGAGTGGGGGTGACGAGAGCAGCAAGGCTGGAGAGAGGGCTGGACAACAGGCCCTGTGAGGAGCAGTTGAGGGAACTGGGATTATTTAGTCTACAGAAGGGGAGGCTGAGAGGAGACCTTCTTGCTCTCTACAGCTACCTACAAGGAGGTTGTAGTGAGGCTGGTGCTGGTCTCATCACCCAAATTCCTGTGATAGGAAATGGCCTCAAGCTGTGTCAGGGGAGGTTTAGATTGACTCCTAGGATGGAGTTCTCTGCTGAGAGAGTGGCTGGGCACGGGAACAGGCTGCACAGGGAGGTGGTGGAGTCCCTGACCCTGAAGGGGTTTAAAAACTGAGTAGCCAGAGCACTTGAGCTCTGGAGGTTAGGGAGCTGTTGGGCTGAGGGCTGGACTTGGATCCTGGAGGTGCTTTCCAGCCAGGATGGTTCTGTGACACCTGACTGTGCAGTCCCACAGGCACTAACGTGCAGTGTCCCTGCAGGGCCTTGCTGGAGAAAGAACTGGAATCTGTTGGAATCCGGCTGAACAAAAACAAACCAAATATCTACTTCAAGGTGAGGTTTCCTGGGCTGCTGCTGGGCACAGGCTGTGCTCACTGCCTCCTCCCTCCAGGCCAGGGTCACCCCGTGCTGCCCCACGTGTTGGACGCACTGAGCAGGGGGTGGGTTGTGGGTTTTGCAGCTTGGTTTCAAGTTGCTCGGTTGCCTCCCTGCAGCCGAAGAAGGGTGGAGGCATCTCCTTCAACTCGACCGTCACGTTGACGCAGTGCTCCGAGAAGCTGGTGCAGCTCATCCTCCATGAGTACAGTATCCTTTCCTAAAACGGGGGACAGCTCCTGAGTCTGGGGGGACCTGGGGTGACCCCATGAATGTTGGTCAGTATGGAAAGGGTGGGGGTCAGGAGGATGGAGCCAGGCTCTGCTCAGGGGCACCCAGTGACAGGACAAGGGGCAGTGGGTGTGAGCTGGAGCAGAGGAGGTTCCCCATCAATGTGAGAAGGACCTTGTTCCCAGGGAGGGTGCCAGAGCCCTGGCAGGGGCTGCCCAGGGGGGCTGTGGAGTCTCCTTCTGTGGAGACATTTCAAACCCACCTGGACATGATCCTGTGTGACTGGATTTAGGAGATCCTCCTGTGACAGGGGGATTGGACTGGATGATGTTTCAAGTTCCCTTCCAATCCCTGATGTTCTGTGATCTGCGCTGTGGGGAGCAGCCTCACTGTGTCTGTGGTGCCTGCTGGGCTTCACCAGAGCCTTTCACAAGCAGGCTCAAGCCCATTGGGTTAGAGACCCTGTGATTCCATCCTTGACAACACCCACCTCAGAAATCTTCAACGCCGAGGTTCTGTTCAGAGAGGATTGTTCCCCTGATGAGTTCATCGACGTGATTGTGGGCAACAGGGTCTACATGCCGTGCCTCTACGTGAGTATCTTCCACCGCACCGCGCGTCTCCTTCCTCCACCAGAGAGCTTGCCTGCTTCCTTGCAGCTGGTTTGAGGTTTCAGAGGTGGGAAGCACAGCTCGGCAGGATGGTGTAGAGCCACGGCAGAGCTCTGCGTGAGTTCTCCGTGCCCTCTTGTGGCTGCCTGCCATGGAGCAGCAGAACCCGAGTGTCCCCTGTGGTGGGCTTCCATCCCTCCCTGCAAGCCTTCTGTTCAGTGCTGCAAGCTCCGTGCTGAGGTCTTTGCTGCTGGTCCCTTGGGACAGAGGTCATGGAGCAGCTTTGGGTCTGTAGTTAAGAACATGGAACAGCTCTGATATCAGCTAAGTCTCTAGTGGAATCAAATATATTTGCTAGCAGGGTGCGTGGGTGGCCCAGAAGGCCAATGGCATCCTGGCTTGGATCAGCAGTAGTGTGGCCAGCAGGATGAGGGATGTAATTCTCCCCCTGTACTGGGCACTGGGGAGGTTTCCCCTCGAGTACTGGGGCAGTGCTGGGCCACTCACATCAAGAGATGGAGGGGCTGGAGCAGGTCCAGAGGAGCAATGAGGCTGGGGAAGGGACTGGAGGGAAAGGCTGATGGGGAAAGGCTGAGGGAGCTGGGGGTGTTGAGCCTGGAGAAGAGGAGACTCAGGGGGCACGTTCTCCCTCTCTGCCAAGTCCCTGAAGGGAGGTTGTAGTTAGCTGGGGGTCAGGCTCTTCTCCCAGGCAACCAGCAGCAGGATGAGAGGGCAGGGCTTGAAGCTGCCAGGGCAGGGTCAGGTTGGATGTTGGGAAGCCCTTCTTCAAGGAAAGGGTGATCAGAGCCTGGACTGGACTGCCCAGGGCAGTGGTGGAGTCGCCATCCCTGGAGGTGTTGAAGGGCAGCCTGGCTGTGGCCCTGAGTGCCCTGGTGTGGCCAGTGGGGTGATGTTAGGTCCTAGGCTGGACTGGATAAGCTCAGAGGGCTCTTAATCCTGTGATTCTCTGACACTGGAGAATGACAGGGAGAACATTAGAAGGTCCAAACTTCCATTCTGAATTGTGACTGGTTTACTCAGAGCTTTGCCTTGTCCTCTGGCTGACAGGAGCTGAGTTTCCATCTCAGATGCTTGGAGCTACCTTGTTCTACCTGCATCTCACTTCCCACAGCCTTGCTGAGGCCCTTCCTAAAGGTGTGTGGCTTTTCCTTTCCCTTAGGTTTACAACAAGATCGACCAGATATCGATGGAGGAAGTGGATCGTCTCGCTCGGAGACCCCACAGTGTTGTCATCAGGTAGGAGCCTGTCACTTGCTGTCCCAGGTGGTGGGGTGGTTCCATTTTGTACCCTGTTCTCTCAGGGCTCCCTGCAAGCTGCTGGGGTGAGGAGCAGAGCTGCTGTGCAGCTTCGTTCCTGAGGTGTCTTCTGAAAGGCCTCGTGAAAGACTTCTCCCCCTTAAAGATGTTTCACCTTGTTCTTCTGGATCCTCAACTGGCAGCAGCAGTAAACACAGAGATGTTCCTGGTGTTTTACAGCTGTGGCATGAAGCTGAACCTGGACTACTTGCTGGAGAAGCTCTGGGAGTACCTGGCACTTACCTGCATCTACACCAAGAAACGAGGGCGTAAGTGACCTTGAGCTGAGCAGGAGGCGTGAGAGGCAGCAGAGGGGTGGCTGTGATGCCTGGCTGTGGGTGATTCTTCACACCTTGGAAAGGCTGCTGTTGCCCCCCTCCCTGAAGCAGCTTTGGGAAGTTCCTTCTCTTCCTCCTGATCCACGGGAAGAGCTGGACTTTCAGCAGACTCTGTGTGATGCTGTGAGGAGCTGCAGCCTGCGAGTTGCTGCTCAGCTCATCACTACCCAGGGGAGATCTCCTGTTCCTCGGAGAGATGTTTGGTGATATCCAAGCTCAGAAGTGCCTTTGATCCTCCTCCTGCTCTCTCATTCCCCTGCAGCTTCTCGCAGTGATGGGTATCAGTAACTTGGGCCTGTTTGCCTGTGACTGGCTGTGAGGAGCTTAGAGAACTTCCTATGAGCTTGTGAAACCTGGGGGATTAGAGAGAGAGCTGTGGGGTGGGTTTGGTTTTCCTGGAGCAGGTGGCTTTGGACCTGAGTGCGTTGGCTTGTCCCAGGTCAAGCACTGGGAGTGGAGTTAGAGCCAGGAGCAAGCTGGTGGTGCTGGGCTGGTGTGGAGGATTGTACTTGTGGGTGCTGGAGTGGCTGCAGAACTCTCTCTCCCCAGTCCTGTCCAAGTACCCAGCTCCCTGGTGTGTCTGGGAGCTGGCAAGTGCAACGGGAGGAGTAATCAGGCAGCAGTGGGAGCTGGTGTCAGCAAGTTAGATCACACTTGATGGGAATCTGAGGCTTTCTTTTATCCCCTCCTGCTTTTCCACAGAGAGACCAGACTTTACAGATGCCATCATTCTCCGGAAAGGGGCCTCCGTGGAGCACGTGGTAATTTCTCTGCATCCTTTATGTTCCTTTTCTCTGCAGAAGGCAGGTTCCTCGTGGAGCCTGCGGTGATTTGGGCTTCGTAAAGCTCAGGATACATCAGTGTTTGGCTGGGCTGCTTCTTTTGTTGCCTTTAGTCCTTCTCTCTGCCTCAGGTTCCTCTGCTAAGGGGGAAACTCCCTAACTGCTTCGTGCAGTCCAGTGAGGAAGCAGTGGAATGGGGTTTTCCATGTCCTGGCTCCTCTCAAAGAGAGGAAATGGGGTCAGGTTGTGCCAGAGGAGGGTCAGATTGGATCTGAGGGAAAACTTCTTCCCAGAACAAGTGAGGAGGCCTTGGAACAGGCTGCTCAGAGAGGAGGTGGAGGCACCATCCCTGGAGGGGTTCAACAAACAGGCAGACAAGGTGTTTGAGGAGATGGGGTCGTGGTTGGGGGTTGTAGGGTGGACAGTTGGTGATCTTGAAGGTCTTTTCCAGCCTTGATGGTTCTGCAGCAGCTGTTAACTGGCTGCTGCAGTCACAGAATCTCAGAACATCAGGGATTGGAAGGGACCTCCAAAGATCATCCAGTCCAATTCCCCTGCCACAGCAGGACCCCCTAAGATCCAGTCACACGGGATCATGTCCAGGTGGGTTTGAAATGTCTCCACAGAAGGAGACTCCACAACCCCCCTGGGCAGCCCCTTCCAGGGCTCTCTCACCCTCACTGGGAAGAAGGTCCTTCTCACACTGATGTGGAACCTCCTCTGTTCCAGCTCCTTGTCCCGTCACTGGGTGCCCCTGAGCAGAGCCTGGCTCCATCCTCCTGACACCCACCCTTCACATATTGACCAACATCCATGGGGTCACCCCTGTTGTGACCAGCACAGACCTTAGCTGCTTCTAGTTCCTTCATGTTCATAGAATCCTTCAGACTGGAAAAGACCTCCAAGCTCATCGAGTCCAAGCAGGAACCCAGCTGTCCCAACCCACCGCTAAACCCTGTCCCTGAGCTCCAGATCACCACCAGTTTGAAACCCATCAGTGTCACTGAGCTGCTTCAGGGCCTCTTGTCTGTTTGTCTTGCAGTGCCACCGAATTCACAGGTCACTAGCCAGCCAGTTCAAGTATGCCTTGGTGTGGGTGAGTATTGAGCAGCCCCTGACATCCCTGCCCTTGGCTGCCTCCAGCCAGCCTCTTCCTAACCCTTCTCCCCACCTCCTCGTGGTCCTTTTGCTTTCCAAGGGGACAAGCACAAAATACAGCCCTCAGCGAGTGGGTTTAACCCACATGATGGAGCACGAGGACGTCATTCAGATCGTGAAGAAGTAGCCCTGGCTGCTGGTGCCTGGCCCTGGCTTTTAGTCACTTCAGAATTGGGACTGAACAAAACAAAGCGACGACACAGCAAAACCAACCAACCAAAATGAAAAGGAAAGAGAAAAAGGGAAACAAGCTTCCACGGCCAAGAAGGCTTCCGTGAAGCTCCTGCTCTTGGAGAGGGGCAGAAGATGAGGCTGTGCTCTGCGTGCAGGTGGGGACGGGGAAGGTGGGTTTCCATCGTGGGGCGTTTCAGGTGAAATCATGTTTCTTAAAGCTCAACAAGGAGCTTGATTCTTGTCCCCCAGGCAGCAGTGTCCTGCCCCTGGTGGTGGTGGGGCTGGTGTGAAGGCATCTGGGCCAGTGCTTTGGGGCACAGGGGAAGGCAGAGCTGAGAGAACGTTGCTGCTGCTGCTTTGCTGCTCATCCCTTCGCTTCAGTTCAACACTGATCTGAACCAGAAGGGAAGTTCTCCCGGCCCTGCTCTCTGCTCTCACGTCTCAGCAGCTTTCACTGTCAGAGACTTCGGTCTCTGCATCTGAGACAGCCCCCTGGGGGGTTTGTGATGGTCCCACTTCAATTAACATTCAACTGAGGCCCCCTGTGCCTCCCCTGAGCTCTGCAGGAGGGTTTGTCCCGACACCCCGCTCCCACTGGGTACTGAGAGAGAGAGATGAGACAGGAAGCCTCGTTAGGGAGCGATTAACCGGCCGCTCCGCAGCAGGGGGTGATCGAGGAGCCACAGGCTGTGGTGAGGAGTCAGGAGCCCTCCTGGGGGCTTCCTCCTGTGCTTTGTCCTGCCTGCTAGTCCCCAGGGGGTGTTGCTGGGACTCTCCCTTCCTCAGCTGTGCCCCTAAATTCCAGTAGCAGCTCTCTGAGTACCCCCCCAGCCCCATCAGTCACCACTGCTTGGATAGCTTTTCCCTCAGAAACGGGGGGTTTTACTGGTCCTGCTCTCTCATCGAGTCCCGATGCTGAACGATTCCGAGTGCCTGACAGAGAACAGCTCTATCCCCTCCGGGGTCAAGAGTTGCCAAGAGCTTTTATTTTCTCCCCCTTTGACAAAAACCAGAAGGGTTGGGTCTGACTCTGTTGGCTTCCCTGCACCACAGTGCAGGGCAGGTCTGATGGCCACCCTTCCCCTTCTCCGTGCTCCTCACGCACCCGGTCGAGCAGAAATGGAAGGATTCTTTTATCTGAGGAAATAAAAGTTGCTATTTCCCATGAGCCAGAGGTACCTGCCTGCAGTGAGTTAGATGCTTCGGTGTTTTCTGACTCTCACTTGTTGTTTTATTACCACCTGAGGAATCCAGGGCTGCTGCTGCTGCAAGCTAATAGATTGTGAAGCAGCTTCCAGAGGGCTCTGGCAGGGACTTGATGAGGTGCGATGAGAGATAATTAGATCTGATACACAGTCCCCGCGCGGAGAAGGTGACTTTGAGCTCCCAGTTCCCTTCCCCATCCCTGCCTTTGTTCACAGCTGGAGCACAGAGCTCATCCAGGCCGCTGCTGGCGGAGAGCGAGCTCCCGATTAGCTGCATCGTGCCTGAGCTGGCTGGGGAGAGCCGGTGCCTCTCGGTGCGAGTTGGGTGGGCTGCTGGTTCCAGGACATTAACTTGCCCTTTGCATTGCCTGGGAAGGTTGTGCAGGCAGAGCTGCTGGCACCAAGAGTTCCTTCACTTTCATTTTGTCCCCGAGTTCCTGGCTCTTCGCTCCTGCCAAGCCCCCCTGTATGTGGACAGGCAGCTGGAACTGCTGCTGCCTGGGCTTCATCCGTTGGCCAGGCAGCCACAGGACTCGGGGAATCGACGCCGAAAGGCCCAGCAGCACCTGCTAGAAGCTGTCCTTGGGCAGCCAGCACCTCCCTGGCGCTGTGATGATCAGGTTTCCTGTGGGTGAGCCTCATCCCTCCGCGTTAAACCCCCCACCCCACCCTCTAATGAGCTTTACTCCCCATTTAGGAAGTGGAGCGTCTGATCCCGCTCGAAAATGAGCCGCTAAGTGATTCCCTTGGGAGTGGGGCTGCTTTTCTCAGCAGGAGTGGGGCTGCTTTTCTTAGCAGGAGTGGCTTTTCCCTTTGCCAGGTGGCTCACGGCCGCTTCCGAGCCCGCAGCTAATTGCAGCCTCCGTTCTGCCAGCGGCTCCTCTTAATTGTCCTGCGCTGGCGGCGGAAGCTGCCAGCACCGCGGTTCGGGGCCGCAGCAGCTTCGCATGTGGATCCGGAGGGGAGATGTGCTGGAGCTTCCTGAGGTCTGTGCTGGTGGCCAGACCCTGCTTCCTGGGGGAAGGTGGTGCTGGAAGGGATCTGTGCCGGCGATCTGCTCTTCCACGCCGCAGCCCCTCACGTTCCCTCTGCTCTTTGAGCACCGTGGCCTGTCCCTGGAGGGCTGCAGTGCTGGTCCTGCCCCATCTCTGAGCTGTGGGGTGGATCAGCTTAACTTCAATCCATCAGCCACCCTTCACCCAGCCCTAGAAGCCCCATGGCTGAGCTGTAGGATGGATGAGCTTCACTACAACCCACCAGCCACCCTCCACCCAGCCCTAGAAGCCCCATGGCTGAGCTGTGGGGTGGATCAGCTTCACTACAACCCACCAGCCACCCTCCACCCAGCCCTAGAAGCCCCATGGCTGAGCTGTAGGATGGATCAGCTTCACTACAACCCACCAGCCACCCTCCATCCAGCCCTAGAAGCCCCATGGCTGAGCTGTGGGGTGGATCAGCTTCGCTACAACCCACCAGCCACCCTCCACCCAGCCCTGGAAGCAGCGTCGGGCCGCGGCGTGCTCCGTTTCAAGCGCCTTGTTCCAGGCAGTCGAGCAGCTTTGATTGGCCGGCGGCTGCTGCTCTCACAGAATTCAGTGAGGGCTGCCTGGCAGGGCAATAAAGAGAGGGCTCTGCCTCCAAACACATTCATTTCATTCAATGAGAGACAGTTCCTGCAGCGGGCTCTCGCCTCAGCCGGCTCCCCCTCGCCCCCGTCACCGCTGACATCTCAAAGCGCCGCTCGGGGCTCTGTCGAAGAGTCACGATCGGCGCTGACAGCTTAATTGTTTCCATCGCTGACAAGGGTCACCCCAAGCAGCCGTCGGGGCCGGCTCCGGAGGCTGCGCGGGAGGCGGAGGGGGGAGGATTTACGGCTGGCAAATAGTTTGGAATTCCTCTGCTTGCTCCTGCTAAATGATGAACCTGCCCCTTGGGGATCGGGGCTATTGATTGTAATTTGCAGTTAAGCCCTCGCTCGCCGAGGAATCAGCATAATAAATCCCCACCGCAGTACGGCAGGGACGTGCCTCCGCATGGAGAGAGGGGAGCGGGGCTTGGCGCTGCCACGGGGGGAGCTGAGGGCTCCTTCCCTGCTGGAAGTGCTCCCCACTTTGGTGGGGGCAACACCAGTGCTGGAGGGAGGAAGGGTGAGGCTTGGAGGAGATGGGGGCTCTGGTGATGTTGGGATCCGAGGTCGCTGGTTGATCTCAGCCTTGCTGTGGAGAAGAGGGTGAGGAGGGGTCAGGGAGTCTGTGTCCACCCCCATGATTCTTCCTCCTCATGTTTTAGGGGCAGGGGATGGGGCAGGGCTGTTCGCTCTGAATCAGAATCATCCTGTCTGGAAAGGGTCTGCAGGATCATCGCTCAGAGCCCTCATCCCAACATCTTTCTGGACCATGGCCTCGAGGCTCCCCAGGATCATCAAGCCCAGCCCTCATCCCGACATCTCCCTAGACCATGACCTCCAGGATCAAGCCCAGCCCTCATCCCAACATCTCCCTAACCCCTAGACCATGTCCTCAAGTGCTCCAGCTACTCAGTTTTTAAACCCCTCTGGAGTCTGTGACACCAAGAGATGTTTTGGGGAGGAAAGAGGCTGTGGGAGTGACTGGCTGCATCACCAGGACAAGGGACCAAGGGGGGACCATTGCTGCTCCCCAGCTCTGCAGAGGGAGGATTAGCTCTCATCCCTCTGCTCACGAGGGGAGATGAGAATAATAGCAGTCATCAAATATGCATTGGGTAGCGGCCGCCCGCAGCTGCCGTGTGGCAAATATGGTCCTGCGGCTGCTGGGGGTGTGATGGTCCCCAGCAGGGAGTGAAGCCCAGACCCCAGGCAACCCCAGGTGAGTGGCACCAGCCGTGGGCTCCTGGAGGCCTCTGTGGGAAGGATCTGGGGGGGACCTTTGTGTGTAATGCTGGTCCTTACGTGGTGGTGGGGTTCAGCTCCTCAGGGTCACGGGGTCTGGTGTCTTCTGGTGGTCCCTGCCTGTCTGCTCGCTGCCTTATCCCCCACTCCTGCCTTGCACCTTCCCTGCAGCCACGGTGCTCCTGCTGCTCTCCAGAGCAGAGCTTCCCCCTCCTCAATATCCCCTCCTTCACCACCAGCCTCTGCCCCACCTCTCCTACCACCCCTTCCCCAGATTCCTTCTGCCTCGGGGCTGTTTTACCCCAGAAGCGCTGCCTGACCCCACAGCTGAGCTCTGCGGGTTCTCTGGGCTCAGCTCCAGCGCCGAGGCGATGGCACAGAGCTGTGACCTGGCTCCGGGGCCAGCAGCCACCGTTACTGGGTGCCAGCCCGTGCCAAGCCCAGCATGTGTCATGCCCAGCTGGTCTCCGCTTCCAGCATCTGCTGCAGCCTCTCTCCTCCCTCCATCACCTCCCTGGGGCAGCTCTCGGTGTCAGGCAGCAGCCGGCAGGCGGGGACACGGTGTCACCCGGGAGATGGCTGGTCCTTGGTTGAAGTGAAGTGCTGGAGGGGTGCGAGGGGAGACCCCTCAGGGGTTGGAAGGGCCGTGCTGGTATCCCACCGCCCGCTGCTGGAAGGGCCCAGCCTGTCCCCGTGCTCCCAGCACCCCGCAGCTCACGGGCGGCGCAGCGAGTGCACGATGAGCGATGCCGCAGCCGGGAGGTGCCAGGGCGCAGGGCTCCCTCGGAGCACGGCAGCGATGGGGCTGGCGTGGTGTGGTGTGGTGGCACCGAGCCCTGCTCCAGCTGTAACTGGAAACAGGCTGTAAGCAGACCCGGGGCTGACTGGTCACCACAGACCTGCCTGGAGACAGCAGAGTTGCCACCCCGGGAGCTCTGCCCACGGCTGCCGCCGAGCCAAAGGTACCATCCCGGGCAGCCACGCGTGGAGCTGGGCTGGGGCAGGCGAAGCAGAGCCTTGGTGGCCAAAGTCTCAGCACCCAGCCTTGGTAGGGCTCTGGGCTGCCACAGTGGGACGGGGACTGCCCTGTGCCATGTCCCCGGGGTGAAGTGGCTTCTCCTGGAAACACTCAGGGATGATGGGATTCGAGATGCTCTGGGCATCTCCTCCCAGTGCCCTGGTCCCCGTTGCTGCTGGGGTTTGCACCCAGGGTCCCTCCCCTGTCCTGCTGCTGGAGGTGGCAGTGCCCAGGGACCTGGGAAACTCTCCAGGTGTGGGTTCCCCATGGTTTGGGGTCCCTCCAGTGACAACCCTTCTCCTGCTCCTCTGTGGGGACTGCTGAGGGCACTGGGATGGAGCTGGGGACCCGCAGCAGCCTGGTTCCCCCAGCGCTTGGTGCCAGCGGCCAGGGGAGGGACTGGGTTGTGCCATCACTCCATGCCCCGTGTCGGGACGGGAGGGATGGGGCAGCGGTGCGGGGCAGGGCTCTGTGTGGACCACGTCGGGGCTCACGTAGGGCTGAGCTCGCCGCGTGGCCAGGGCTCTGCTGATGCTCTTTCCTGCTGATCCCACACTCCTGCCACCCCATAGACCCTCTCCTGGTACCTACGGGGTGTCCCCGCTCCTGCTCCGTCACTCTGCTCACCCCACAGCTCCGGCGCAGTGCCCCCCTGTCTGTGCAGACCCCACTGGGGTGTCTCCAGACGCAGGGAGGAGCCCAAACCCGTCAGATGGTGGCTGGTGGCACCTCTGCTGTGGCACGTCCACAGCAGGGAGGGACGGGACGGGGAGAAGACGGTGCTGTGGGCTCCCGGCTGTGGGGGTGCCAGCCACGGGGTACCAGCCATAGGGGCTTCCCAGTCCTGGAGGAGGCTGCTGGGTTCAGTCCAGCAACTGCTGCAGGTTCTAGGGTTCCCCCCAGCTGCTGCACATCTGGCCGCTGCTGCGGCTCCTTTCCTGCGTCCCCCCACAACCCGGGCTGCGAGGGGGCAGAGCGGGTGCCGCCGCTGCCCGCAGCCTCTCCGCAGGTTCCCACCACCGCTGCTTCAAATTTCATGGCCCCGCAGGCGCAGGAACCCAGCCCCAGCATTAACATTTGATGTGGTCACCCCACGCCCGGGCACGTGCGTGGGCAAGCGTGCGGCCAGCACCCCTGCGGGCCACACGTGCGGCTCACGCCAGCCCCGCCACTGCCAGCTGCGCGTGGGCACACGGGGCATCCCTGGCAGGGTGGGGGGACCCCTGTGGGCAACCGGCTCCGTCTTCTCCCCCGCGGGGCTGTGGGATTGGGTGGGGTGTTGGGTTTTCTCCTTCGTGGTGGCCCCTTGGCCGAGCTGCTGGTGTTTGGGGTCTGGAAAATAGTCTCCTTCTCAGTGCTGAGGTTTGGATTTGGGGTGTCAGGTGGGTTTGTGGGTTCATCCTTCCTTTGGAGGAATAGGATGGGTACCCAGTGTAGAATGTGGAGAGCCCTGGTGTATGAGGAGGGGCCAGGGTCTGCTTCTGGGGGTTCAAACAGGTCTGTGGGTTCATCCTTCCTCTAGAGGAAAAAGGTGATTCCCTAGGGTTGGATATGAGGAACCCCAGTGTATGAGGAGATGGCAGGGTCTGCTTCTGGGGGTTCAAACAGGTTTGTGGGTTCATCCTTCCTCTGGAAGAAGAGGGTGATTCCTAAGGGTAGGACACGGGGAGCCCTGATGCGTGAGGAGGTGGCAGGGTCTGGTTTTGGGGTATCAAACGGGTCCGTGGGCTTCTTCAGGAAGAGGGTGGTCCCCCAGGGCAGGACACAGGGAGTCCCAAGATATCAGGAGGTGGCAGAGCCTGGTTCTGGGGTATCAAATGGGTCTGTGGGCTTCTGGAGGAAGAGGGTGGTCCCCCAAGGTGCAGCACGGGGAGCCCCAGCGCATGAGGAGGTAACAGGAGCCGCTTTCAAGGTGGGGCCGATGCTCTGAGCAGGGGGCTGTTCCCCACCACGGGGGCCCTTTGCTGCTCCTTCGGAAAAGTCTCGGGGCCGGAGCGCCGCGCGCCTGCATAATTCATGCCGTCGCCATCCCCGGCGGTTGGGTTACAGCTCGAGTCCAGCCGCCAGCACCGAGTCGCCTGAGACTCGCGGGCGGCCGCGGGACACGGGAGGCAGCTCCCGCCGGGCTGCCGTGGCGCTGCCATCCCGCTTGCCCAGCGCCATGCCCAGTGGGGGGCTACCGGCGGCCGAAGGAGCCACCACGCTTGGGCACCGCGAGCAGGTAAATCCCCACCCGGGACAGGCTGCGGGGTCGGGGGCCGGACAGAGCGCTGGGACTCGCCTCGTGCGCCCGGCGTGGGGCATCGCGTGCCAGGGCCCCGCCGGAGCATGAGCCCCCTCCATCGCTGCGATGGCTGGCAAGAAGGGGGACCCCAAGAAGGATGCAGAGGCCAAAGGGAAGGGAGGGAAGGGGAAAGGAAAGAAGGACAAGAAGGAGGCGGCCAGCGAGCCGGAGGAGAGCTCCGATACGGAGCTGCTGAAGGCAGAGGAGACCGAGGAGGCGACGGAGGCTGCAGAGGAGGTGAAGGAGGAGAAGGATGAGAAGAAGGAGTCCTAGGAGAAGGAGGAGAAGGAGGAGAAGGAGGAGAAGGAAGAGAAGACGGAAGAGGAGGCAGCAGCTGTGGAGGAGCCCAAGAAGGGGAAGGGGAAGGACAAGGACAAGGAGAAGAAGGGGATGCTCAAGGGGATAGGAATGAAGAAGCCGGGGAAGGGGAAGAAAGTGCAGCTGGAGACGGAGGAAGAAGAGGGTGAGAGCGATGCTGCAGCTGGCAAGAAGAACCAGAAGGGCCCCTCCAAGCTGCTGCTGGGGCAGAAGAAGAAAGGAGCCAAGGGTGCAGAGGCCAAGGCTGAACCCAAAGCCCCTGAGGAGCCCAGCCCGGCCAAGGAGGAAGAGGAGGAGGTGGTGGCTGCGGCAGAGGAGGCAGAAGCGCCGAAGACCCGTGTGAAGCAGAATCTCCGCAGCACCTCCAAGCTCTTCCTGGGCTTCAAGAAGCTGGGGCTGCCTCGTCCCAAGAAAGGGCAGTTCAAGAACACATCCCGCTTCTTCTGGGGGCTGCAGAAGCACAGCACCAAGAGGAAGAAGAAGAAGAAGAACAAGGCGGTGCTCAAGTCCACGTCCAACCTCATGGTTCGCTTCAAGCAGGTGGGCAAGAAGAGGAAGGAAGAGGCCGCCAAGCCCCCGCCGAGCAAAACGTCCTTTGTGCTGCTGCGACGGGCCGGGCAGGTGGCTGAGGAAGGAGCAGCCCTCTTCCGCCGCCGCCCGGAAAGGAAATTCAAGCCCCGGGCTCAGGTGCTGAGCAAAGCGGCCGCCGCCACGGGCTGGCTGGCCAGGAAGGTGCTGTCGCGCCGCGGGCGGCTAACGGGGGGTGGCCGGGCCACCGACACGGCGTGGCTATCCCGGATCGGTGCCAGGAAGCTGCCGTTCCCCGCGGAAGATGAGATCCTCAGGCACCGGGCCAACATGAAGCGGATCCCCGTCGGCAGCAGGCTGTCGGCCCCCGGCACGTCGCGGCGCAGCAGCATGGCGCGGCGGCCGTCCCGACGGCATTCGCAGCACGGCCCGGCGGAGCCTGCCGTGTCGCGGTACGGGTGGGCTGAGGAGGAGGACGGAGCCTACAGCCGCCGGCGGGGCTTGGCCAAGAAGGAAGACGGAGCCCGTGGCTCCCGGCGCAGCTTGGCCAAGGAGGGAGATGGAGCCTACGGCCCCCAGCGGGGCTACGCTGAGGAGAACGGAGCCTACGGCCCTTGGCGGGGCTACGGCGAGGAGGAGGATGGAGCCTACACGGAGGAGGAGGAAGGCTACGCCGAGGGGCCCGGCTTTGACGACGGGGTGAGACCTCACTATTCCGACTACCCCAGCTATGACGCAGAGGAGGATTACGGCTTTTACGGGGGGGACTGGGAGGAGGATGACCCACCAGGGCACCCCTATGGCTACACAGAGCTCGAGGACGAGGGCCAGTACAGCAACGGGTCCCCCCTCGCCCTCTACGACCCCTACAGCAGTGACCCCGAGTACGATGAGGACACAGCGGGACCCTTTGGCTACGGGGAGGACCCCTACGGGGACTACGGAGAGCCCTATGCCGGGGGATACCCGAGGGGCGACTACCCCGAGCATCGCATCCAGTACAGCGAAGGGGGGTGGGCTCCCCACGCCCAGTCCTCCTGCAACCCCTACGCCCTGGGTCTGGAGGAGATCGCCGAGGCCGAGGAGCCCGAGGAGTGGGAGGAAGAGGAGGAGGACGACGACACGTACCCCTTCTGCGCCCTCAACACCTCCTCGCTGCGCGGCATGCGGGACGCGCTCTCCTCCAAGCTCTCCCTCAACAGCAAGTTCAGGCTCTTCCCCCGGCCCCAGGTCAAGCTCTTCGGCCGGGATCGCCTGGACGTCCCCCTGCCGCCGTCCCCGCACCTGCCCACCAGCAGCGCCCGCGATGAGGACGACTACGACGAGTACGAGCCCCCGGCCGGCGGCGGCCGCAGGACGGGCTCCCGGCGCTGGGTGTCGGCCGCTCGGGTGTGCGGGAGCCCCTTGGGGCAGTTTCTGCAGCGCTCGCTGCTGCAGCCGCCCGGCCGCCTGCTCCGGGGCGCCTCCCGGCCGCGGGCAGCTGCAGCCCGGGACCCTCCCTCGCCGGTGGCCCCGCGGCGACCGTCGCTCCGCAACCCCTTTGCCAACGCCGGCCGCTCGCTGTCACCGCCGCCAGCCCCACAGCGCCCCGGCGAGGGGCTGCAGAGATCCCCCTCCCTCGGGGCCAGCATCCGCCGGTTCAGCTCGGAGACCCCCGCACCCAGGCGGCTGGGGGTGCCCGCAGTAGGGTCAGGGAGACCCTTGACCCCACGGTCGTCGCGGCGGGGCAGCCCCCCTGGGCTGCCGCTCCCCCAGGCCTGGACGCGGCTTCCCGAGCCCCCCACGAAGGCGGTGAAGCCCCTGCAGAGGACCCCCTTCTTGACACCCACCTCCCGCCCCGGCAGCCGCCGCCTCGGCCGCGCCGGTCCTTCCTGGGACGAGGAGCTGCCCCCCTGGCAGGGAGATGCTCGGAGGGGTCTCTCCGGGGTGCCCCCCCCACCCAGCTCCGCTCCCGGCACCCCCAAATCCTTCATCCAGCGCATCGGGCAGCCCCTGGCCGGGATGGCCCCCCACTCCCCCTCGTCGAGGCCGTCTCGCCCCTTTGCACAGCCCCCTTCGCGCCCCGGGGCTGGGAGAAGGCGTCGAGGGCGACGGGGCGGCCCTGGAGGAGGGTGCGGGGCGCTACGCGGTGGTGACGCCGCAGGTGCAGAGGCTGGGCTCCCTGCGGCGCGCGTCCCGCATGTACAAGCAGCACTGGTCCACGCAGCACGTCGTGCGGGTACGGGAGATGCCCGACGTCTGGACCACCGAGCAGGGGGTCCTGCGGCAGCCCAGCCGGCACCGGCCCAGCCGGCGGGGAGTCGACATCACTCGGTACCTGAACCAGCGCCCGGCACCGGGGGGCTGGCGGGACAGGAACCCCTGGGCAGACGGGTACCTGGGCAGCAAGCAGCCCTGGCGCAGCAAGGTAACCCCAGCAGGGAGCTCCCCGTGGGTGCCAGCAGCGGGACGGGGCTGGGGGGCCAGCGGCGGCCAGAGGGACGTGGGGTGGGGTGATGCGTGAGCCGGCTGCTGGTGCTGGGGTACCCGGTGCCAGCTGGGTTTGCAGCACCCAGGGGTGAGTGGTGCCGGGTGCACTAAGGTGGGGGTCTCACCATGGGGAGAGGATGGAGGGGGTTGCTTGCTGCTGGTGTGTGCGTGTGTGTCCCCCCTCCCCCGTCCATGAGCGGCCTCACTGGGGACACTTGACTCTATGGAAATGCTGAGACCCGATCTGTGGCCGGGGTGGGTGCGGGTGGCACGCTGACCTGGACGGTGTCTGCTTTCCTGGCCACCTGCCACTGGGCTTCTGTGAGTCCCTTACCCCTCCACTGCCTCTGCTCCTCTCCCACCCCTTCATCAGGAGGTGCCACCCCACCCCTGGGGTTCTCTATCACCCAGTAAAGGGTCTGGATGAGCTGTGGGGTTTGTGGGGGGGGTGGCACAGCTCCCTCTGTCTATGCCCACCATGGAGGCTGGCCCCAAGGATGCTTTGGTGGCCCCATGTCCTTGCTCGTCTCCCTAGGTCACTCAGACTAGGGACCCGTTTTGGGGCTGGGGCAGGGTGGGGATTGCTTGGGTTCCTGCCATCGCTGGCTGCGAACACCCCAGTTTGGGGTTACAGATGGTGGTTTTGGGGTGGTGCCAGCTGGAGAGGGGTTGGCACCACCGTGCTGTGACGGACCTGGGCTGGGTTGCCCCACACAGATGCAGTCGCTGTGCAGCCTCCCCATCGTGCGGTACCAGGAGGTGCAGGAGGGGGACGGGCTGGAGGACATGACCCAGCTGGAGTGAGTGTCCCCATCCCCTTCACCACCCACCACAACCCAGTGCTGCCGGGGACAACAGGGCTGCAGTCCCCCCTCCACGCACCCCACAGCTACGGCTTGTCTTCAGCCCAAAATGGGGGCTACTCCAGCCCTTTAGGGCTGGGGACACCCTCGGGGTCCCCCTGCCACCCTTAATTCCGCCTTAACTCCACCCCAGGGACCTCCAGGAGGCCGCAGTGCTGAACAACATCCGGATACGCTTCGAGCGCCAGCTCATCTATGTGAGTCCCGTTTCACCCCCAAAGACCCCAGGCGTGGGGGGTTTAGGGGTGTCATCACCCTCCGAGAGCTCACAGCCCTCATGCTTGCTCTCTCGCAGACCTACATCGGCAGCATCCTGGTGTCGGTGAACCCCTACCGGCTCTACAACATCTATGGGGCAGAGCAGGTGCTGCAGTACGAGGGCAGAGCCCTGGGAGAGAACCCTCCGTGAGTACCCTGGGGAGAAAGGGGTCCACCCACCCACCACTGCTCACCCACCATTACCCATCCTCACTCAGCATTGCCCACCATCACCCAGAAGACCTCACACACCCAACCACAGTCATCCGCCATCACCAACCATCAACCACAAGACCTCACGCATGAACACCCAACAATCATCCATCAACCATCACCCACCCAACTTTGCCCATGAACACCCAACCACATCACCCATCATCACCAGCCATCACCCCACCCACCATCACCAATCATCACCCACCTAACCTCACCCATAAACACCCACCATCACCAGCCATCACCCACCCAATCTCACCCATGAACACCCAACCATCACCCAACGACCACCCACCTACTATCATCCAACATCACCCACCCCTGGCTCCCGCAGCAGGACCCAGACCCTCACGATCCCGAGCTGTGGGTTCTGGAGCAGCTGTGCCCACACTTGGGGGTGCAAGGGTGACAGGGCCCCTTCCCCATCCCTCCTCCTTTGCTTCCCCCCACCCCAGGCACCTCTTTGCCATCGCGAACGTCGCCTACTCCAAAGTGATGGATGCCAAACACAACCAGTGTATTGTCATCAGGTGGGACCTGGCTGTGGGCAGCCGGCACCAAAGGGTGCCGGGTGGGCTTGGGGTGGGTGCAGCGGCCCCCAGCTTGCCTGGGTCCCCCCTCTGTGTTTCAGCGGGGAGAGCGGCTCAGGGAAGACCGAGGCCACCAAGCTGATCCTGCGCTACCTGGCAGCCGTCAGCCAGAAGCGCAGCAGCGACCCGCAGGTGAGGAGCTACTCTGGGGACATCCCCCTGTCTCCTTGTGCCACCCCGCTGTGTTCTCCTCCGTCCTCACGTCTCTCTCTCCTTGTCCCCACGCTTCCACCTGGACTGCAGCAGATCGAGGTGCTGGGAGAGTGGGAGGCATGTGGGTTGGGTTGGGTGACTGAGCATGGTGGTGGCATCTCAGCCACTTCACCCTCGCTGTGGTGGGATGGACAGCAGGACCTTGGGGCATGGGGTCTCTGTGCTCTCTCTTGCACCCTTGTGTGACCTCGAGGTGGTTTGGGGTTCAGGGTTGTAGCGTGGATGGTTGGACTTGATGATCTTGAAAGTCTTCTCCAACCTCAATGATTCTCTTGTCCCAACCCGGCCGTGGTGCAGGGCTCGGGCTGTGGCACCCATAGGGCTGGAGGTGGGAGGAAGGGTGGGAGTGGGACAAGGGTGGGGGGCTTCCATGGGGACAGCCCACGTCTCCCCACGGCTGCGACAGATCCTGGAGGCGACCCCCTTGCTGGAATCCTTCGGCAATGCCAAAACCGTGAGGAACGACAACTCCAGCAGGTTCGGGAAGTTTGTGGAGATCTTCCTGGAGGAGTAAGTGGCGCTGAGCAGCACCCACGAGCAGCCGGTCCCGGGCGTCCCACCCCCCGTGCCCCGGGGGTACCCCAGCCCTGCTGCCCCTCAGCTTTGGGGTGGGAGGTGGACGAGGACTGGGTTGGGGATCAGTTGGGCAAACTGGACGGATCCAGGGGCCCTGATGGGACGCGCCCACGCGTGCGCCCCTCTCCATCACTTCTGCTAGGTCCTGGGGGTCACCTGGGCACAGGCAGGTCCTGTTGTAGGGTCAGGGATGCTGTACCCCCCCGACCTCAAATGGGTGCTGGGTTTCACCCCGGGGTGCAGCAGCTCCAGCAGCTCCAGGGAGAGGCCACCTCTCTCTGCAAATCGGGGGGCACCTGGGGGTCCCCTGTGTACCCGCAGCAGCACTGGGGCAGGGGTGGGCGCTGTGGAGGGGGGGCACAGCCGCTGTCCCGGCCAAGGCTGCCAGCAGAGGGGTCTGCTCTCCCCGCTGCAGGGGCTTGATCTGCGGTGCCATAACCTCGCAGTACCTGCTGGAGAAGTCCCGCGTGGTCTTCCAGGTGGGTGCCGAGGGGTCGCTGCCCCCCCCTCCCAAGGCTCTTCCTACCCTCCCAAGGCTCTGCCCGCCCCCTCTCTGCTTCCAATCCTCTGCTCCCCAGGCCAAGACGGAGCGTAACTACCACATCTTCTACGAGATGCTGGCGGGGCTGCCCCCCCAGCAGCGCCAGCGCTACTGCCTGCAGGGCGCCGAGACCTACTACTACCTGAACCAGGTACCCCAGCCCCTGCCCGGGTACCCCAGCCCCTGCCTGAGCCCGGCACCGCCTGCTTTTGTGGGGTTTGGCCACGCTCGTGGTGCTGCCGGGTTCCCGAGCCCTCGTCGATGCCCAGTGTGGCTGGGGAGGGCGCTCGGGGCTCGGAGCTGGAACCCGACCGAGAGGGTCGTTCCAGGGTGGGAACTGTGAGATCCCCGGCAAGGACGACGCCGAGGACTTCCGCCGGCTGCTCAGCACCATGGAGGTGCTGGGCTTCACCTTGGAGGAGCAGAGCAGCATCTTCCGCATCCTCTCCTCCGTCCTCCACCTGGGCAACGTCTACTTTGAGAAGCATGAGGTACCCCGAGCCCAGCTGTGCTCTCCCCGGGTGGGACTTGGGGTGCGATGGGGCATCACCTCACCCCACTGCCTCATCCCACCTCACCCCAACACATCCCACCACCACATCCCACCACCCCACCCCGCAGACCGACTGTCAGGAGGTGGCCACGGTGGTCAGTGCCGCCGAGATCCTGACGGTGGCCGAGCTGCTGCAGGTGTCCCCCGAGGGGCTGCAGAGGTCCATCACCTTCAAGGTGACGGTGAGTGTGGGCTGTTGTGGGGAGCACAGGCAGACAGGGTGGGGATTCCTGGGAGCCTGACCAGTGTTGCTGGAGCTCCATCCCACTGTGGGTTTTGTGCTCCTCAACCAGGAAACGCTGCGGGAGAAGATCTTTACCCCCCTGACTGTGGAAAGTGCTGTGGATGCCAGGTAAAGGGGTGGGGAGCTGTGCTATGGGGGGGTCTGAGCCCTGGGGATGGGGTGGAAGATGAGATGGGCACAAGCAGTGACCCTTAGGGCTCAGCCTGGTTCAGCACCTTTATGAATGACCTGGGTGAGGGGGTCGGATGCACCCTCGAGGGTAGGGAGGGGCTGCAGAGGGGTCTGGGCAGGCTGGAGCGGTGGGCTGAGGCCGGTGGGATGAGGCTGAACAGAGCCCAGGGCTGGGTCGTGCTCTTCTGTCACAACAGCCCCCAGCAGCTCCAGGCTGGGGGAAGAGGACCTGGGGGTGTTGGGTGACAGCCGGCAGAACAGGAGCCAGCAGGGTGCCCGGGTGGCCCAGAAGTCCAACAGCCTCCTGGCCTGGATCAGGAACCAGCAGGAGGAGGGAGGTGATGGTGCCCTTGGGCTCTGCACTCATGAGACTGCACCTTGAGAACTGGGTCCAGTTTTGGGTGCCACAGGACCAGAAGGACATTGAGGGGCTGGAGCAGGGCCAGAGAAAGGCAACGAGACTGGGGAGAGGGGCTGCAGAACAGGGCTTGTGAGGAGCAGCTGAGTCTAGAGAAGAGGAGGCTGAGAGGAGACCTCCTTGCTGTCTCCAGCTACCTCCAAGGAGGCTGTGGTGAGGCTGGGGCTGGTCTCTTCTCCCAAATTCCTGATGATAGGACAAGGAGAGGTTTAAAATCTGAGTAGCTGGAGCACTTGAGTCCATGGTCTGGGGGCTAGGGAGCTGTTGGGCTGAGGGCTGGGCTTGATGCTCCTGGAGGTCCTTCCCAGCCACACTGAGGAAGAGGGTGGTCAGGGTCTCCAGTGTGGGTTAGGGTCTCCAGTGATTAAAACTGACTGATGCATGATGTGGGGCTGTGGTGGGGGGGTGTGCTGTGCCATGCCGTGCCATGCCGTGCCGTGCCAGAGCTCCACCCCTCTGCCCCCTCCCCAGGGATGCCATTGCCAAGACCCTCTACTCCCTGCTCTTCGCCTGGCTCACAGACCGCATCAACAAGCTGGTGTACCCGCGGCGGGAGGCCCTCTCCATCGCCATCCTGGACATCTACGGCTTTGAGGTCAGCAGGATCCACCCCAGCTCCGTCGCCCCCATTTGCCAGCCCCGGGCTTGTAGGGTCTCAGGCTCCTCCTCCTTCTTGCAGGACCTCAACTTCAACAGCTTCGAGCAACTGTGCATCAACTACGCCAACGAGTACCTGCAGTTCTTCTTCAACAGGATCGTCTTCCAGGAGGAGCAGGTAGGCTGGGGGTGGTGCTGGGCTCCGTCTCCGTGCCGGGGGCCGCGGGAGTGGGGCTGACGGAGCGCTGGCCCCACAGGAGGAGTATCTGCGGGAGCAGATTGACTGGAAGGAGATCCCCTTCAGCAACAACCAGCCCTGCATCGACCTCATTGCCCAGAAGCCCTACGGCATCCTGCGGATCCTCGATGACCAGAGCAGCTTCCCCCAGGTGAGGGGCTCTCTGGTGCCAGCACAGGTCACAGTGCCCGGGGCGGCACCACCAGGCAGTCATGATGCCCAGGGTGACACCACAGCCCAGGGCTGGGATGACCTGGACAAGCTGGGAGAACCCCCCTGAGTCCTTCTCTAAGCTGGTCAAGCCCCCCCAGAGATGCCAGGTTGATGCCACTGGAGCAGCACCCCATGGGCGACCTGCTTGAGTAGAAACTGCTGAACCCCACTCCAGCTGCCCTATAGAAGAGAGGAGGGTGGTCACTCTCTCCCTGCTGATGGCACGGAGCAGCAGACGCCCGTGACCACACGGTCGAGCTGAGAGCAGGGGTCCGGCTGCTTGCCCCCCGGTGCCCCTGTTCCAGGACCCCCCGAGCTGTTTCTCAGCCCCGTGCGTGTCCCCAGGCCACCGACCACACCTTCCTGCAGAAGTGTCACTACCACCACGGGGCAAACCCCCTCTACACGAAGCCGAAGATGCCGCTGCCCGAGTTCACCATCAAGCACTACGCGGGGAAGGTCACCTACCAGGTGGGTAGCAGGGGGATGCCCACCTTGGGGGG
>VXBP01008209.1:270415-286264 GCA_013400115.1 Rhinopomastus cyanomelas | reverse complement strand
TGGGGGGGGGGGGGTGAAAGAGAAGGTTTATAGGGTTAATCCTACACCCCAAGGTGAAGGATGGGGAGATGCTCCTCTCCCTCCCTCATCTCTGTGGCCCTGCGCTGGGCTCTCTCCAGCAGCTCTGTGTCCTTCTGGAACTGAGGGGCCCACAGCTGGACACAACATCCCAGCTGTGGTCTAGCAGCGCAGAGCAGAGGGGCAGGAGAACCTGAGATCTTCTCTGTCACCCCACTGCAAGGTTTTGCCCTTTGCCAGGTTCACAAGTTCTTGGATAAAAACTACGACCAGGTCCGTCAGGATGTGCTGGACCTCTTCCTCAGCAGCAGGACCAAGGTAGGGTCATGCCCTGGCCTGGCTGGGTGGTGCTGGGGGGCACTGGGAGGGGAGGCTACATACTGCTTTCTGTGTCCCTCCATGGCTGGTGAAGCCCAGGAGCTTCCAGCTCCACCCTGTGCCCTCTTCCATGGGGTCTTCTGGACTGGGATCCCCCAAGGACTGACACAAAGGGGCACAGGGGCTTCTCCATCCCCATCCAGGGGATCCCACTGCAACCAGGCTGGGAAGAGGAGCCAGAAGAGCTGCCTCATCCTGACCATCTGCCTCCTCCTTCCCGTCTCCCCAAGGTGGTGGCCAACCTCTTCTTCGGCCATGCCCAGGTGCTGGCCCGGCAGAGGAGCCTGATGAGGAGAAGCAGCACCAGGACACGGCGGTACAAGGCCCCCACCGTGGCCGCCCGCTTCCAGCAATCACTCCTGGAACTGGTGGAAAAGATGGAGAGGTCAGCATGGGCAGCCAGGACGTGCGCTGGGCTGGTGGGAGCAGGGTGTCAACCAGACCGGAGCCCGAGGTGGCCCGGCTGGGCTTGTCCCCCATTCCGTGCGGCCAACGGGGTCTCTGTGATGTAGGTGCAACCCCTTCTTCGTGCGCTGTCTCAAACCCAACAACAAGAAGGTGAGGGGTGACCAGTGGTACCGGTGCTGCCTGCCCTCACCAGCACGGGGAGCGCGGGGGGCACGGCGGGTCTGCTCCTTCGGCCACCTAAGTTCTCCCCATCTCCTCCCCAGGAACCAGGGCTCTTCGAGGCCGACGTGGTCAGCAGCCAGCTGCGGTACTCGGGGATCCTGGAGACCATCCGCATCCGCAAGGAAGGCTTCCCCATCCGCATCCCCTTCCTCGTCTTCATCGACAGGTGCCTGGAGGGGCTGTTGGTTGGGCTCTGCCATCCTGGCAAGAGGGCATCCCGGAGCTCGGGGGTGTTTTTAGGGGGCAGCCCTTGGCTTGGGGTACCCCTCACGGTGGGAGCTGACAGCCCCCTGCTTTGGGAGAAGCTGTTTTCCCACCCACCCTGGGGTCCTGGTGCTGCATGGTGACGGTGCCATGGGCTTGGCCAGGTACCGCTGCCTCGTTGACATGTGGGCCAACGTCATCCCCAACGGGAACAACTGTGTGGAGATGCTGAGGAACCTCTGCCCCGTTGACCCCAACATGTACTACGTCGGGGTCACCAAGGTACCGGCCCGGGGATGGGGGGGACCTGGCTCCAGTGATGTCCTGGGGGAGGATGGCCTAGGCAGGGGGTCTCAAGGCATCACTCCTGTGGAGGAGGACAGATGGCCACAGCTGGGAGTCTCAGGGCATCAACCCCTGGGGGAGGACAGATGGCCAAGGCTGGGGTCTCAACGCATCACCTCCCTGTGGAAGGACAGCTAAGGCTGGGGGTCTCATAGCATCACCCCACTGAGGGGGAGGATGGACAAGGCTGGAAGTCTCATGGCATCACCCCACTAGGAAAGGATGGATGGCCAAGTGTGGGGGTCTCAGGGCATCACCCCCTGTTCCAGCTCTTTCTGAAGGAGCCGCTGTACCAGGCTCTGGAGAGCAAGCGCTCCCGCGCCCACCACCTGGCCGCCCTCACGCTGCAGCGCTACGCCCGCACCTTCTTCATCAAGAGGCGCTTCCGTTCCCTCCGACGGAAAATCGTCCTCCTGCAGACGCGGGCAAGGGGCTACCTGGCCAGGTAGGGCTCTCAGGGTGGGGATGTGGGGCTGGCAGATGGCCGCTAGCCGGTGGCAAGGAGGTGTGAGGGCTGCCCTCCCCGCGCAGGCAGCGGTACCGGCGCATGCGACGGACCCTCATCAAGTTCAGGTCGCTGGTGCACATCTACGTGAACCGCCGGCGGTACCTCAAGGTGAGGTGGGGGGCTGGCACGTCCCAGGGTGGGGGTGTGTGGGGGGGGGTCCCAAGCACCTAACCCCACCCTGGGGTGGGGGGTCTGGAGAGGGCACAGCAGCACCCCCAGCTCCGGAGCCCCGCCGTGCCTCATCCCTGTGCCCCGTGGGCTGGGAGCCTGGTGATGCTGGCGCGGGGGGCAGCAGCACCTCGTGGAGCTCAGGGTGGGGGGCTCAGGGTGGCTGCTCTGTTGCAGAGGAAGGAAGATGCCCGCCGGCGGGCAGAGGAGGAGAGGCAGAGGATGAAGGAGGTAACGGCAGGCGGCACTAGGGTGCCGTGGCCATCCCCTCACCCCAGCCGAAGCACCCACGGGTGCCGGGGTAGGGGGCAGCGTGGCCATCGCCTGTGCTGCTCCGGCAGGAGCTGACCCGGAGGGAGGTGGTGGACGTCACCCACTTGGAGATCCCAGCGGAGCTGATGGGGCTGCTGGAGGCCGCCGTAGGTGAGTGGGACCTGCACCGCCGCCGAGCCCACTGCCAGCCCCACATCCCCGCAGCCGTGCGTGTCGTGACCGCCCCGCTGTGCCGCAGCCGCCCGGGACATCAACACGGGCTGCGTGGTTCTGGTGCCGCCGCCGGCGGTGCAGCCCGACCCCCAGCTCACCCTCCCGCTCGACATCAACGACTACCCCATGGCCAAGTACGTGCGGGGCCACTTCCAGGTAAGGCGGGCGCTGGCGAGGAGCCTGTCCCCGCGGGCAGCCGGCCCTCGGGGCGTCCGCGCTGCGGTCACTAGGTCCAGGGTGTCCCCGCGGCGGTCCCCTGCATCATCCCCTCCGGGTCCTGCCCCGCGTGTGACCCCGGGGGTGCCGCGTGGGGCCAAGCCGAGGGTGGCTGTGGTGCTGTGGGGAGGCGGCTGCTGCCTCCCTCCCTCCCTCTCCCTGGGTTCCTGTCGTCTCCAGAGGCCGGGGGGACCCCGCTGAGGTTATCGGAGAGAGACCCGCCGAGCCCTCCTGGACGCCCGACGCGGGGCAGATCCGGAACCGCTGGGGCGGGAGACCAGGTCGCTTCGCTCCCGAGCCCCTGGCCCCACCCCGGTCACGTCGCCCCCTTCCTCCTCCTCCTCCTCCTCGCCCCGTATTTGTATTTCCCAGCCCCCCAGCACCCCAAACGACAGCCCCGGGGCCGGATCCCGCTCTCAGCCTCTCTGAGGTGCTCGGCACAGCCTCTCCCCAACTTCTGCGCGGCTGCTGGCCCCGTCCTGCGCCCCAACCCTCTCGCAGCCCCATAGTTCCCACCCGGCGTCGCTGCCTCGCCCAGTGTCGTGGGGCTGGTCCCTCACGGCTCGAGGCCGTCCCCAGGACCCCGGTAGCCACGGGTGCGGGTGTCACCGCAGGAACCGGCCTTCGGGATGCTGACGGCCCCGTTGAAAGCCCCCTTGACCCGGCTGGACGAGGAGCTGCGCCACGAGGCCCTCAGCCTCTTCCAGCTGGTACGTGGGATGGCACCGGGCACCCGGCGTGGGGGCACCCAGCCTAGGGCTCAGTGGGATGACCTGGTGGCCCCCGACGGCAGATCATGCGGTTCATGGGGGACCCGGGGCTGGGCGGCAAACAGGAGACCCTCTTCGGCAACTACATCGTGCAGAAGGGGCTGTCGGCGCCGGGGCTACGGGACGAGCTCCTGGCACAAGCCGCCAACCAGGTCTGGCGCAACACCAACGTCAACAACGAGGAGCGGGGCTGGCTACTCCTGGCCACCTGCCTCAGCGCCTTCCCGCCCTCGGCCGCCTTCGCCAAGTACCTGCTCAAGTGAGCTGGGGATGGGGACGGGCACTGGGGCTGGCTGGGACCCCTGGGGGTGGCCAGGACCCTTGGGAACGGCTGGGCACCCGTACTGGGCTCTCCAGGACAGCCTGGCACATCAGTGTGAGGATGCTGCCCGCATCCCTCCAGGATCCCTTGGGCCGGCTCTGTGCCCAGGGGTGGTGTCCAGGTCCCGCTGGGGATGCTCTGAGGTCCCTCCTGGCTCCCCTGGGCCAGTGTGGCACAAGTAGCCAAGGGTTGTGCCCAGATCCCTTGAGCCAGTGCCCAGGGATGGTGCCCAGATGCCTACAGAGATGCTTTTCCATCCCTCCATGGTGCCCAGGGCCAGCCTGGCACCTGTGCCCAGGGCTCACACCTGCCTCCCTCTGGGATCACCCCGGCCAGGCTGGCGCGGGGGCCTGGGGATGCTGCCTGGGGTCCCTTCCCCGCAGGTTCGTGTCTGACTACGCCTTTGCGGGCTACAAGCCGGTGTGCCAGCGCAAGCTGATGCACGCCATGGCACGGTCCCAGCTGGGAGCCGCAGCCGCCCGCACCTTCCCGCCATCGCTGCTTGAATGGACGGCCAACCGGCGCCAGGCCAGTATGGCACTGGACCTCCACTGCTTCAACGGTGCGGTGGGGGGCTGGGGGCACGGCCCAACCACCCCGCTGCCGTTCATGGGCACCGGTGTGACCCGCTTGCTGCCCGTCTGCCCCTCAGGTGACCAGTTCTCCTGCCCAGTCCACTCGTGGAGCACTGGAGAGGACCTGGCGGGGGATGTCCTCAAGTACAGGTACCCCCCCTAGGACCCCCCACCCAGGGGGGCGAGCACACAAGGGTGACCCCACGGAGCTGGGGTGTCCCACTGGCATCCTGTGCCCATCGTCCCACTGTTGGCAGGGGGCTGGCAGAGGGCTGGCGCGGCTGGTCCGTGGCCATGAAGGCAGGCGCCCAGTGGGCTGAGCTGGCCGGTCACGACTACGTCCTGGACCTCATCTCCGACCTGGAGCTGCTGCGGGGATTCCCCAAGCAGAAGTCCTGCTTCCTTGTCGCGTGGGAAGGGGCCGAGGGCCACGGCAGGGACAGGCGGGCGTAGGTACCCGGGCAGGGACGGGGACCGCTGTGGGGCTGGGGTGGGGATGACGCTGGCACCACGATGGATGGGGGCTGGTTGGTGGGTGGGGTGGGCTCCTGGGGTGGCTCGGAGGTCAGCTTTGGGGAGGGGGGTTGATGATTGATGATCCCAAGGGTCTTTTCCAACCTGAATGTTCCATGATCCTGTGATCTGGCTCCCAGGGGATGGGATGGGATGGGATGGGATGGGATGGGATGGGATGGGATGGGATGGGATGGGATGGGATGGGATGGGATGGGATGGGATGGGATGGGATGGGATGGGATGGGATGGGATGGGATGGGATGGGATGGGATGGGATGGGATGGGATGGGATGGGATGGGATGGGATGGGATGGGATGGGATGGGATGGGATGGGATGGGATGGGATGGGATGGGATGGGATGGGATGGGATGGGATGGGATGGGATGGGATGGGATGGGATGGGATGGGATGGGATGGGATGGGATGGGATGGGATGGGATGGGATGGGATGGGATGGGATGGGATGGGATGGGATGGGATGGGATGGGATGGGATGGGATGGGATGGGATGGGATGGGATGGGATGGGATGGGATGGGATGGGATGGGATGGGATGGGATGGGATGGGATGGGATGGGATGGGATGGGATGGGATGGGATGGGATGGGATGGGATGGGATGGGATGGGATGGGATGGGATGGGATGGGATGGGATGGGATGGGATGGGATGGGATGGGATGGGATGGGATGGGATGGGATGGGATGGGATGGGATGGGATGGATGGATGGGTAGGAAGGAGGGGATGGGATGGAATGGATGGATGGGATGGATGGGATGGATGAATAGGATGGGTTGAGAGTTGGAACAGATGGAAGAAGAGATGGCTGGATAGATGTGATGGACAGGTAGATGAGTCCATGATTCTCGGGATGGATGGGAGGTGTGGATAGAGAAATGAACAGTTGGGTTGGATGAGCAGGTGGATGGAAGGATGGGTGGATGGATGGGTGGATAGATGCATGGATGGAAGATGGATGAAGGGATGGAGGGACAAGTGGATGGAGGAACACCTCTCTCTCCATCACAGTCCTACCAGGCTTGGGAATGGGATGAGCATCTCTGCTCTCGCCATGTCCTCTGCAGGGTGCTGGGACACAGCTTGGATCTGGACGAAGTGCCGCCCCCGCCGGCTGTGAAAGCCCCCACGCTGCCATCCCCGGACACCTACCACCCCCACGGTAGGGCCCTGTGCCGGAGCGGGTGCTGGGGACACCCTGCCGTGGTGGGGGGTCCGGAGGCTCATCCCTCCTTGCCCCCAGCAGACGGGGAGTTTGGGGAGCAGCGCAGCCAGAAGGTTCTGGACCGATACCTTGACAGCCTCTTTGACCCCGTGCTCTCCTACGGCAATGGGGTGAGCAGGGTGACCCCACACCCAGGGCAGGAGAACCCAGCATCCTGGGGGGGTGCAGGTGACACCCAGAGGTACCCTCTGTGCCCTCTTGCCCAGGAGCTGGAGAAGCCGGCCGCTGTCATGCAGAGGATAAAGGGGAGAGGGGGCACAGGAGGGGCGGACAGCGGGGGTGACGCTGAGCGGAGAGGACCCCCCGTCCCCACTGAGACCCGTCAGCCAAGGAGTGAGTGTGCCCTGACCACCTCCCTGCCTCAGCGTCCCCACCCAGCCCCTGATCACTGCACCCGGTGCCCCACGGCCCTGTTATGCGGTTGGGGGGTGCTGAGCTCTCCCCCCTTTGCCATTGCAGTTGCGGAGGCAGCCCCAATCCCACAGCCCCAGGCCGATGGCCACCGGCCACCTGCATCCCCGGTCAGTGGGGCAGGGGGTGGGAGAGGGCAGCTGTCCTGGGCAGCTGGGGGTGCTGGGTGCTCACGGTGTGGGGTTCCTTGTAGGGCAGAGCAGCAGCGGGGACGCCAGCCCACGTCCCCCAGCCCCGGCCCTACTCGCAGAAGCCTGGTAAGGGGTGCCCAGCGCAGTGGGGCAGCAACGCGGTCACCGAGCCGTGACCCCACTGAACCCCACTGCTTGGCCCCACAGCAGCCGTGGGCCGACGGTGGCCGGGCGAGCTGGTGCAGCACTCCCGGCTCAACTCAGAGCACTTCCCACGACCCACGCACGACATCCGCAACATCATCCGCCAGTGCCAGCCGGCCCCCCGCGGCACCCAGCCCCACAGGTGCCACCCACGGCCCCCCGGGACCCAGCCACGGCCCCACCAATGAACCGTGGGCTTCACCTGCTTGTCTGCACCTCATAGGTGCAGGGGATGTGGGTGATGCTGGGTGTGTGGGTGATGCGAGGGTGCAGGGGATGTGGGATGTGGGTGATTCTGCGGGTGTGGGTGATGCCAGGGTGCAGGGGATGTGGGATGTGGGTGATGCTGGGAGTGTGGGTGATGCCAGAGTGCAGGGGATGTGGGATGTGGGTGATTCTGCGGGTGTGGGTGATGCCAGGGTGCAGGGGGTGCCAAGATACAGGTAATATGAGGTGGGTACAGGGGATGTGGGGTGAGGGTGATGCTGGGGGTATGGTGATGCCAAGGTGAAGGTGATGCCAGTCTGCAGGCAGCGTGGGGTGCAGGCAGTATGGGGCGCAGACAACATAGGGTGCTGCTCATGTGGGTGCAGGTGATATGGGGTGCAAACTACACGGGGGGCTGTCTCCACAGCAAGCTCTTTGGGAAGAAGCAGGACCCCCACGAGGAGGCCATGCAGATCCTGAAGGAGCAGCTCTCGGTAGCCCGAGTGCCAGCGCCGCTGGTAGGGCAGTGCCCACCCCAGTGCCCCCCACACCGGCTGGCCTGGGGGAGCCGCCAGCCCTGACCTCACCCCATGACTCTGCCCTGTAGGGTCCCAAGGAGACAGTGGCCACGGTGAAGCTGGTCACCAGCAGCCGCAGGCACTCGCCGCGAGCTCCAACGTGGCGTCCAGCAGCCCCCCGGCCCCCAGGTATTGCAGAGCAGAGCCGCTGCGGGGAGGCGGGGGTCCCCTCATCCTCTGTGGTGGCACCGGGGGGTGCCCGATGTGGCCAGGTCTGTGTCCAGCTGCAGCATCCTCACGGGATGACGGCGATGCCCAGCAAACCCCTTCACACCTCCGCTTCCCCCAGCGGAGAGGGGTCCCCCACCAGGGTTTTCTGTGTCCCCCCCACCCCAGTGTTTGTCTCACGGGAACTCCCCTCCGAGGGGCAGCAGGTCCAGACCCAGCTGCACCAGAGCTGCAGCGAGGACTTCTACTCCTACCACAACGCGCCCTGGAAGATCTACATCCGCAAAGAGGTGCGGGGAGGGGGGACACGAGGTGCCACGGTGACGGGGGACCAAGGGGGCTCCCCACCGAGGCCCTTGCGGGGTGGCATCTTCGCCTGGCAGGTCTTCTACCCCAAGGACAGCATCAACAACCCGCTGCTGCTCGACCTCATCTTCCGCCAGGTGACGCACCGAGCTGGCCCCAAAGCCCGAGCTTGACCCCAAAGCCCAGCATTGCCCCCAAAGCTCAAGCTTGACCACAGAGCTCAACCCCAAAGCTCAGCCTTGACCCCACAGCTCAACCGGGGCTTGTCCCAGGAGCTGAGGAATCCTCCTCCATGCTGCTCCTCATCCCCTTTGTCCCCAGATCTTCAACGACACGCTCTCCGACACCTGCATCCGCATCAGCCAGGAGGAGCGGATCCGCTTGAAAGCCCTCTTCGGTAACCCATGGCCCCCCGCCCTGTGGGGCTGGAGGGGGTCAACTGGGGCTGGGGTGGGGGAGGTCTCACACGCATCCACTTCCAGCCTCAACCTCCTGGGCAGCTCCAAACCACAGCCGGCACTGCCCAGGCTCTGCCAGGATGGTTTGGCCTCCAAAGGCAACGAGCACCCTCTGATCTTAGGGCTACACAAGAGTCATGAGTTGTGTCTGGTCTCAGCCTGCAGGGAGGGATGGAGGGATGGATGGATGGATGGGTGGACGGATGGGATGGATGGATGGATGAGTAGAGGGGAGGGATAGGATGCATGGATGGATGGATGGGTGGAGGGATGGGATGGATGGAGAGATGAATGGGAGGAATTGGATGGATGGATGGATGGATGGATGGATGGGTGGAGGGATGGGATGGGATGGGATGGGATGGGATGGGATGGGATGGGATGGGATGGGATGGGATGGGATGGGATGGGATGGGATGGGATGGGGAGACACTTCTCCATCACAGTTCTCCCAGGCTTCGGAAAGGGATGAGCTCTGCTCTCACCCTGTCCAGACCCTTCTTGGGGACCAGGGGACACTGACCACAGGACATTCCTCCCGCAGCTGAGAACAAACTGGACTCCTTCAGCCCCGTGGCCACCGAAAGCGTCAAGAGGGAGATCATCGCTGCAGCCCGGGACGGCTGTGAGGTCTATTTCTCCCGCCTCTTCCCTGCCACGGTGAGGATCCCTCCGTGGGGTTGGTGGGACCCCACAGCCCTGTGCCCCCACCAGCCCGCCCCATCTGAGGCAGCATCCCTGCCCTCAGGGCAGCGTGGGGACGGCCGTGCAGATCCTGGCTGTGTCCCACACCGGCATCAAGCTGCTGCGGCTGGTGAAGGGCACCAACGTGGCCGGGGAGCAGCTGCGGGTGCTGCGGGTGTACAGGTAGGGGTGAGGAGCCCCACGGGGTGCTCAAGGTGGGGTGGGTGCTGTGGGTGCTGGGTGTTTCAGCCTCCCTTCGTCCTGCCCCAGCTTCACCGACGTGCTCTTCGTGACCACCCCGTCCAGGAACATGCTGGAGTTCAACCTGCGCAGCGAGAAGCTCATCCTCTTCTCCCCCAAAGCCCCCCAGGTCAAGGTCATGGTCGACCACTTCATTACGGAGCTGAGGAAGGTGGGGGGTGCTCCAGGGCTGGGCCAGGGGGTGGCTGGGGGCACAGCCAGAGGCTGTGTGCCCACGTTTGTGGGGTTGGTGTGGGCAGCAAAGGGCACCCCGTGACCGTGAATGTGCCTGGGGTGCGGAGGGGGTCGGAGCAGGGTCACCCTGCGGTGGTCCTGCAGCTGCGTTGGGTGGGGTGTGGGGGTGTCCCACCCCTATGCGCCCAGGCTGTGCCAGCCCCGCTGTGCCCAGGACTCCCAGTACGTGGTGGCCGTGAGGAACTACAGCCCCGAGGACAAGAGCCGGCTCAGCTTCCACAAAGGGGACATCATCCATCTGCAGCCGCTAGAGCCCCCTGAGAGAGGTGAGTGGATCCCCCCACAGCCCCCCCTAAACCCAAACAGCGACACTGAGGGGGCTGGCTTGATGGCATCACCAGCCTCGGAGGTGGCCATGCCCCGGGCTGGCATCCCGTGACCCCCGAGATGCCCCCACAGACCACTACTGCGGCTGCGTGGTGCGCAAGAAGGTGATGTACCTGGAGGAGCTGAAGACGGGCACCCAGGACTTTGGTGGGTGCTGTGCTGTCCCCACGAGTGTCCCTAAGCCACATCCTCTCCTGGGAGCAGGGGACGGGGCAGGAGCCTGCCTCTACCACCCCTCAGCAGGACGGTTTGGGGTCTTTGGAGCGTCTGCTGCAGGGAGATGCTTCCCTACGGTTCCCATCTGGAGGGTTTTAGGACCCCTTTACCTTGAGCAACCCCAAACCACAGCCCTTTCCACCTGAAACCCTCTGCTAGACCCCCGGAAGGGACTTGGGGTTCCACAGGGAGCAAAGAGGGGCTTTTTGTGGGGTGACTCCCAGGGCTGCCAGCCCGGGGCCACCCATCCCCACCCATCTACCCGATGCAGGGTGGAAGTTCGGGGCCATCCACGGCAGGTCAGGGCTCTTCCCCGCCGACTACGTCCAGCCGGTGGCAGCCCCTGACTTCGTCCACTTGCCGGCGGCGAGGAAAGAGGAGCCCCGGGACAAGCAGGGCAAAGTGGCAGCTCCGGCAGCCGTAGCCGTGGCCGTGGCCTCCGCTGCTGTGGCTCGGGAGCTGGACCGCAAAACCGAGGTGGGTGCCAGTCCCAGAGCACCCCCGCACCCCGCTGCCAGCCCGGTGCCAGCTGTTGCCCGGCGCCCACCATCCCGCTCCGCAGGGATCCCCTGCCAGCATCACCTCTGCCGAGGCTCCGGAGGAAGACGGTAGCCGGCGGCTCGCAGCCGCAGCGGGGACTTTCCCCATGTTGGCGTTTGCCCAGCGGCATTTCCGTGCAGCTCGGCTCGGGAGCCCGTGAGTGCCCGGGGGCGGGGTGGCAGCACCCCACGGGTGGCCACCCGTTCCCAGCAAAGCCCTTTGTCTTGCCCAATGCCAGGGAATCCGGCGGGACCAAGGCTAAGAGGGATGTGCCCAACCTGCTGGAGATGCTGTCCTTCACCAAGGTGAGGAGAAACGGGGTGTCTCCAATGTCCTCTGGAGGTGCCCCCCACCTCGAGGTGCTCAGGAGATCCCCAAGTGCCACCTCACCCCGCATCCCATCCCTTTGGCTGCCCCTAGGAGCTGATCCTGTCTCAGTTCCTCCTCCTCCTTCCCCTCCAGGTCCCCATCCAGGAGTCACTCATTGAGTTTGTGGATGGTGGCACCAGCAAAATGGCTGCTGAGGCTTTCCAGGGTAGGTGTGGGGGTGCAAACACCCCGATCCCCCTGCCCCAGGGGCTGGCCCCAGCCCCGTCCTTGCAGGAGGGTGAGGGCAGCACCCGGATGGATGGATAAGGTGGCCCAGAGGGGTGCTCTGCTCCGCTGGCCCCACCACCCCGAGTGCCTGGGATGCTGCCCATACCCAGGGGAGTGTGTCCTTGGGGAAGGGACGGGGTCACTGGTGTCACTGGGTGGCCCTTGTCACCCCTAGCTGTGATGAAGTTCATGGGCGACTACCCGCTGCGAGGGCAGACGGAGCTGGACGTCGTCTGCACCATCCTCAGGGTAAACCCCCCCGCTGCTGGGGTGCTGGGTGGGGGGTGACCTGGGCGCCGGGTGGCAGCTGGGGTGACGCCAGCCCTGTCCCCCAAGCTGTGCGGGGAGCACGAGGTCCTGCGGGATGAGGTCTACTGCCAGATCGTCAAACAGCTCACCAGCAACGCCAGCTCCAAGCCGTGAGTCCCCGCACCCCACCGGTCCCTGCCTGGGCTCCCAACATGGGGAGACACCGGGGGGATCCCACCCTGGCACTAGGCTGTGCAGCCCCCTGGGATGATGGGTGCCGACAGACCCACGGGTGCCTTCCCCACGGGCTCAGCCCTGGTTCTTCCTGCAGGGACAGCTGCCAGAGGGGCTGGAGGCTGCTCTACATCCTCGCTGCCTACTACAGGTGCTCTGAGGTGCTCTGGCCCTTCCTCCTGGCCTTCCTGCAGGATGCCAGCAGCCACCCAGAGCTGCCTTTCCAGGGTGGGTGCTGGCTGCAGAGCGGGGAAGGGCACCCAAGGGTGTCACACAAAGCTCCTGAGGTGCTTCAGCACAGTCAACGCTGTGGCTCAGCCCCTGTCCTTCAGCCCACTCCTCATCCCCCCCAACCAGGCATCGCCAAAGCCTGTGAGCAAAACCTGCAGAAGACCCTCCAGTTTGGCGGCCGAAGACTCTTCCCCACCAGCATGGAGCTCAGGGCCATGGTGGTGAGACTGGGCGCTCATGGGGCAGGGCTGGTGCCAGCTTGAGATCCACCCTAGAGGTTCCAGATCACCCCGATGGGCTCATGATCTCCCTGATGGGCTCAGGATCCTGTTAATGGGCTCAGGATCCCCTCAAGGGCTCAGGATCCCCCCCATGGGCTTAGAGTGTCCCCCTGGACCCCACTCCGGAGCCGAGCTGATGACCCCACGCTGGCACAGAGCACACAGTCCCTTTAGGGTGCCACTTCAGAGATGCCCCAAGATTTGTGGGGGTCCCCAGTGCTGGGGGGAGGTGGCGGCGCTTCCAGATGGGATGGGGAAGACACGGGTCGACCTCTACGGGACGACTGGAGGATGTGGGACGTCCTTTGGGGTCCTGCTGTGCAGAGGGCTCCCCCCCTCTCCCCGCAGGCAGGACGCAGCGCCAAGCGCCAGCTCTTCCTCCTGCCCGGCGGCGTCGAGAAGCACCTCAAGATCAAGACGTGCTCGGTGAGACAGAGACCCGGTTGCGAGCACCCCGAGGGGTAGGGTGGGGGGGTTGCTGTCCCCAGGGGACTGCAGGAAAGGGAGGTCCCTCCTCCAGAAGCCACAGGGGATGCTCCTCAGCGCAGGACCCACTGGTGGCAGCACCCAGCCCGCTGGTGGGGGGGTGTCAGCACCCCAAGCGCCTGTCCCCACGCGCAGATGGCCCTGGACGTGATCGAGGAGCTGTGCTGCGAGATGGGGCTGCAGCACCCGGAGGCCTTCGACGAGTACATCCTCTTCGTGGTGACCGACCGAGGTGAGTGGGGGGCTGCCTGGGACGGGCACGCCGCGTCCCCGTGGGGCTGGCGGCCGCGCTGAGGCTCCGGTGGCGGCGGCGCAGGGCAGAGCGTGCGGCCGCTGACCCACCGCGAGTACGTCCTGGACGTGGCCGCCGAGACGGAGCGCCGCGACGCCGGCTACGCCTTCTGGTGCCGCCGGGTGGTCTGGGGCCAGCCGCTCAAGTTCGACAACGAGCTCTACGTCACCGTCCACTACAACCAGGTCAGGCCACCCCACTGCATGCCCTTGCCAGGGGGGGCTACCTCCACGCGTCCCCGTCCCGCACCCAAGACACGTCCCCCCGTGTTCTGTCCCCACTCCAGGTGCTCCCTGACTACCTCAAGGGGCTGCTGACCATCCTGCCGCCGGCGAGGCCGGCAGAGCAGCACTTCCCGCACGTGGCCAAGCTGGCCGCCCTCCAGCACCGAGCCAAGGACCACCATCACCTCCCCACCGCGTACGACCTCAGGGCTGGGGAGGGCAGGGCCTGGTGGGCTGAGGGAGTTGCTGGCCAGAGCTGACCCCCCGGCTCCCCACAGGCGGGAGGTGCAGGATTACATCCCCCCGCAGCTCTTCCGCCTGGTGCCGGCCCCGGCCTGGCTCCACATGGTGACCCAGCACGTCCAGCAAGCCCAGGCACTCAGTGCCCACCAGGCCAGGGCACAGGTCCTGGGTGAGAGGCCACTGGATAGGGAGGTGACGCTAATGGGGAAGCCATGGGGGATGAAGACCTGGCGCTCATGCGGAGATGATGCGGATGAGGACATGGTGCTCGTGGGGAGATGATGGGGATGTGGACATGGTGCTCGTGGGGAGATGATGGGGATGAGGACATGGTTCTAATGAGGAGGCAATGGAGAGGAGGACGTGGTGCTAATGGGGAAACTATGGGGTCAAAGACATGGTGCTAATGGGGAGGTGATGGCGATGATGAGGACCAGGACGTGGTGCTCATGGGGAGATTATGGAGATGAGGACATGGTGCTCATGGGGAGGTGATGGAGAGGATGAGGGTGAGGACATGGTGCAAATGGGGAGATGAGGACATGTTTCTAATGGGGAGGTGATCGAGATGATGGGGACAAGATGATGGCTCTGTGATCCTGCGGGGTGCTGACCACCCCCATCCTCCTCCTGCAGGGCTGCTCAGTGCCTACCCCATGTTTGGGTCGTCCTTCTTCTACATCCAGAGCTGCAGCAACAACGCCATCGTCTCCCCCTGCATCCTGGCCGTCAACCAGAACGGCCTCAACTTCCTCAGCAAGGAGACCCACGTAGGTGGGGGGTTGTGAGGGGCTCAGAGCGGGGGGCACAGGGGGTCCTATGAGCACTGAGCACCATGAGATGTGATGAAGGTGACATCCTGCTCTGCATGGGGCAGGTTCCTCAAATTTGGTCCCAAGAAGCCACCCTCTCCAGGCCTCAGTCCCCTTGGTGGGGTCCCTGGGGCACACAGGTCACCTCCATCTTGTCCATCCCCTCCCACACCCCCAACCCAGGAGCCCATCGCCAAGTTCTCGCTCAACGAGATCCAGTCGATGCGGACGCAGCGCCCGACAGCTGGATCCAGCTCCCCTTACGTGGAGATCACCCTGGGCGACCTCCTGGCCCATGGCATCACCCAGCTCCAGCTGGAACAGGTTTGTGGTGGTGGGGCACTCTGGGCAGGTGAGGAGGGTCCCACCGGGGGGTCCCACGGTGGCATCATGGCCACTCCATTGGTGTCCCCTTCCCCTCGGCAGGGCCTGGAGCTGTGCCGCGTGGTGGCCGCACACATGGAGAAGCTGTTGGGTGCCCGCGAGAAGAGGCTGACGCTGCCGCCCAGCGAGATCACCCTGCTCTGACCCCCAGCCCCGGGTTATGGGGTCCACCGGGATACGGAGCGTGCGGTGTTCCCAGCCTGGGGACCCATCCCCCTCTGTCCCCCCACTGTTGTTGTGGGTGTTTTATACACGGCCATGAGCCCCCCTCAGTGTCGATGGTGTTGTGCTGCACTCCCTGCTGCGGGGGGATGAAGCTCCCTTGTACCCCAGTTCTCCCAACCCTGTACCCCAGTTCCCCCTTATCTATACAGTGCCCCATGCCATTCCCCAGTTCCCCCATCCCCATTTCCCAGTTGCCCATCCCATTCTCCAGGTCCCCCAACCCCATACCCCAGGTCCCCTATCCCCATTTCCCAGTTGCCCCATCCCCGTACCCTAGTTCCACGTCTCCCCAGTCCTCCCGATGCCGGTTCCGCACCGGGAACCCCCTCGCCACTTCCAGTCCTATTCCTCCCGCCCGCCAGGGGGCGCGCTCACCACCTCCGCAGGCACCTCGTTAGCCACCTCAACCCCCCTCCCCCCCCATCCCCGATCCGTTAGGTCCTCGAGCCGACCAATCAGCTACGGCTTCTCGTCGCCCGCGCTCC
>VXBP01008209.1:249376-270345 GCA_013400115.1 Rhinopomastus cyanomelas | reverse complement strand
GGGGCGTTACCGGCGCCGCCGGTGCCGGTTCCGGGGGGGGGCGCAGGGAGCGGTGGGAGGCGGCGGCCGGGCCGGGGCGGAGCCTCGTTACGTCGGTGCGTAACAGAACGGGCCGAGGGGGAGGGGTTGTGGAGGTGGGGCCTGCGAGGGGAGGAGGAGGAGGCGGAGGAGGAGAAAGGGAAGGGGGAGAGGGAGAAGGCAGGGGGTGCGTGCGCGGCGCGGCGGGGCGGAGNGGTCCCGGGGCGGGGGTGGCGGAGGTGGAGGGGGGCGGGGCGGAGGTAACGGAGTCGGGGGGAATTCCCGGTCCGTGTCGGTGTGCCCCGTTGCTCACCTCCCCGTTTCTCCGGGGTTCCTCCAGCAGGGCGGCGGGTGCCATGAATAGCAGCTGCTCGTCCCCCGCCGCTGCCGCCACCCGCCGCCAGCAGCACCGCCTGCAGCACCGGGATCGATAGAGGCGGGGGCTGCGGACTCGCGATGGCCTCCACCGGCTACACGGACCTGCGGGAGAAGCTCAAGTCCATGATGCCCTACCGGGACGGTCACAAAGGCAACAGCGGCGGCAGCCTCCCACGAGAACCCACCGAACCTCCCTACGATCGCAAGCGGCGGCACCACGAGGATTCCGGTTCCGAGCCCAGCGACTACGAGGAGCAGAAGGAGGAAGAAGAAGCTCGGAAAGTCAAGAGCGGCATCCGCCAGCTTCGCCTCTTCAGCGCCGAGGAGTGCGCTAAGATCGAAGCTCGCATCGAGGACGTGGTGTCCCGAGCGGAGAAGGGGCTCTACAAGGAGCACACGGTGGATCGGGCGCCGCTGCGGAACAAGTATTTCTTTGGAGAGGGCTACACCTACGGCTCTCAGCTGCAGAGACGAGGCCCCGGCCAGGAGCGCCTGTACCCGCGGGGAGAGGTGGACGCCATCCCGGAGTGGGTGCACGACCTGGTGATCAGGAAGCTGGTGGAGCACCGGGTGATTCCGGAGGGATTTGTGAACAGTGCCGTCATCAACGACTACCAGCCGGGGGGCTGCATTGTCTCCCACGTGGACCCCATCCATATCTTCGAGAGGCCCATCGTCTCCGTCTCCTTCTTCAGCGACTCGGCGCTCTGCTTCGGGTGTAAATTCCAGTTCAAACCCATCAGGGTTTCGGAGCCCGTTCTCTTCCTGCCCGTCAAGAGGGGAAGCGTCACGGTGCTCAGGTAACTTGCCCAGGCCTCGGCCAACGGGTGCCGGGGGGCTCGGTTGTGTAACGCTGATCACGAAGTGCGTGGCTGCACACCCCGATGGCAGCCCGGGCTCCTTCTCACCCCACTCTAGGCCTGCAGGGTCTCTTGCTGCAGCGGAAGGGGTGAGGGAAGGATCTAAGTGGAGCGTGTCCTGCTGCCAGAGTAGATGGGGATTGGTGATTGATTTTGGAGGCTTGAGGTGGGTCCTGGCAGGAGCTGAGCTTTGCTGTAAACGGTTAAAATCACACATGGAGGCACAAAATGGATCCCTTTCTTGAGAGCAAGGGGTCAGAGCCCAGCAGCTGGTTGGGATGGGGTCCTGAGGCTGTTCTTAGCTTAACTTCCCAACCTCACCTTAAGCCTGGAGAGAGGTGGAGACAGGAGGTGTGAACGGCCCCATCTCCCAAGCCTCTAAACTGGGAACAGCTAAACCCAGCGCTGATGGGGAGAGTGGAGTGCAGAGAGCCCCCTGAGACTGTGACTTGGAAGCTCGGGGGTGCAGGAAAGGACTTGACGAGGGTTCTGGCGAGTGGGGAAACGCTGTGGAGGTGAAATGACCTGCCCAAGGTCAAGCAGCCGCTCGGAGTTAGAGCTGGGATTGGCACTGGGAAACGCCTGCTTCTTAACCCCCGTAGGAGCCGACATGGCAGAGCAGGTAAGGGGACAGCGGGGTGACTGCAGGCAGGACCCACCGGTGTCCAGGTTTTAGGGAGGGCACCTCAAAGCCCGCTGATGCAGTGGTGAGAGCACCAGCCTCCCTGAAGGTCGAAGTGCTCCCTGCCAGGAGCAGGAATCGCTCGGAGCTCCCACCAGCTGAATCTTCCTTCGAGGGGGGGGTTACTTTTTAGGCCGGGGAAGGTTCAGGCTGAGGGTTTTCAGGGCTCCCGTAACACAATCCCCGTGCTTTGCCTTGTAAAGTGATCGCCGCAGGGTTCAGGCAGGAATTTTCCCCCCTCCCAGCGCGTAGACGCAGCCTCGCAGCCCTTGACTGGGGCATCAATAATAAATGCCGGGCGCTCGCGTCGCTTTGTATCGCGGGGAAAGCTGCACAAACATTAACTAATCCTTGCCGTCCCCCCGGCGTTAGGTAACTTCTGCGGATTAGCCAGGGATGAGGGAAGCGGCAGCGGGCGGATGGACGGCGCTGAGGACATTTTCTCAGTCTCCGGGGGATGGAAGGGGCAGAGGTCAGGGGGATTTGGTGAAATGGGGCTCGAGGGGGTGTGGAGTGACCCTTCGTGTCCTTTTACAGCAGAGCCCCGGGGATGGAGCTTCTCTGCTTGTCTTAGACACTAAGAGGGGAAACTTTCTACCCTGATTTTCTTGCTGCTGATGCTGCACTGCCTTTCCGTGGAGGAAATAGTTCAGTTGTCCTTCCTCTCGCTCTGATTTGTAGGGCTAGTGAGAGGTTTTTTTTCTTGCTAGAAAACAGGAGCCATCAACACAGGATCAGCCTGAAGTTCTCCTGGAGTTGAAGGCACCAGGAAAACTCCTGTGGCCTTAAGTTCAAAGGAAGATCAGGACTTTGCAGTGGAGAGTGGTGAGAGGAAGGAGAGGTGCTTTTCTGTGCTCCAGGAGCAGAGGATGGTGTTTCCTTGTTCCCCAAAACTGCTGGGAAGAGGAAACTGGCTCAGAGCTCCCGGAATTGGAACGGGACATCTCCCAGGCCTGTTGGCCAGAACCAGTTTATTAGTGGTGCTGGAACCAGTTCATTACCGTGGCTGAAGCAAGCCTACAGATGAAAGGAAGATCTCCTTTCCTTCCAACCAGCTTTCCTCACCACTGCCACCCAGGTTAGGTGCAAAGACTAGACTTCCAAAACCAGTGAGGTTATTCTAGCTGGGGTGCAGCAGTTAGCAGATCTTTAGTGCTCACTTGAGAGAGAATCAACCCCAGAACCAGCTGAAGGAATCATTTTTCGGGCCTGAACAGCAGTTCCTTGACTCCAGGAACTTGAGTTCTGATCCTCTGATCTCCCCTCTAACCCCAGCAGTTCAGGAGGAGCTGTGCAGGCCCTCAGGGTTGTTTCCCCAAATCCCAAACCCCTTGGGTTGTGTTTTAAGTCAACTGCTCAACCTTGGCTTTTTCTCCTCTCCCTAAACAGTTGCTGGAGGCAGTTGCCCTGGAGATAGGGAAACTGGTGCAGATAGAAACGGCCTGATTGTAATGTCTGTGACTCAAATCCTGCTGGGTCAGAGGCTGCTGCTGGCACTGCGCCGTGCTGGGGAAGCCAGGGGAGCTGCATGGCGTTGGGCATTGGGTAGAAGTCATGAGGACCCAAAGAAACCTCTTGGGTGTCTCTCTTTGCCTCCACATTGCTCTCGGGCTCTCCCCACATCGCGTCTGGCCTCTTCCTGCGCTCAGCACCCCGTTCCAAACTCATTTTTACCTCCTGGGGAGTCTTTCCCTGCATCCTTCTCTTGGCTTCACCCACAGTGAAGCAGACTGTGGTGCCTCAAACACTAGGAACTGGCTTGGATTCGCTGGGAAGTGCCTCAGATTTGCTAGGAGCTGCCTCAGATTCACTTTTCAGACTTCCAGGCACAGGTTAGTGTTTAAAATGCTGAGATTCTCCAGGCTGGGCACCTCTGCCAGCAGGACAAGGGCTGAGCCACCCCGTGACTCACAACTGAGCCCTTTGCTCTTCCAGCAAAGCACTTTTTCCTTTCCTATTTGCGGTGAAGATTTGCCCCCTGGTCATTTTTGACATCTAGAAGCAGAAGGAGAAGTCATTCCCCTCTTCTTCTGCGAACCCAGGATGCTGCTGGGAGAGAAGAGCAGCAGCTCCTGGGTCTGTGCTGCTCCCCTCAGAGTTCAGCTGGGTTTCAGTCCTGGGGACCGTCGGGTGCTGCTGGCTGGGCTGTGTTTGCGGCTTTGCTTTTTCTTTACGATCATTTGAGAAGCCTCAGTCAGTGAGGGGATGGAGGAATTTGCCTGTTCATCTGCTCTGGCTGGAAATAAAGGGATAGAGCTGCCGGGGGGGTGGGGATGTGGAGCCAGACAGGATGGGGAACCCTTTCTCCCCACCACATCCTGCAGCTGCTGTTGTAGGGAGCAAATCTTAGCCCCCAGCCTGCTTTAATTTAGCTGCTGGGTGTTGTGTCCCAGCACCATGGTTGGAAATGATGCTGCTGCCCTTGGCCAGAGGGAAAAATGACCCAAAATAAGAGTTTAGAGAGCCCCTACGCTGTAAGGGCTTCCCTAGCCCAGCGCTTGGGCGCTGCGGGTCGTCTCCCTGCTGTTGGAACCACGGGGATGGTTGTCTTGAGGCAGTCCTGCCAGTCCCAGTCTCTGCAGGATAACCCTGCTGAGGAATTGCCTGGATCAAGATCCTTTCCCAGTCGAGGGGGATCCCTCCGAAGTGGCGCAGGGGACGTTCCTCGCGTGCCGGCGGTGACGAGGCCCAAGCTCTGCTCGACCCAGTCGATATCACATCCGTGGGCTGTGGCAGCAGCTTTCCTGAAGCACAAGCGAAGCCTCGAGCTGCTCCAACCTCGCGATGGGCTCACGGGTGAGCTCCCTCTGCCTCTGAGCTGGGCTGGCCTAGAGATACTTCTTGTTCGAGGCTCTGCAGAGCTTCAGGGCCTCCTGTTTGTACCAGGAAATCCACTTGTGTCTCCCAGCAGTTCTGTCGTGGCTCAGCAGCAGCTCCCATGGACTGAAACAAAGAGGTTTGGGGAGGAGTTGGAGGTCTCAGATCTGCCGGGTTAGGTGGGAGCTGGGGGAGCACCTGCACCCCCAACTTGTTCTTCTGGAGAACGCTCTGGGTAGCAGTTCAGGGTGTTGATCTCTTACTTAGTGCTTTGTGTTCATCCTCTGGGTAGATCCCTGATATCGCAGCGCGTGTCTTGCCGTCAGGATGTGGCAAGGCCGGGCAGCGGGCGAGAGGTTCTGAGGCAGAACAAGTGTGACACAGCCAAGTCAGCCTTCCTTTCCATTTCCCTTTGCAGAGTGAAGCCAGCACTAGGTCTGGTGTCGTGGAGTTTTCCTGCACCAGTCCCACTACCACACTGGGACAGACTGGTCGGAGGGCCTCGTCGGGGCTGTTGTGTGTGGGATGATGAGCTCTGCAAGTGAGCTGGAGAGCAAAGTGGGTTCCTTTTCCCAGTGTTGGGGTGTCACTGAGGATGCACTGAGTCCTGTTGTGGTGATGTTAGGCTGTGCTGGATGATCTTAGAGGTCTTCTCCAGCCTCAGTCATTCAGTGAGTTAAATCAACAGGGATGTGATCTTAATGAACTCACTGGAGTTTTGATGCAGAGATTCCTGGAACAGAACAGAGTGATATTAGAAGCCCCTTTGTCCTTCTCCAACACCTTGAAGGATGGAGGAGGATGGACATCAGCCCCTCTTTCAACTGCTCAGGTTTTTAGACTCTTAACTTCCTTCTCAGAGCAGCAAATCCACCTTGGAGAGGTGCGTGTTCCTGGGCGAGTGGGTGGGTTATCTAACCAGATAAAGGAAACCCAGTCCTATCCCCAGAGCTGCCCTGCCTGAGCTGTTCTCGGAGCATCCCAGATAGCCCACGAGCCATGACCCAGGCCATGCCCCTGGAGGGGTCAGCTGCCCACTCAGGGGTTTCTGCTTCACCTTAAACCAGCGTGGGGGTGAGCAGCTTTCACCCAGGTCATTCCCAGCTGTTTCAGGAGGCTCTGAAGGTGTTTTTAAGTCTCCCTTTCCCTGTAGCAGCCTCTGGAAAGCTCTCTGGTGAGCAGTCACTCTCCAAACAGCAGGTAGAGGGCAGGCCCAGCTCTCAGACAGGCTTGTAGGTCCTGGCAGGGTGGCTGCTGTGTCCGAGCAGATGTGATGGCTGCTCTCCACGATCCCACACGCTGCCCCACACCCGCGTAGGAACAGCCACAAGACAAACACTCCTGGGGCTCTCACTGGCCACGGCTCTTCTCCTGCCTGCTAGAAACCCAGAGCAAGTGAGGTCATCTCATAGTGAAGCCCTCAGCTGCTGCGCGGTGCAGTGGCTGCTTGAGCCTGCAGTTGTTTTTCTCAGCCCAGGAACTGTCTCATGGTAGTTTTAGAGGGAGCAACTTGCTTTGCAGATCTGGATTTGAAGGTTACCCCATATCTGTTTGGTTGGGTTCTGCCAGGGGGTGATGGAACAGGTTGCCCAGGGAGGCTGTGGCCACTCCATCCCTGGCAGTGCTCAAGGGCCGGGCTGGATGGGGCTCTGGGCACCTTGCTCTGGTGAGAGGTGTCGCTGCCCCTGGCAGGGGGTTGGCACTAGGTGATCTCTGAGTTCTCTTCCAACCTAAACCAGTCTGTACCACAGCTGAGGATGGTGGTAGTGGTAAAGGTGCTGAGACAGCAGCATCTCTGCCCAGTTGGAAGGGGTGAGACACTACTTTTGCCATCACTGCACTCCCTCCCTCCCTCACTCCTTCCTCTTCCCCCTGACTCCAGCATCTCCCTGACTCTGGCTTCTCCAGCCTGGCCCTGTTCCTGTGCAACTGGATCTAGGGGATCCTGCTGCAGCAGGGGGATTGGGCTGGATGATCTTTTGAGGTCCCTTCCAACCCCTAATGACTGGATCTAGGGGATCCTGCTGCAGCAGGGGGATTGGGCTGGATGATCTTTTGAGGTCCCTTCCAACCCCTAATGACTGGATCTAGGGGATCCTGCTGCAGCAGGGGGATTGGGCTGGATGATCTTTCAGGGTCCCTTCCAATCCCTAATGACTGGATCTAGGGGATCCTGCTGCAGCAGGGGGATTGGGCTGGATGATCTCTCGAGGTCCCTTCCAGTGTCTAACATTCTGTGATTCCCCCCAACTCCAGCACACGTTTGGGGCTGGCTGTGCTGCACATCCCAGCCACGAGAGGTGTTTTCTCTGAAGACACTTTACAGCAACATGCTGATTTATTGTCACTCCCCTCTCTGCTTCTAATCTCTTGCTAAACAAATTGGCTGACTCTACCCTCCATAAACCCATTTCCTACACAACTTCTTGCGCAATGCTGCTGGCAGGTGGTGCTTTCCTCTGGGATAGGCTAAAAAAAACCCCCAAACAAACCCCTGACTGTCCTCATTCTTTCCTGAGGTGTCTTCCTTCCTGTATGTCTGTAGCTCCCTGTGCCTGGGGGACTGCTCTTTGGTGGGAGGGTTCCTGGTGGGAATTGGGAATTAGTGGGCCAAGCAGAGTTGTTGGGGCTGGCAACGACCTTGTGCTCTGCCCGTCACCTTTCTCACAGCAGCTTTCTGGTGTCTTGTTTTGTTGCCAGTGGCTACGCAGCCGATGAGATTACTCACTGCATTCGACCACAGGACATCAAGGAGAGAAGAGCCGTCATCATCCTTCGAAAGTAAGTGCTGCAGCACGGCAGGATCAGCGTGGATGTGGCCTGCCTTGCCTTGGCTGCCTGGCCCTGTTCCTGTGACACTTGGTCTGGGTGATCCTGCTGTCGCAGGGGGATTGGACTGGATGATCTTTCAAGCTCCCTCCCAATCCCTAATGATTCTATGACCCCAACAGCTGGGATCTCAGTCTCCCTTCTTTTGGGCTGTGGATTCAGGTGTCTGATCCTCAAGCCCCTGAGTTACCTGGGTGCTCTTTTGAAGCTGCTGCTTGTGATGGAGAACCCCCTGGAACATTCCTTATCTCCAGATAAGGTTTTCCTCGCTCGCTTGGCTTTCGTCTCCTGAGGAGAGGGAGAAGGAAGCTGAATGTGGAGGGGATGCAGTGAATTTAGTGAGCACTTTAGCTCTCATCCTTTGCCTCAGCTCTGTGAACTGGTTTAGAAGGTGCTGTTTTGATGGCATTTCATCAACCAGTGCTTGTTCCTTGAGCTCTGAAGAGAGCAGAGACAAAACTCAACCAACTCCACCCCAAGCTTCTGCCGTTTGTGCCCAGAAATGTCCTCTCTCATCAGTGCTTCCTACTAGGAGGCCACAAAATGCGATGACCACACGTTGATGGTCCCTTAGAAGGTGTTAGTGGTAATTCTGCTGTCTAGAAGCCTTTTCTGCACGTGGAAGTCGTGTGATCCCCACCTAAAATGTGGGCATCAGTGGCAGGGTTGTGGCTGTGACCCAGGCTGGTGTAGGGCTAGCAGGCAAGAAGTCCAGCTTGAGATTTGCTGAGCCTTTAGATGCCTTAGATGGTTTCAAAACTAGTCTGGCAACGGTGAGAAGAGCTGGCACAGAGCTGGAGTGGGGTTGGACAGCTGGTTGGAGAGACCCATTGACATGAAGGCAGGAAAACTAGCAGCCCTCAGGTGAAAACTCAGCGCAGACCTGGGGAGGTGGAGTGAGATGGGACAGGTGATAGAGAGGGATGAAAGAGAGATGGAACAGAACCAAACCACCCGATAGCTGCTTGTTGGCACCTGAGGTTTAAGGTGAGAGTGTTGTGATAGGAGTGAAAGGGCTGCTCCACTCATGTTTGTTGGTTACTGCAGCCAAGGAGAAGTTGATGAGCGCCGGTGGGAGGCTTCTCCAAATCCCAAAGCTGCTTTAGGTGGCCTTTGGGCTAGAGAAGCTGTTGCAGATGGCGGAGCACTTCCCTACAAAAGACAAACTGGGCTGAGTGAGCTAAAGCTGCCCAAACTGGTGCAGGTATCCAGGACACTTGTTTCAACCAGCTCCAGCTCTTGCTTTCACCAGCCTCTGCAAGCCAAGGGTGTCGAGATCATAGAATCATTAGGGATTGGAAGGGACCCTGAAAGATCATCCAGTCCAATCCCCCTGCCACAGCAGGAGAAGTTATGGAATCAGGATCACTCAGGGTTGGAAGGGACCACCTGATCATCCAGTTCCAACGCCCCCACCATGGGCAGGGACACCTCATCCTAGACCAGGCTGGCCTGAGCCCCATCCAGTGTGGGATGGGGCCCCAACCACCTCCCTGGGCAACGTATTCCAGGCTCTCACCATGAAGAACTTCCTCCTCACATCCACTTGAGCCCAACTATCCTCAAGAGTGCGGGTGGATGAGCACCGAACTGGCTTGAGATGTGCCCAGCTGAGCCTGCGCCTCGCTGCCGAGCAGGCGATGCCTGTCAGCTCCTTGCTGAGCTCGGCCACGTAGCCTTCGAGTCGTTGCCTGCACCAGGGAGGAGCTGGATGCAAGAGGCTCCAGCATAAAAGAGAAGCTGGTTCCTTCCGCAGCAGCGTCTCCGCTTTTCCCTTGGTTCCAGGGCCCTGGTTTGGAGCAGAAGTGTGGCCAGCAGGGCTGGTGTGGCCAGCAGGCAGAATGAAACCACACCGTGGTTTCTGTTTTACCTCTCTCTTGAGCAAAGCAGAAACCCCCTGGTAATTATTTTTACTGAGGGGAGTGTGTGTGTGTGTGTGGAGCCAAGCAGCCCTGCCGAACACCCGGCGGTAGCCCGCTAGCCAAAGGGCGCGCTCCGACTGCTGCCAAATAGAGCCTATTAATTGCTGCCTGTCCCTCGTGACGGGGCCCGCGTGCGCACACGCACGGGCGGCGGGGCTGCCGTGACCTTTGTCTGCGCCCGCATCCCCGCGGCACGGCGCGCCGCAGCCGAGGCTGCTCCCAAGTCGCCGGTCATGCGACTGTGTCGGGTCTGAAATAGTTGGTTATGCAATGGGGGGGGGGACACCCGGCTGCTTCCGCTGGTGACTGGCTGTGCAAGAGGTTGGGGAGCAGCCAGCGGCCTGGTGAAACTCCTCTTCGTCATCTTCCCAGTGAGAATCGGGGTTCAGCCTCCAGCAGGACGTTGTAGATGGATGGGGGCCGGGTGCTTCTCCCAGGCAGCTAGTGCTGGGACTGGAGGGAGAGGGTGATGGGGAGAGGCTGAGGGAGCTGGGGGTGTTTAGCCTGGAGGAGACTCAAGGGGGGACCTTCTCCCTTTCTCCAACTCCCTGCAGGGAGGTTGTAGTCAGGTGGGGGTCAAGCTCTTCTCTCAGGCACCCAGCAGGAGGACGAGAGGGCAGAGCCTGAAGCTGCCAGGGGAGGGTTGGGTTGGATGTTGGGAAGCCCTTCCTCATGGAAAGGGTGATCAGAGCCTGGACTGGGCTGCCCAGGGCAGTGGGGGAGTCCCCATCCCTGGAGGTGCTGCAGGACAGCCTGGCTGTGGCCCTGAGTGCCCTGGTCTGGCTGCTGGGGTGATGCTAGGTCCTGGGCTGGTCTGGCTGAGCTCAGAGGGCTTTGCCAGCCCCAATCATTCTGGGATCAGTTTGGTTATAGAGCAGAACCAACTCTGCTGTAGTCTGGAGCTGGGCTTTGCCAGAACCTGCTGGGCTCCAGACACTTGAGCGTGGAGCTGCTCCTGCTTTACTCCGAGCACGTGGTTCCAGGGTCGGCTTCTGCTGCTGGCAGCGGCAGAGCGAAGCTGCACGAGCTGGAGATGTGGCTGGGTTTTGCAGGATGCTCCAGAGCAAGTAGGTCATAAACACTTCAGGGCTGTAGCGTGATGATATTTACAGGGTTTCCTGCCTCGGAGCCAGCGAGGTTTGGAAACACTGGCGAGAGCTGGAGGGGGTGGGGAATGATGCTCCGAATTCGTGAGATCCTGAAAGAGGCAGGGGACACAAATGGGACCTAGTGAAGCAGCTCTTGCAAGTCAGTTCAGAGGGCTCGTGCTGCCATTTGCAAGCAGTTGCATCGAGGAGTTAATCTTGGGTAGGTCATTTGCTCCCCGTTTCGTGGAGCCTCTCCTCATACCTCCTCCTGCAGCTCAAACCGTGTGGACTGAGAGCACGCGGCTGCCGTTCCCGTGCCCTTGCAGGGTATTTGGTGGTTTGCTGGTTTTAATTGCAGGTTTGTGCTATTTGAGAGGTGTTTAAACCACCTGACTTGTCCTGGGCAGGACCTGTGCTGCCTTTGGTGTTGAGGCTGGAGCTGCTGCCGACGAGTGCTGGCTCCAGCCTGGCAGCCGCCTGCGGAAGTGTTCCTTGTTTCTGGCATACTGGGCGGAACTGGGTTCACCTGGGGTGCTCCAGCTTCGCCTGTGCCAGCCTGGCATCACCCTGGGTGACTGAAGAGGCTCTTCCTGATGGTGCAGAGGAAACTGGATGTGCTTCCTGATGGGAGTTTACGTTAGGCTTCTCCTCTGGAAACTTCCCTCAGGAGCTCAAGCACTACAGAGCAAATAGTGATTGTCCCCTCTCTTTCAAACCCCTCCCTATTCCCAAGGAGGGAGATGTGCTGCAGCAAGAGCATCAGGCTGCCTTTTCCTTGTGGGAAGGGGCTTGAATCTGTCCCCTCTCTTTCAAACCCCTCCTGTATTCACCCCTATTCCCAAGGAGGGAGATGTGCTGCAGCAAGAGCATCAGGCTGCCTTTTCCTTGTGGGAAGGGGCTTGAATCTGTCCCCTCTCTTTCAAACCCCTCCTGTATTCACCCCTATTCCCAAGGAGGGAGATGTGCTGCAGCAAGAGCATCAGGCTGCCTTTTCCTTGTGGGAAGGGGCTTGAATCTGTCCCCTCTCTTTCAAACCCCTCCTGTATTCACCCCTATTCCCAAGGAGGGAGATGTGCTGCAGCAAGAGCATCAGGCTGCCTTTTCCCTGTGGGAAGGGTCTTGGATCCTCCTGCAAGTGGCAGCTCTGGAGCACCAGCAGCACCTTGCAGTGTGTTTTGTCCATTTTTAGGCTCTGCAGTTTGAAGTAGAATTCTCTTTGCTAGACCCTCTGTCTTGTACTTTGACTCAGAGAAATGCCTGACCCCATGAGATCTTGAGGCAGGAGGGAGTTTCCAGATAGAAGCAGTTATTACTGTTGTAGGTGATGATGGATTTCACAGGGGATCTCCCAGGTGGCTGAACTGGAGCTGCGAGTTATTGACAAATCACTGTGATTTCACAGGGGCTCCACAGCCTCGACTCTGGGGTTCCATGACTGGGATTTCAGTGAGCTCAGCTCCACTCATCTTCACCTCACAGCTACGTGTGTGTCTGCAAGCCTTCCTCTTCCCTCTAGCCAAGGGTAAAGCTGGAGCTGCAGCTCGTTCTGACCCTCCTGACCCCAGTCCTGACCCTCCTCCCTGAAGGGAGGGTGCAGAGAGGGGAGAGAGGTCAGTCTCTTCTCCCAAGTCACTGGCCATAGGACAAGAGGAAATGACCCCAAGTGGTGCCAGTGGAGAGTTAGGTTGGACATCAGGAGAAATCTCGACCCTGACAGAGCCATGAGGGGTTGGAGCAGGCTGCCCAGGGAGGGAGGGAGTCGCCATCCCTGGAGGGGTTCAAACACCAAGTAGCTGTGGCCCTGGGGCCACGTGGGCAGAGTGGTGGTTGGACTGGATGATCTCAGGGGTCTCTTCCAACGTGAACGATTCCCAAGCTCCATGGCCGGGATGGAGGGTTCTGCTCCGGCTCATCGCGGCCAAACGTCTGCTGCAGCGCTCGGGCGGTTCCGCGCAAACCCCTTGCAAACTCTCTTCTCTTTTAAATATTTGCAGAACAAGACTAGATGCTCCTCGATTGGAAACCAAGTCCCTGAGTAGCTCTGTGTTGCCACCAGGTTATAACTCTGACCGTCTATCAGGAAGCAACCGGGACCAGATCCTGAAACCAAAGCGGTCCCATCGCAAAGCGGATCCCGACGCCGCTCACAGGTAGGGGCAGCGCTCGGGGTGGTGTCTCGGGGTCGGTGGAGAGAGGCTGCACAACACCCTCAGCTGCACCTCCTCCCGGGTGTTTTCTGGGGCGTTGAGATGTGTTTTATCAGAACGAAGCTCTCTGGATGCCCCTCCTGGGCTTGCGGGGGCCAGGCTGGGGCTGTAAGCAGCTTACATTGTTTATCCTGTGAGTGGCATAATGAAGAAGCAATAGATTTGGCTGCCTCTTGATAAAGCAGTCATTCAGAACAATAGTTTCCCTGCAGCTAATTATTTTTGACCTCTATTGCCAAGCAACCTGTGCAGCTGCCTTCAGCTGTGTTATGAAAGCAGCCTGGGAGAGAACGTGAGGGTTTTTATGAGCTGGGCAAGGTGAAGGTCTTCTCAGGAAGCTTCTCAGACCTGTTTGGATTCCAGCGTTGTGGGATGTGTGTGTGTGTGTAAACCTGACCTTCGGGGAGCTCCCTGCTGTGAGCTTGCAGCCAGCTGGAGTTTAGAATCACAGACTCATCCTGGCTGGGAAGGACCTCCAGGAGCATCAAGCCCAGCCCTCAGCCCAGCATGTCCCAAACCCCCAGACCATGGCCTCAAGTGCTCCAGCTGCTTGGTTTTTAAACCCCTCCAGGGATGGGGACTCCACCACCTCCCTGAGCAGCCTGTGCCAGTGCCCAACCACTCTCTCAGCAAAGAACTTCCTAAGATCCAACCTAAACTTCCTCTGACGCAACTTGAGGCCATTTTCCCTCGTCCTATCATCAAGAATTTGGGAGAAGAGAGCAGCAGCAGCCTGGCTACAACCTCCTTTGAGGCAGCTGTAGAGAGCAAGGAGGTCTCCTCTCAGCCTCCTCTTCTCTAGACTCATGTTTCTGGTGGTCTCCAACTCCAGAGCTTCCCCAGGATCGAGGCAACATTCCCTGCTCACCATAGAAACCCCACAGCTGGCTTGGACCCAGGGCTTGTCTGCTGTGCGGCTTCAGTCCGTGTCTCAACCTGTCCTGGAGGGAGGAGGGTGGTGATGAGCAGTGTTCATTCACCAGGACTCTGAGTGACTGGGCAGATAGGTCGAGGGCAGAAGCCACCCCACGTGTGAGCTCTGCGGTGTGACCAGAGGAGCGATCATGCAGGGCAAATCTGCAGAGGTGCTAGAGCTGTTTCTCAGCCTGATGTGACCTTTTCAGGGTGGAGGTGGGGACTACACAGACCCCTGGCAGCACATGGGTGTCAGGACCATGTTTTTCCTCTTCCTTTGGCCTCAAAGTCTCTTGTAGAAGAGCACAGATCAGGGTGTCTCAGAGCAACTCGTTAATTCACTTGAATAAGTGCTCTGTGCAGTCCACCAGCAGGTGAGAGTAGAGGCAGCTTTGCAGTTGCACTGATCATACAATCACAGACCGGTTTAGACTGGAAGGGATCTCAGACATCACCCACTTCCAACCCCCTGGTGTGGGCAGTGACACCTCTCACCAGCCCAGGGTGACCACAGCCCCATCCAGCCTGGCCTTGAGCACTTCCAGGGGTGGAGCAGCCACAGCCTCCCCGGGCAGCCTGTTCCAGGGCCCCAGCACCCTCACAGGGAGGGATTTCTGCCTCAGCTCTCATCTCAGTCTCCCCTCTTTTAGCTTGAAACCATTATCCTTGTCCTATCACCAAGATCCCTTGGTTTCACTAGATCCTCAAGTTCTCAGAGAACTTTCCTGGTGAGAGGACAGAAGAGTTCAGAGCTCTGGGACTGATCCAGCCCCACAAGCACCCCAGCAGCTCACAAAGCATCTCCAGCCCCATGCAGTGAGTTCTGCTCTAAGGGAGACAGACCCCTCTGCCCAGGGGATGCTGCTTGGGGCCACAAGCGGCACTGAAAAAGGTGATGGAGCAGGTTACAAGTGCTCCTGGTGGAGAGAAGGACCAGAAGCTGCTGTGGGAAAGGTTTGCACCATCCCAAAGCCAAGTCCTCAGCCTCTCCCACGGGAGGTGGAGACCTGCTCTGCTGACACCCAGCCTGGGTCAGGTGGAACCACTGCCCTGGACGTGCTCTCACCCCCCGTTCTCTTTGTCCCCCTCCACAGGCCACGGATCCTGGAGATGGATAAAGAGGAGAACAGGCGCTCGGTCCTCTTACCAAAACATAGGAGACGGAGCAACTTCAGCTCCGAGAACTATTGGCGGCGGTCGTACGAGTACACGGAGGACTGTGACGAAGAGGAGGAGGACGGCAGCCCGGCCAGGAAAGTAAAAATGAGGCGACACTGAGGGGATCGATGGCGCCTTCTGCGAGCTCGCGGAGCCCCGCGGGCCGAGATTGGCCTCCAGTCTGTGCAGACTTTCTCCTCCCTCTGGCTATCTTCCATCTAGCTTCGGTTTTGGTTTTTCCTTTCAGGCTGAAGAGTAAACAGGAAGGATCTAGAGATGGGGGGTTTTTTTGTTGCTCTTATGAATGGAGGAGTGCTGAGACCTGATGTGTGAGGATGGAACGTGTCCAGCACACATGGTGTCTCCTGAGTCAGACGGGCATCTCCCTCCCTTTAGGAAGCAGATCAAGTCCTTCCAGGCTGGTTGGTTGGTTGGTTTGGTTGGTTGGTTGAGATTTCTTTTGAAAACACCAAAAAAACCTAACAAAGGAGCTGAACCGTTCCCGTTGCGCGAGGTTCAAGGGTTGTAGTTTTTGTTGCTGTTGATGTCTTTTGCTTTAACTTTTTCTTCTTTTCCAAATGTTCTAAAGATGATGTTTGAACAACCCCCCCACCTCCCCAACCCACCCAGGAGCTGAAAACTCTTCTGTGGTGGCCCTGTTACTCTTTGCTTCACCAAAGGGCTCCTTTGGTGCTCTTTACCGAGTTGTTGTAGTTGGGTTGGTTGTTGTTTTCAAGGTGCCCTGCAGTAACTGGAAGTTTGAAGCTTCGCAGACCCCCCGCCCCAACCTCACTGCGATTTGATTTCAAAGGGTTTAGGATGTTTTTGTTGCACTTTAGTACCAGTTTGAGATGCCATAGGTTTCCTTTCCCAGTCCCCCGTGCTGTCCTCTCCGAGAAGAATGTACTTGAGCTCTGGTGCCTCAGTGCTGGTCTGAGCAGGGGGGTGTTTTGGTTGTGAAGGAAGGAGACGCCGTGGCTGAGGCTGGCCCAGCACTGACCCCAGGTCCATCCTGGAGCCCTGGGGCTGAGCGTTGAGACCCTGCTGCTTCCCAGAGCTGGAGGTGGAGGAGTAGGAGAGCTGCTGTGCTCGTGAGGACGTTTGCCTTGGGGACCCCTGACGAGAGCTGTCCTCTGCTGTCTGGGGGACTGGCTTTTGGTCCCAACACCCCTGTCAGGTGGCGAGAGAGTTGAGGTGGTGCAGCATCCCATCCCAAGGGCCTGGCTGTGCTCTGTCGGAGCCATGGCTTCGGAGGAACTGGGCAGCTCTGCCCTGCTCCATCCCCTCCCAGCGCTGCGAGAGTCTGGTTTGGCCCCAGTTCAGTGCGTTCAGCAACTGGTGCCGCAGCTGTTGCCAGTCTCCTCCTGGCTTATCCCTACCTGTACCCTTGGGGTAGAGAGTTTTCTGGCTGCTACAGAAAATGCTGAGACTTGGGCATTCGGCCCCGTTAACGTTAGAAAGGCGGCCACCTCCCTCCTCTTCTCCCTAAGTTTGAGGCCCCGACACCCTGTTTAGAACCAGACTTGTAAAAAACCTTCCTCCAGTTGATTCTTTGAACCCAAGTGTTGGCAGTTGTAAGGAGAGTAGCCTTTATTTCCAAATCTTTACTGCTTTGCCCTCCCTTCAGACTGTAGTTTCTCGTAGTGTTGTGTCCCCCACACACTTGACGGTCTGCGTGCTTGGCAATAAAAAGGTGGAAGAGATTTTGAGACCCGTTTGCTGCTGTCTCGAGGGGCTCCCCAGTCAAACAGAACCCCAGCCCTCGTTCCCTGGAGCGTCGTTCCGTGGCGGTCGATCGCATCTGCTGACGTCTGGGGCCTTCCCTGGCTGGTGTCTGCGGCTCTTGGGGTTCCTCTGGATCACACTAGGGCAAAGGAAGTCACCTTCACTGCTGATGGGTGGGGTGGGTCGTGGTCCCCAGTGCCTGTCCCTGATTCTCTTTATCCTGTGAGAGCCCTGTTGGTTCGGTGTTGGAGATACAGGCACAGCCTCAGGTCCAGTCTTAGAAGGAACCTCTCTTGTTTGCTCAAATACCTTAGAGTTCAAGTTCCTGCTGCTTCTAAACCCCTTCAGAAGCCGTTTCTAGCCCCACACTTAGTGCTTGAAGTGGTTTTCATCACCCTCACGGCTTTCTGCAGAGAATCCAGGCCAGTTCTTGGCCACAAACCCCCTGTGTGGGGTTTGCTTGGTTTGCAAAACCACACGTGGGGAGCAGCGAACCCTTCTCCTCCTCATGGCTGGTGCAGACAGCCCCAGCAAGATGAAGACCTGCTGGTGGGATGCCTGGCAGTGGCTGTTTTGTGTTGTCTTTAGGGATTCATCCTGGAGATCTTCAGTGCCCTTCTCAGAGCTGGGCTCTGCTGCGGGTGCTGCTCTCTCCTTTCCAGTTCCCAGTTGTTCTCCTGCCTCTGCAAGACAGATCTTCAGCTCAAAAAAGGCATCCTGAGGTCTTAGCCCAGTGCGACACCATCACCTCATCCCAGTTCTTCTGCGGTCTGTGTCCTTCCTCTCCCAGTTTGTTTTGGTTTCCCCACAAACCACCATCAGGAGGCCTCCCCTCCTTCCTCCCTGCCCCGTGTCTGTGCAGAGGGTCTCCTGACAGGAGTTGCTCCACACTGGAGCTTCTCTCCAGCCCACCCTCTGCTCTTGTTTTCAACCCAGCTGGTTGGGGTTTGACCCCTCGGAGAGAAGGAGAGTGGGACAGAGAGAAAAAGAGTGGGACACAACCAGTCTGACCCGTAGCATCTCGGGTGAGGAGTCCACAGTGCATAGGCAGAGCATCTTCTATCCACACGGGTGTTTAGCTCTTTGTTTTGCGCTGAACAACAGGATTTGACACCAGCTCATGCATTTTCCACACTGACCCAGATGTCTCGATCCCCTTTATCCTGTGGATTGAAGATCCCACCCTATTTCGGGCTGCCCCCAGGCTTTGGGTCAGGCACAATAAAGGGTGGAGAGCTCCAGTTTGGAGGCAAAACCTCTCCCCATCTGCTCCTCGGGATGGGCTCGTGCGCAGAGCTGACACCCCACTGGCTTTGTCACATCCCTCTGGCCCAGTGGTGTGGTCCCACCTGCTCCCGTTCACCCACCCACAGCCTGTCCTTGGTGTCACTCAGCCTGGAACTGGAAATGAGGCTGCATCCCGTGTGGTGGTGCCACGTCCACAGCCCAGCCTTTGAGAACTGCCCTTCCTAAGGAAGGGGGGAGCAGGAGGAACTGGGGTCTGTTGCTCTTTCCCATCGCAGCGATTGAACTCAAGCTCTTGTGGGCTCGCCCTGTCTGCAGGGAGGGGAGGGAGGCTCCTTGCTGTTGATACGGGCTGAGCTGGCCTGAGGAGGGGCTCTGCACCTGCTGAACTCTCAGCCAGCTGTTAGTCAGGAGCTGCCACCCCAATCCCTGGCTCATCCCCGGCGGCCGCTGCGGCACGGGGCCACCAGCCCTCTCTCCAGAGCTCAAGACTGACTCCGTTGGGGTGAGAGCTCAGCCCGATGACTTGTCAGCACTGTTGGTACCTCCCGTGAGTCCACACTGCTGAGCTCTGAGAGGAGAGCTCAGAGGGGGATCTGGACCCCCGAGCAGCAGCAAAGAGCCTTTGATCTGCCAAAAGTGCTCCCTTTCCTGACCGGGAGGACAGATTGTTCAGTTGAGACGTTTATCTCTGCTCCTTCCCCTCACACCCTGCCCTCTCCCCTCTCCCTGACAGAGTTCCGGCGGACTTTAATATTTTATTTTATCGGAGAGATTCGAATGATTTTATTTTGGTGGTGGTTGTTGTTGTTACAAATAAACCTGAAAAAGGACAAAAAAAACCCCTCCCGTAAAAGAAAAGAAAGTGGCAATATTTTTGTTCCCTCCCCTCCTCAGCTTTTCCTAGGAAAAAGCGTGGTTTGTAACAAAGTTGTACAGTTGAGAAGTTTGAGATACGAAGAAGTCGTCGTGTGAAACGCTGTAAATGGGGCAGAGATTATTTTATGTACAGTCTTGACGCGGGGTTTGGGGTAGGGCTTTAGGGGTAGGGTTGGGGTGGGTTGGGGAAGTTAAATCTTTTAATTCTGGTTGATTCTTAGGAAGAATTTGGGTTCTTCACTTTGTCAGGGTTTGGAATTTCATGGTTTCATTCTTATATATTTTTTTTTCTCTTGTATAGATTGCTGCATTAAATTGAATAAAAGCAGAAAGCATTGCTCTGCCTGGCTGTGGTGGTGCTGCTGGCTGTGGGGCTTGGTGGGTGCCCCCGACCCCGCTGGCAGAAATGAGGTTGCAGAGAGCAGGGAACTGCTTCTAAATAAAGGGAGTCTCCAGATCTCTGGGGATGGGGAGGCCAAATGTGCAGTGTCTGTCCCTCCTGTGCTGCCCTAGAAAGCAGGGGTGGGGCCCGCTGCCCCACTCCTCCTCTTGCTCTTTGCCTGTGGGAAGCAAATGTGGACCCTGCCCCACTGCCCAGGGTTGTCATGGTCCTCAGACGGCCCCAGCATCCTGTAGGGGGACTGTGGTCTGTGCTTCAGCCTTGTGTGTCACTCCTCAGCCTCCCTGGCCTCTGCCTTAGGGAGATGTTGGGATGAGGGCTGGAGCTGATCCTGGAGGTCCTTTCAAGTATTTCGAGCCATGCTGATTCCGTGATGCCTCCTGCAAGAGGGAGATGGTGGTGGATGGGTGTGTGGTGCCAGCGAGGGGGTGGCTTGGCTTGATGGGGTCTGCCAGCTGTACGTGGTGGCCTTGCTCTTCCTCCAGTGATGAGCTCCTACCTCATTCAGCCCTTTTCTTCCTCTTTGGCAGCAACAAGCTCCTGCCTGATCTGACCTTCTCTTCCTCCTCAGCAGCAACAAGCTCCTGCCTGATCTGACCTTCCCTTCCTCCTCAGCAGCAGCAAGCTCCTGTCTGATCTGACTTTCCTTTCCCTCCTTCCTCCTCAGCAGTGACAAGCTCCTATCTGATATGGTCTTCCTCTTCCTTCTCAGCAGAACTAAGCTCCTGCCTGACCTGACCTGACCTGACCTATCCTTCCTCCTCCCCAGCAGCGCCTACCCAATCTATCTCTGCCTTCTCCATCTCCAGCCCTGGGATCTGACCCCCCCACCCATCCCAGAACCCCACCACCCCCAAAAAGAGCTGCATCACCTACCTCAGCAGGGCAGCACCATCTCCCCCTGGGGCAGGGGTTAGTCAGCAGGGAGGGGACGCCCTGCCCTGCCCGGGGTGACTCACCCCAAAATGCTGTGGCGGGAACAAGTGAGAGGTGAGGGACAAGAACTAATGGTGGAAGTGGGGTCATGCTCAGAAGTCTGCCAGCATGAGGCCCAGTAGCCACCATAAGGATCCAATAGCCCTCATAAGGGCCCAGTAGCTACCGTAATGGTCCAGTAGCTCCTATAAGGGCTCAGTAGCCGCCATAAGAGTCCAGTAGTTGTCATAAGGGCCCAGTAGCTGCCATACGGATCCAGTAGTCACCATAAGGACCAGTAGCGCCATCAGGATTCAGTAGCCACCAAAAGCCACAAGAAGTCCCTTGTAGCCGCCATAAGGGCACGGTAGTCACAATGTTGTTGAGACCTACAGAGCAGGATGAGGCCTTCAAGCCACCCGCTCTGACTGAGGGGGTCTTTTGTGGAGGATGAGGGCCCTAGGAGGGCCCTCGCTGTTCTCCACCTCCCTCCAGAAGGGGAGAAACAAGAAACCCCGCAAGAAAGAGGTGATTTTACGAAGAACAGAACAGAAATAATCTCAACGAACCGAGAACCCACAGAGGGCGCTGGGGGGGAAGGACTACGAGCCCCACAATGCCCCGCGGCCGCGCATGCGTATGGCGCACGGGTGGGCCCCGCGCAGCGTTCGCACGCTGATTGGCTGTGAGCGCTGTCAATCAGTGCTCTTGAGCCCCGCCCCCGCCGCGGCGGTGCCTGCCCCGGGGCTCGGCGCGCGGCGCTCGGCGCGCGCACCGGGGACCCCCCCGTAACCGGGACCGGGGACCCCCACGAACGGCAGCCAGCACCGGGCACCGGCCCCTGCCACCGGCCCCGCCAGCCCCGGGAGTGGCGCCGGCACCTCCCGCTGCGGCTCCTTGCCCCGGTACCGGGCCCCCCTTCCACCGCGGG
>VXBP01008209.1:94912-236025 GCA_013400115.1 Rhinopomastus cyanomelas | reverse complement strand
CCAGCTCTGTGCCCCCCCCACCCCGCTGCGGCTCCGGGGTCCAGCCCCTGGTCTCTGTGGGGTTTGGGGGGGTCTCTTTTCGGTACGTGTGTGGCTAGAGGTGGGGTGTCGGGGTGGGCTGGGCTCCGGGGCTGTAGTGTCCCTGGTTAGAACCCCCCCCTGACCCTGCCCCAGCCCTGCCCCTTCTCCCGCCCCACTCCGGTTTGTTTTTGGTTCAGATGACTTTAGCTTTGTTTAGTTATTAAAAAGACTGGTTTTTAATATGGAAAAATAAAGCATTTAATAGCAGCTCCGCAGGCTGGGGGTGTTTGGGGGCGCAGGGACACCCCTCCCCAAGGGGTAGGATGAGGAGCAAAACGGGTGCAGGCAGAGGCTTTGGGGTGACCAGTGCAGCTTTTATTGATGTGCAGCTGCTGAGCTCGACCCTACAGGGGGGCCATCCCCACCCCACAGCCCAGCAAAGCGCCCTCCCGCCCAAACTGGGAACCCACTCTCGCTTTTCCCAGTTGCAGGGGGAGCTCGGCACTGGTTTGCGGGGAGCAGCATCCCCCGAGGAGGGTGGAACCTCCTCACCCTCCATCCCTCGGAAGGGCAAGGGCTGAGCTGGGAGAAGTGGGGACAGAGAGGCAGCCCCAGTGCCCCGCACCGGTCCCAGCTTGGGAGACGCAGCGGTGAGCGGATGGGAGCTGGCTAGGGGGAGGCCGTGGCCAGAGGGCCCCCCGTTCCCTCAGGCGGGCGGCTTGCGGAAGCCGCTCCAGGCATGGAAGCAGCGGGTGAAGGGCCAGGGCTCGTTGCCCTTGCGCACCAGGCGCAGCTTGCGGGGCCGCGCGGGGTCCTTGGAGCGCATGTGCTGGATGTAGACCTGGGGCAGAGCACGGCCGTGGGGGTCTCTGCGCCGCCTCCAGGACTGCTGTTGCCCCGGCCGCCAGGAAGGACCAGCGGCACGAGGGGAGCCGAAGCCCAAATCCCTCCGGGCAAAAAGGGGAGGGAGAGGGTGGCCCTACCTGACAGGCCTTGAGGCTCAGCTTGATCTCCACCTGGCTGGTCTGGGTGCCCACCCACATGTAGACCTGCGGCAAGGCAGAGGACACCGGTCACCGGCACCGCCCCGGGCACAGGGACGGGGCTGGGGGGGCGACCAGCCGGGTCCTGGGCTGTTCCTCCACCGGTTCCCCGGGGCGGTGGCTCCGGCGGGGCAGCTCCGGCTCCCTCCACGCGGCCAGGAGGCCCCGGCTCACCTCGCGCCCGTTGTCCAGCAGCATGATGTCGTCGTCAGCCAGGTCGTCCTGGCAGAAGTCGGAGCACTTCTCCGACACCGAGAAATAACCCTTCTCGTTGGAGCATCTGCAGGGAGAGACCGAGCGGGACCCCGGCGGGTTCCGCAGCGGGAGGGGTGAGCCCTGCTGCAGCAGCTCAGGGTCGGCTGGTTGATGGCCAGGAGAAGGGCTTGGCGTTGCCTGTTGAGGCTACAGACTTGCAGGATTGGCTCCCAGCAAAGACCAGGAGGAAGGAGACCAGTACAGACCAGCACAGGACCCACCTGAAGAGCCGGGAGTGCTTCATGTACTCAGCATCTTCATCGTAAGGCTTCTGGCTCCCGATGCCCACCCAGAAGAAGTTCTCAGGTTCTTCCCCCTCATTGATCACCTGCAGGAAGTAGGGGGGTGATCACCAGGGCGGAGCCACGGGCACCCCGAGTTACGGCGGCCCTGGCCCCCCACCCGCTGACCTGTTTGCTGTAGGAGTCGTCAAACATGTGGTTCATGATGTCCTCGGCCAGCTTGGCCTCGTCGGGGTCGGCCGCCCGGCCCACCCAGGTGTAGACGATGCCCTGGTTGTCGGTGCTCTCAAAGGGCACCTGGAGGCAGGGGGGGCGCCGAGAGTCAGCGGCTGCTCACCCGGGGACGGGGGATGTGGGGCCGAGCCCCCTGCCCCGACGGCGCAGCAGCACCTTGAGGATGAAGCAGAACTCCGAGTTGAGCAGCCCGGCGTCCGTGTTGATCTGGATGCACCTAGAGGAGAAGCCCACGGGGCGCAGTCAGCAGGCTGTGCACCCCACCAGCACCCCCGGGTGCTGCCCGGACCAGCAACCCCCCCAGGTAGGGCCGACCTGGTGCAGAGGGCTCCGCCATTGGTGCGGATGTGGTAGAGGCTGGGCTGCGGCGGGCTGGCCCGGTCCTTCCGCTTGCCCCGGTGGATCACGAACCTCCTCTTGAAGTGCGAGAGGAACTTGGGGTTCTCCTGCTGCTGGGTCATGCGCACGACCTGGATGGGGTGGGTGGGTCAGCAGAGCTGTGGGAACCCCTCAGAGCAGCCCCCAGTTCCAGCTGCACCCTCCTCTCCACTGCGGACCCCTGCCCATAGCTGGGGTGGTGCCAAGAGGGGAGTGGGGAGGCAAAGCTGGGCCCCTCAGCTCCAGGAGAGAGCCCAGCGCAGAGACACAGGGATGGTGGAGGGAGAGGGGCATCTCCCTGCTGAGGAGAGGCTGAGGAGAGGCTGAGGGAAAAAAGGAGCCTGAGGGGTGACCCCATGGATGTTGGTCAAGATGTGAAGGGTGGGTGTCAGGAGGATGGAGCCAGGCTCTGCTCAGGGGCACCCAGTGACAGGACAAGGGGCAGCGGGTGTGAGCTGGAGCAGAGGAGGTTCCCCATCAGTGTGAGAAGGACCTTGTTCCCAGTGAGGGTGCCAGAGCCCTGGCAGGGGCTGCCCAGGGGGGCTGTGGAGTCTCCTTCTCTGGAGACATTTCAAACCCAACTTTGTGTTCCTTTGTGACTGGATCTGGGGGATCCTGCTGTGTCAGGGGGATGGGACTGGATGATCTTTCCAGGTCCCTTCCAACTCCTAACGCTCTGTGATTCTGTGACCCCCGTGCCCACTCCCAGTCACCTCCAGTTTGCCGGGGAAGAGACTCTCAAATTTCTTCTGGAGGCTGAAGGTGAAGGTCAGCCAACCCATGTTGGAGGCCTCGCGGCCCTGCCAGAAGTAGACGATGCACTGGAAGTCTTCCTCGGGCTGCTTCTCCTCCTCCTCTTCCTCACCCTCCTCCTCTCCTTTGCCTTCACCCTTCTTCTTCTTCTCCTCCTCCTCCTCATACTCAACCGGCACCCAGTACCTGCAGGCAGGAACAGGAAGGCGGTGAGAGATGGGGCAGGGTTTTGTGGGGAGGTCTGGCCAAGGAAATGGTGGGGACAAAGGGGGTCCAACAGCCCCAGTCAGGGGTCAAACCGGGTGTCACCTGCAGAGGAAGACGTAGCAGTCGTGGGTGTGGAAGTGGCCAAACTCCTCCTCGGGCAGGCGAGCGAATTTCTTGCCCTCCAGCACAAAGCCCTCCATGCCGTCCAGGTCCTCGTTCCACTCCTCCATCAGCTGCTCTGCCTGTGGCCACCCAGCCTCTCCATCAGCCCCTCAGCCCACCAGCATCCTCCATCAGCCCCTTAGTCCCTCCATCAGCCCCTTAGTCCCTCCACCAGCCCCCAGCTCCTCTATCAGCCCCTTAGTCCCTCCATCAGCCCCCCAGCTCTTCCATCAGCCCCTCAGTCTCTTCATCAGCCCCTCAGTCCTTCCATCAGCCTCTCCATCAGCCCCACCACCACCCCCCCAGCCCAACATCGTGAAGAGGACCCCCAGGGTAGCCCCAGCCCTACCTCGCTGAGGGGCATGGGGGGCTGGCGGGGCAGGAAGAGCGCTGTGAGATCAGCCTTCATCTGGTCCTTCTTCTCCGCATCCTTGCGGACCTTCCCGGCCAGGCCGCCCTCCTGCAGCACCGTCTCGGCGTTGCGGGTGTAGTCCACGCGCAGGACGTCGTCCCAGTTCTTGAACTTGGATTTGAACACCTGGGTGGGAGAGCAGGCGGCGCCCGCCGGGTCACAGCTCCCTCCCGGGCACCCCCAGCCCCGTCGGCAGGGTGCGGGTCCCCCGCCTCCTCCACGGGCAGCCGCACCTGGCACTCGGTGCCCTCCAGGTTGCGGGTGACCATGGCGTGCTTGGGCCGGTGCAGCATGCTGCACAGCTCCTGGCTCAGCTTCAGCGCCGCCGCCCGCACCAGCCGCGACGACTTCCTCCCGATCCAGATGAAGACGTCGGACCAGCAGTCCAAGATGTAGACGCTCTTGGTGTCCAGCAGGCTCTGCAGCTGCGGGCGGCGCGGGGAAGGAGGGCGTCAGCCGCCCGCCGGCTTCCCCGGGACGGGAACCACCCGGCCCCGATGCTCAGGGACGGCTGAGACGGGCAGAGCATCCCCCGCCCAGGCGCCGCCGCCGGCTGAACCTGCCTCTCCCAGGGCACAGCTGGAGGCAGAGGGGGCACGAAACCAGTCTCGCGGGTCAGACTGGGAGAACCTCCCCGCCCCATCCCTACCAGGCGCATCTCGGGCATCAGATCAGCCTTCAGCCTCTTCTTGTGCTCCACGGAGAGCCTGTAGTTGATCTGGGGCAGCTCCAGGTAGCCCAGACCCAGGCCGACCTGCGGCAGGGAGGAGGGCATGGGGCTGCAGGGCACCAGCAGCACCAGCTGGCTGCAGGGCACCAGCTGGCTGCAGGGCACCAGCTGCAGTGGCAGCTCCTCACCTTGTACAACTTGGGCTTGTGGGGCTGGAAGTCATCGGGGACGCAGGGCCGGATCTCCTCGGGCTGCCCCCCCAGCACCTCCCAGAAGTCGGGGGTCTCCTGGCCCTGGGTGAGCAGCGTGATCTCGGCTCTGCCCTTCCGCTCGTTCTTGTTGATCTTCTCGGCGAAGAGCCTGCGGCGGGAGAGGGGGTGAGACGGGCGCTGGGCTCCCCGCAGCCCCCTCCTGGTAGCCAAACCAGCCCTACCTGGCTTTGGTGGTGCTGCTGAGCGTGGCCTGGCCCCCCCGCCACACAAAGAGCTCGAGCCCGTGGTCCAGGAGGAAGACGAAGCTGGTGGACGCGGACGGGAGAGGACAGTGAGGAGAGGGCAGGGTGCGCAGAGCATCCTCCCCACCCTGGGAAGGAAGGGGTGCAGGGTTTGGGGGGTGTCTTTGCAGAGCTGCCAAGTGGGGTTTGCACCCCCATCCTTGTAGGAAGGTGCCAGCAGGGCTCCCCACAAGATCTCGGAGCTGAAAAGGGGCTGTGCCAGCACCTCGCTACGAGGACCTCACGAGGCTGGAAGAGACCCAGAGGATCACCCAGCCCAACCATCAGGGGATGCGGGTTCCTGGGGGGACCCCAAGCACTCACCGGGGGTCCAGCGACGTCCCCTTCAGAGCCACCGGCTCCAGTTTGACGTTCTTCTTCCCGTAGACCCGGTAGAGCCTGGAGCAGAGGTGGCCCCGGTGGGATGCAGGCCATCGCCTGCCCCACACAGCCCACCCCAGCGCCCGGGCCCAGCGGTACCTGGTGATGTACTGCGTGTCCTCGACGGTGAAGAAGCCGCTGGCCGTGCCGCCCTCGATGTAGGAGATGTCGTTGTCGAAGACCTGGGGGGCAACGGAGGGCGTGAGGGTGCGAGAGGTAAGGCCGGGGGGCTACTGGGGAGGGCTTGTCGGGGGGTCAGGCCGACCTGGAGGAACTCGTCGCTCTCGTCCCCCATCTCCTCGCGGATGCTGCGGCACTCGGCCCCCAGGTAGTTGCGGAGGTTGACGGCGTGGATGGCGGAGCAGGCCTTCTTGTCCAGCGTGGCCTCCTGCCCGATCCAGTAGTAGATGGCCCAGCTGAGGGACCCGTTCTCGTCCAGGAAGGTCTGAGGAGAAGCGGGGCGGGAGTGAGACGGGGCGGCCACAGCCCCGGGCTGGGCACAGGGAAGGGGACCCCCGCTCCTCCCCGCCGGGGTACCTTGAGCACGATGTAGCAGTCGGCCTCGTAGAACTTGCCGTGGAAAGCCTCGTCCACCAGCGTGGGCACGAAGTTCTCGATCTGCCAGACGCAGAGGCCGGGCAGCTGCCCCACGTCCTCGCTGAAGAACTCCGAGTAGTCCAGCTGCGGCTTCTCCAGACCCTGGTCCCAGCGCCGGGTCTTCAGGTCGGGCGCCTTCGCCTCCCCGCTCTCCTGCAGGGAGATGGGGCCGAAGTCACGGGGCTGGGGGGGTGGGGGGCGCGGAACTGGGTCCCCGACGGCGACTGGGGCGGGCATGGGGCGCGTGGTGCCGCTCGGGGTCCTTCTCCCGGCCCAGCCCCTACCTCGATCTTCTTGTTCTTCTCCTGGGCCACGTCCGACATCCCCTTCAGCACCTGCTTGGCCTGGTCGTCCTGGGCAGAGTCTTTGCGCCGCCGCAGCCGCATCTTGCGGGCCAGCGGGTCCTTGGTGCCGCTGCCTGGGGGACACAGGGGACGGGGAGAGAGGCAGCCAGGACGCCCAGGTGTGAGCATGGGCTGAGGAGCGGGGCAGCACTCTGCTCCCCAGCCTCTCCCCGGGGCTGGGGCCGTCCCGCACGGTTACCTGCGGCGGCGGCTGCGACGGTGGCCGGGGAGGCTCCGGCCAGGCGGAGCTGGTTCTGCAGGGAGAAGTCGATGTTGTACCACTCCGAGGTCTGATCCACTGGCTTCGGGGGCATCACCAGGCTGGGGTTCTCTCGCACGTCCAGGATCTGCCAAGGAGGGGATGGGAGCTCCCACTGCTCTGAAGCAAGAGCTCGCAGGGACGCTGAGGAGGTGGGAGACCTCCAGAGCACCCTGGGCTTCGTGAGGGGTGTGAAGGAAACCCAAATCCACCACCTGCCTGGGCTGGACCACTGCAGAAACTGCCCCCAGGAGCTCCTGCCCCCAGGAGGTCCTGCCCTCAGCTCTCCCCACCCCACCCGAGAGCCCTGCAACCCCAGGGACACGCTGGGGCTGTGGGGGGCCCAGCATGAGGTGCAGGAGGGTGGGATTCTCACCTCCACCTTGGTCAGGAAGTGGATGGCCTCGGGCAGCGTCACCAGGCGGTTCTTGTTCAGCACCAGCTTCCTCAGCTTGGAGCACCTGTGGGGGCAGAGCAGCAGGGATGCCGCAGCCTGCAGGGACCCCGCATCGCCACCCAGCCTCTGTCCCCTACCTGCAGAGGCTCTCGGGGATGAGCTCCAGGTTGTTGTTGGCCGCCATGAACTCCTCCAGGTTGCAGAGCTTGCCGATGCCGGAGGGGATCCCATCAAAGTCGAGCTTGTTGGAGTTGAGGTAGAGCTTCTTCAGCTTGGTCAGCTTGCAGATGGCCGACTGGGGACGGAGGAGACGGCGGGGTGAGGGAGAAAGCAGTGGGGTGGGGGGGACACCACGCGTGGGCAGGGACGCACAGGCAAGGAGGTCAGCTGGTTACGGGACAGGTTGAGGGTCTCCAGCTGGGTCCACTGGTCGATGCAGAGGGACAGCTCCGTGATCTGGTTGCTGCTGAGGTTGAGGCGCCGCAGGCTGCTCAGGGTGTAGAGGCACTCGGGGACTCGGCTGAGGTCGTTGCAGGACAGGTCCACATCTGGAACCACAGAACTGTTCAGGTTGGAAAAGACCCTGGGATCATCAAGTCCAACCAGCAACCCCACTCTACAATGTCACCCCTGAACCTGATCCCCCAGCACCACATCTCAGTGACACATCCAGGGATGGGGACTCAACCACCCTGGGCAGCCCAGTCCAGTCCCTGACCACTCTCTCCAGGAAGAATCTCTTCCTGATGGCCAGTCTGACCCTTCCCTGGTGGAGCTGGAAGCCCTTCCCTCTGCTTCTGTAACTAATGACCTGTGAGAAGAGCCCAGCACCAACATCTCCCCAGTGTCCTTTCAGATAGTTGTAGAGAGCGATGAGGTCTCCCCTCAGCCTCCTCTTCCTCAAACAGCCCCAACTCTCTCCATCTCTCCCCATCACACTGATTCTCCAGCCCCTTCCCCAGCTCTGTTGCCCTCCTCTGCCCTTGCTCCAGCCCCTCGATGTCTCCCTTGTGCTGAGGTGCACAACACTGGAGCCAGTACTCAAGGTGCAGCCTCAGAAGAAGACAACGGGGTGACACCAGGGCCAGGACCCTGAGCACCACAGAACTGGGTGCTCCAGCCCTACCTGCCAGGTTCACCAGGCCCTCGAGGCTGGTGGGCAGGTTGCTCTGAGTGCGCTGGGTGTTCCTGAGGTGGAGGGTCTGCAGAGCCGCCATCGCCGGGAGCTGCCTGTGGACCACGGAGAACAATGGGGCAGTGAAAGCACCGGAGACCCCCGGCCCAGCCTGAGCACTGTGGGGTCCAGAGTGGAAAAGGGGGCCTCACCGGAGCTGCGCGTGCAGGAGGGGGTTGTTGTTGAGGATGAGGGTCTGCAGGTGGACCAGGCGTCTCAGCTGTGGAGGGAGGCTCTCCAGCTTGTTGTTGCTCAGGTCGAGGTACAGCAGGTCCGTCAGGTTGATGAAGAGCTGGTTGGGGATGGTGTCGATGCTGTGGGGGGACACGGTGGGGGGGATCTTCAGGGCTGCCTGGGATCTGCCCCGAGCCCTGAGTGTCCCTCAAAGCGGGGCAGAGAGCAGGACCCAAAGTGAAGGAGGGCAATGGACGGAGGTGGCCGTGGGCTGGACCCACCTGTTGTGGCCGAGGTTGAGGACCAGCATGTTCTTGGCGTTCTCCAGCTCCCGGGGACACTCTGTGAGCTGATTGTGGCTCAGGTCCTGGAGCAAACAGGTATCACCCTCTGCCCTGCGTCCAGCAACCATCACCCAAACCCCAGGACCACCTTTGAGCCCCGACTTCCTTTCCCTTGGATGCTCCTAACACTCCCCAGGGGACAGGAGGGACAGGACCAGCACCCAGGACCAAAGACTCCGAACCTACCAGCACCGAGAGGTCATCCAGCTGGAAAATATCATCGGGGACCCCCGAGTTCTTGAGGCTGTTTGCACGAGCAACAATGGCCTGGAAAAGGGAGACAGAGGCTCAGCTGCAGCTCTGAGCCTGCTGGACACCCCCCAGGGTGAGTGGGGATCATCCTTGGGTGTCCCCAGAGCTGGGGGGGCGCTGGCTGAGGGGTCCCTGGGGACACTCACCCGGAGGCAGGGCAGGCCAGAGAGCTCTCCGTGGAGTGTGGTGAGGCTGTTGTGACTCACGGAGAGGTGTTCCTGCGGGCGAGCCCCAGACAAGCCCCCAGTGAGCAGAGAGAGGAGCCGGAGCAGCACTCGGGACCCCCACACCGCTGTGAGAGGCTCCTCGATCCCAGGACAATCAGGGGTTTGCGGAACTTAGTGCCGATGGGATGCTCCCAGTTTCTAACTGGTCTCAAACGCTGCTTCTGCACCCTTGGGGCAGAGCTGGCTGGGACATCCCAGTCCTGCTGCAGGGGTAGAGGGATGCTCCAGGCAGTCCCATACAGCCCCCAGCCCTTGAAAATGCTTCTCACGGGGTGATCTGGGAATGGGGAGAGACATGAGGACTGGCAAAGGTGGGGGAGGACCCAGGGGAACTTGTGTTTCCCTCCGGGCAGCACCAGTGCCGCTGTCAGCTGCTCAGGAACACGAGGAACTGGCAGACTGGGGGTCAGTTTTACCTCCAGCTGTGGCCCCTGAGCATCAGTCAGGACCAGGGAGGTGGGTAGGGGCAGCACAGAGGGTTTCCCTGCTGCCAAGCAGGGGGCACCCAGTAATGGAGACGAGGACACTGGGCAGCCCCTGACGCGCTGGGTTTCCCTGTTGCCACCTGTAACACACTGCAGGGCTCTGCCAAGGCTCCACCAGTGACTCCACCAAGGGACTGGTCAGGCACCAAACTTGACCCACCCAGAAAACAAAGTGGGGCAGCTGCCAGCTACTGGGGTTTTTATCTCTTTCAGCAAAAGAGGAAGGGGAAAGAAACCCCCAAACCTTAATCATCCCCATAGTTAACCGCTCCCCCTTCCCTCCTATTAAAGGGCAGAGCATCTGAGGCTGGGTTGTGGGTTGGTTTTCTAGGCAAACGAGGTGCAACCCAATACAAGCCTGTCTCAGCCTTACTACTACCAGCTCCTGCATCCGATTTCAACCACACGTCGTGGCTCAGCCCTATTATTAGACACCAGAGCATCCGCAGAGGAGCCACGAGGCTGGCAGGCAGCAGGCGCTCGGTCCTACAGTTGCAGCCCCTCCCTGCCTGACCCCACAGCCCCAGGAGGAGCTGTCGAGGCCCACAGGGTATCGCTCACCAGCTTCTGGAGGGCAGCGAGTTCCTCGGGCAGGTAGCAGAGCCCTGTGTTGTTCAGTTTCAGCCAGCGCAGGCTGGTCATCGCCTTCACGTGCTCCGGGAAGTAGCCGCCCTGCGAGGAGGAGGAAGGTGAGAAAAGCACCTGCCCCATGGGGTGAGGATCTGGGGAGCTCAGTCTGAGGTCAGGGGGAGGCCTGGGACTGCCCAGTCTGGTTGGATGCACGTTGGGATTGCCCACTCCTATGGGAGCGGGAGCTGTGGGGCTGGGAACACCGACTCCTACGGGTTTGGGAGCTGGGATTGGGAGCTGCTAGGCTGGGATCACCCTCTCCTATGGGACTAGGAGCTGGGATTGCCCAGTCCTATGGGATTGGAAGCTGTAGGGCTGGGATCACCCTCTCCTATGGGACTAGGAGCTGGGATTGCCCAGTCCTATGGGATTGGAAGCTGTAGGGCTGGGATCACCCTCTCCTAAGGAATGTCATGGGATTGGTAGCTGTGAGGCTGCGATTGTTCCACCCTAAAGGAGTGGCAGCTGTGGGGCTGGGATTACCCACTCCTATGGGACTAGGAGCTGGGATTACCCAGTCCTATGGGATTGGGAGCTGTGGGGCTGAGATTGTCCTGCACTAGTGGACTGGGAGATGTGGGGCTGAGATTGTCCTGCACTAGTGGACTGGGAGCTGTGGGGCTGGGATCATCTGCTCCTATGGGACTGGGAGCTGGAATCACACAGTGCTTTGGGTGTGGGAGCTGGGAGGGATGTCCTATGGCACTAGGGGCTGGGATTGGGAACTAAAGGAGGCTGGAATGGTCCAGTCCGATGGGATCGGGAGTTTAGAAGACCATGAGTCCTATAGGACTGGGAGCTGGGGATCACTCACTCCTATGGGACTGGCAGCTAGAGGGCTGAGATTCCACGGGAATTCTAGTCCCACGGGTTTGGGATCTGGGATTGCGCTTTCCTACGGCACCGGCAGCTGGGGGCACAACCACTCCCTGAGACCCCACGGCTGGCGGCCACCCAGCGGGGACAAGGACCCCCAGACCTTACAGCGCCAGCAGGGTGCGGGACCGGCTCCGGAACCGACACCGCCCAGCTGTAGCGCACCGGGGCCTGGCAGAGGGCCCTGCGGGCTCCGCCCGGCGCTCGGCGCCGGGGCCTGGCCTCTCCCCGTTTCCTGAGGTGCCTCCCGCTCCCCCTCCCCACCCCGTCCCTGCACCTTGAAGTCGTTTCCGCTGAGATCGACGCCGCGGACGAAGGGCAGGACCCCGGTGGCCGCCATGGTCGCGGCGACAGCGGCGGAAGGGCGGGAACGCGGGGCGGGGGAACCGGCGACAGCTACGCTCCGCCCTGCCCGGCCAGGCCACGCCTCCCCTCCGCAGATTTCGTCCTTGCAGTCTAGGCCACGCTCCCTACCCAATCAGATTCCGCCTCCGTTACCCAGGCCGCGCTCCCATCCAATCAAACTCTACTGCTTCTACACAGGCCACGCCCACTAGCGCTATGGCCACGCCCACCTGGACCGGCTAGGGGGCGTGGCCTATACGCACTCTTATTGGCTGGCGCGGGGGCGCTGGGAGGGGCTGCGCGCGCGCCGGCGCGCCGAGCGCCGAGAGCAGGGGGTGAGTGCGGGCGGCGCGGGAGGGGGACCCGGGGTCGGGGACAATGGGGCCGAGTCGCTCCGCTCCTGCCCTTGAGCGGGTCAGGGCTCCCGGAAGGCCCCCGATGCTGCCCGCGGCTCCGGGCCTCCTCCACCCGGTAGCGCGGAGCGGGGAGTGACCGCGGGTGCCGGTAACGTAACGGGCCGCGGCACCGGTTGTTCTCCCCCAGCACTGCCGGTTCCTTCCGTTGGGAGGAGCGGGTGACCCTTTTCTTTCCCTAGGGTGGCTCTTCTCTTTGACAGGGTGACCCTTGCTCCTCCGCCGCACCCAGAGGCCTTTGGCCCTGCGGGTGGAGGGAGCGGTGGGGTCGGGTTGGCAGAAACCTCCGCTTTCCTCAAAACGTACTTCCCTCTCCCACCCCGCCCCACAAATGTCCTCTCGTTTTCCCCCTTTCTGCCCTGGAAACGTCCTCCCGTAGCCCCCCGTCCTCCGACCCTAAACCATTCTCTCGACCCCCAGGAAAACCCTTCTTTGCGGTGGGCTCTGGGTCGCCTAGGATGCCCCCCCACCCCTATCCAGGCTGACACCCCACCGCTCCTCTTCCCCCACCTCCTCCATCTCCACAGGGCGACCATGGCTGACTTCGGGCGGCCCCGGGGCAAGCGGCAGGAGGACAGCGGGCTGGGCAGTGTCCTGGATGTGCTGTTGGCTAATGCTAGGCTGGTGTTGGGAGTCAGCGGTGCGGCCATCCTCGCCATCGCTACACTGGCTGTCAAGAGGGTAAGGGGCTACTGGCGTGGCCACTGAGCTTGGGAATGGGCTGGTGGTGCCACAAAGGACAGAAGGTGGCCGGTGTGGTGAGGTAAGGTGGATGTCAGGAAGCCCTTCCTCACAGAAAAGGGGAGTCAGTGCCTGGACTGGATGGCCCAGGGCAGTGGTGGAGTCCCCATCCCTGGAGGTGTTGAAGGGCAGCCTGGCTGTGGCCCTTAGTGCTCTAGTGTGGCCACTGGAGTGATGTGCTGGGCTGGCTGAGCTCAGAGGGCTTTTCCAGCCTCCACGATTATGTGATGTAAATTACCTGCTGGACCCCCGCACTGGTGCTGGTGGCAGCACAGGGGGGTGTGGAGCTGCCTGCTCCTACTCCGTGGGACACACACAGCTCTGTGCCGTGGTCACCTGGAAGAGCAGGTGTTTGGGACACAGCAGCCCATCCAAAAGGCTCCTTTGGGCTCAGCTCACGTGTAAGACTTGGTGGGCTTCCCCTTAAGCCGTGCAGGAAGCAAACCTGCACCTCTGTGTCCCCAGCAGAGTGTGTTCTCACCGATGGAAGCCCTGTGTGGGGCAAGTCCCACGCGTAGCAGAGGGGCTGGAGTCACCTTGGTTCAGGCTGGGACTGTGGGGACACGGTAGAGAGACAATAACCCCCTGTCCACGTGGGTTTTCCTTCTCTCCAGCTGATTGACCGAGCCACCAGCCCTCCTGATGAAGGCGATCCCAAAGCTGAGCAGAAGACCCTAGAGGAGAGCTGGCAGGACTTAGCCTTGATCAAGACAACAGCAAAACCTGCCAAGAAGCAGAGGAGGGAATACCTCAGTGAGCCTCTGCTCCTTCCAGCTCGGCCACCAGCACCAGGTGAGGCTCATGGGGGAGGTGTGCTGATCCCACTGCAGTTGGGCCAATCACACTGTGGCCACAACAAGCCCCTGCACCTACAGACTTGGGGGGAAAGAGTGTCTGGAAAACAGCCTGGCAGAGAGAGACCTGGCAGTACTGGTTGCCAACTGGCTGAAAAGGAGCCAGCAAGTGGCCCAGAAGGCCAATGGTATCCTGGCTTGGATCAGCAATAGTGTGGCCAGCAGGGCTCTGGGCATCATTCTCCCCCTGTACTGGGCACTGGGAAAGCCTCCCCTCGAGTACTGGGGGCAGCTGTGGGCCCTTCAAGAAAGAGATGGAGGGGCTGGAGCAGGTCCAAAGGAGCGATGAGGCTGGGGAAGGGACTGGAGGGAAAGGCTGATGGGGAGAGGCTGGGGGTGTTCAGCCTGGAGAATAGGGGGCTTGGGGGGACCTTCTCTCTCCAACTCTCTGAAGGCAGGTTGGAGTCAGGTGGGGGTTGGGCCTTCTCCCAGGCAACCAGCACCAGGATGAGAGGGCAGAGCCTGAAGCTGCCAGGGGAGGGTTAGGTTGGATGTTAGGAAGCCCTTCCTCCTGGAAAGGGGGATCACAGCCTGGCCTGGACTACCCAGGGCAGTGGTGGAGTCTCCATCCCTGGAGATGTTGGGCAGCCTGGCTGTGGCCCTTAGTGCCCTGGTGTGGCTGCTGGAGTGATGCTAGGTCCTGGCCTGGCTGAGCTCAGAGGGCTTTTCCACTCTGTTACTCTGTGATCACCTTGATGTGCTCCACGCTGGCTGCACCACAGCTCCCGGCTCTCTGTGAGCTCCACGTTATTTTTAGCTCAGTGTCTGGAAAACTGACCCGGTGGTGCCCCCCTCCTGGGAGGCTCTGGAGCCAGGGCCCCTTTTTAGGCAATGCCTGTGATAACGGCACCTCTGACACCATCCCGGGCACCGTGGTGGAGGCTGGCTGGGCTACGTCTCCTCTGGAGCGGTGCCTCCTGCCTCATTTTCTGGGTCAGCTCTGCCCAGAAGAGGGTTTTTCTCAGCAGCTGCTGTGGACAAAGGCTGCCTTGTCTGGCTGCCCACAGAGTTTTTCTGAGTGGGGAAGCAGCCCAGTGTGGTGGCACGGAGGGTCCTGAGGTACCAGACTGGGATCGTTCACAGGGCTGGATCTGCCTGAGAAGTCTTGGTGGGGCTCACAGGGGCCCTGGCAGTGAGTTCCCTTGCCCAGCTGCTGGTGCTTCGACTGGTTTATCAAGCTCTCACTGGGGGTGAAGCTGGGTGCTGTTTGGAGTTTGGGCTCTGTTGTGGCTGAGAAGTGCTGTGAGCATCAGAGGACTTGCTGTTGGCCCTCTTGGCAGGGTCTTGTGCCCAGAGCTGAGAGCTGGGCACCTATCTCACACCTTCCTGGTGCAGATCTGCTCAGAGCTGTTACTTCTCCTCTGTATTGGCTTTATTGGGAAAAGGAGACTGAGGGGTGACCCCATGAGTGTTGATCAATATGGGAAGGGTGGGTGTGAGGAGGATGGAGCCAGGCTCTGCTCAGGGGCACCCAGTGATGGGACAAGGGGCAGCGAGTGTGAGCTGGAGCAGAGGAGGTTCCACATCAGTGTGAGAAGGACCTTGTTCATGGTGAGGGTGCCAGAGCCCTGGCAGGGGCTGCCCAGGGGGGTTGTGGAGTCTCCTTCTCTGGAAACATTTCAGACCCTCCTGGACACATTCCTGTGTGACTGGATGTAGGGGGATCCTGCTGTGGCAGGGGGATGGGACTTGAAAGATCTTCTGAGGTCCCTTCCAACCCCTGGTGTTCTGATTCTATTCTGTGGTCTTGTTTTCACAGAGCCCAGAGTCTGCTCTGCCCCTCCAGAGACTCCTCAGGTTGAACCCAACCCTCCACGCTGCCTCACGCTGCAGGAGAAGCTTCTCTCCCACTACAGCAGCAGGTTGGCCAAGCCCAAGGTAGAAGCAGCCTTCACCAGGCAGCTGGCCAGGAGCATCTGCACCCAACTGCAGAACTTCCTGCGCACCAAATGCCCGGAGCTGCCCTTTGGCAGCCTCTTCCTCAGAGGTCCCCTGCTCGATGGCCTCGGGGCTCCGGCAGTGGACCACATCCACTTCATGCTGCCAGTGGTCCTTGAAGCTGCTCTCTGGAGCCTCATCCCAGGAGAGGACACTGTGGTGAGGAACCCCCAGTACTGGATGGTCAAGAGGACCGATCTGGAGTATTTCCCTCGTGGCTGCAGCCCCTGGGACAGGTTCATGGTGGGTCAGTACCTCTCCTCCAATGCTCTCAACGAAACCCTCCACAAGATGCTGGTGGCCTCCATCAACTGGCCGGCCATAGGCAGCCTGCTGGGGAGCATCATCTACCCAGTTGTGGCCTCTCAGGAGCTGAGGCTAGAAGTCCAACACGATCAGGTTGAGCTGAGCATCACCCTCTTCCCTGTGGTGGAAATGGAGGACAAAGTTCTTCTGGCTTCTCCTCCTGAAGGACTGGTGGAAAACCTTTGGCTTGAGAGCTTTTACAGAGCAGAGGTCTCGAAGGTGAAGGAGCTGGACGCCAGCGACACCGGGGTTCGGCAGCAGTGCCTCTGCATCCTCAACGACATCTGCAGGAGCCATCCTGCCCTCCACAAACTGAGCGGCAGCCCCCTGTCCCACGTCGTCCTTCACCTCAGTGCCACCAGTTTGGACTGGGCAGAAGAAAGCCTTGCTGATAGGTTCCAGCAGGTGCTCGAGGAGCTGGTAGGGTACCTGGAGAAAGGGGTCCTCCCTTCCTACTTCAACCACAAAATCAACCTCCTCAATGAGCTGTCAGAAGAGGAAATTGATGAGATGGGCTTCATGCTCTACAGGGCCATTTCTGAGCCAGAGCTCCTGCTGAAGGACAAGTGACTGGTGGGTCAGGGGCTCCTTGAATGTGGGGTGTTCCTCACCCATCTGCTGCTCCCTGCTGTGAGGGTTATGATGCTTCTAGTTGACTAGTCAGTAAGAGGCCAAGTTCTAGCACTTTATGAGAACAAAACTGCTCTCTCCTGTCCGAATAAAATGTGCCTGAGGAAAGCTGGGTGCTGGTGTCAGGAGCTGGGTGGCCCGAGGTGTCTCTCCAGGTGAGTCCTGTCCACTGGGAGCTGATGAGAAGCGTGTTTGGTCTCTGCTTCCTGATGTCCTCTGCCTGTCCCAGCTCTTGGCCTCTCCCTGTGTGCCAAGACTGGCTGGAGCTGGAGCGGGGAGCAGTTCCTGCTGCTGCCACTGCATCCTGCAGATCCCACTGGTGCAGCATTGTGGGTCCTTCCACCAGCACCCAGCTTGGTTTTCCTGTGCCATGCCCTGTGGGACAGGGTGGAAGCCTCATCTATAGGGTACTGCCCATCTGGAATAAGGCCCCAGTGATGTCCTGGGCGGTCATCTGGGCACTCAAGGCTGTGGGTTTATTCTTTGTGAACTCCCCCAGCTGCCAAAAGGGGTGAGGTCAGCTCTACCTCTTCCTTCTGCCAGGATGGGTCGCTGCCAGGGTCTGTCTGCCGGCACTCGGGAACCACAGTGTCCCCTTCCCAGTCTGTCCAGTGACCTTTTCATATGTAATTGCTGCTGTCTTGGGGTCCTGTTCCCCCTGAGCCCCATGGGATGGGGCAGGACTGATGCTCTGAGCTTACAAGAACTGCTTTATGCTTTTGATTAAGAAGTAGTAATTTGTTTGGGTGTTTTGTTTTGTTTCCTTTGAGTGGCTGCTAGTGAAGTTTTTGGTTCTGGCTGTAGTCCTAGGGCAATGGAATTTCTTCTTTTTAAAGAGAAAAGCTGTTTTTGCACACTGGTGGGGGAGGGAAAATCCTCTGGACTTGAAGGTGAGCAGCTGGTTGTGGTTTAGTTTTGTCCACAGCTGTCTTGTTTATGGGAGGAAGAGCAATGGGTTGTGTTTCCTCACAGTCTCTGACTTGGGTTTGTACCTCCCGAGCACTTCCTGGGTGTCAGCCGTGAGAATAAACCTTCCCTGTGTCTACTGGTGCTGATGTTGGCTCTGCTTTGTCTCCTTTCCCACGAAGACAAGCCTCCAGCTGCAGTGGCAGTGCCTGAGGACCACCCTGCTGCGCTGAGAGCTTGGTGGTGGTGCTCAGAACTCATCCTGCACAGCCTTTCTCCTCCTGCTGCAGCACACTGAGCCATCAGGATCCTGAGGAGCCACTGAGATGCTGAGGAGACTTTGGGACACTGAGTTTCCAGCAGCCTCGGGCTGACCAAGCTTAGCCCAGGAATTGCCGGTGCTGTCAGCAGAGCTTTACCTGCTGCCCGTGTGCCCCGGAAACGCTCTCCCTGCTGCTTTCACCAGCTCTGTGGTTGCATTACAAAGCCTCCTAATCCTGTTACTGCAGCCAGCAGCTCTGTATTTTTAGGCTGCAGCTGCTAATTGTATGAGTGAGCAGTTCCTGGAGTTCTCCTGACCTCAAGCCATGGATTTACGGCTGATGGTGAAGGCTCCTGTCTTGTGTGGACCTTCAGATGAATCTGCTGCTGTGGTCTCCCCTGCTTGAAGTTTATACACGGAGTGCTCCAGCCCTGGCTGCACTATGTCACCTCCATACTGACCTTGGGGAACTGCTCTGTGTCTCAGAATGGGGTCCTGAGCAGCTCTGGAGGCCCTGGGGGGAAACAGTGCTGCTGTCTGGCAGAAGAGGACGCAGGCACCTTGCTTTGATGTAGAGAGGAAGCCCCAACAGAGAAGGAAGAGGCAGCCCAGCTTCCCAGGGAGCTCGGTGTCAACTAAGTGCAGAAGAACAGACCTTCCCTTCAGGCAGCTCTGTCTGTCCCAGGGCAGCAGCACTACAGCAGATGCAGCTGGTGAGGTAAAAAGCTGCTTCCTCTACCCCTCTGCAGCTCCCTTCCAACACACTGCTGAGGACAGCCACGGGTTTGCTCTGGTGAGTGAGTGAGTGGAAGGAGCAGCCTTTGGGTGGGGGCTCTTACAGGAATAGCTGCACTATTTTTAGGCAGGAAGAAAGGAGGAGGCAGAGCTCAGCTGTCGCTCGATCCAATTTAAAAATTAAATAATCTTTTTAATAGGAAACTTATCAGCTCAACAAAAAGAACTGCTATTTGCTAGCAGCAGCACAGAGGCTGGAGGAAGAACTTGGTTGTAAATCCAGGAACTAGCTACAAGGAAGCTTCCCCTGGAGCACAGCAGCTGAACTTCCCTCTCAGGGCAAGCACTGGGTCCAGCTCCTCTACCCTCAGCCCTCCCGCGCTGGCAGAAGCAAAAATAAGGTTGCTCAAGTAACTTCAGTTTTAGAAGGGAAACTCAGGATGAGATTCCACACTGTGGAAAACCAGGGAGGAGCTGAGCAGCACTGGGCTCTGCCCTCAGCAGCTACGATCCAGCTCTTCCTCCTGGCAAAAGGCTGCCTACAGCCACTGCCAGAGCCGCACGTGGACCCCGGCCAGCGCTGTTTGCTCTGCAGGTTCCATCTCCAAACCCTTCCTTGAAATGGGCAAACCATCTCCATCTGTTCTGCACAAGAGCAGCTCATCCCAAAGGCCAACACCAGGAGCAGAGGCACCTCTTGAGGCTGCTGGAGCCTGCACTGCCCAGCGTGTGCATGAGGATGGGATGGCTCTGCAGGAGCGGCCTGCGACCAGCCCTACCAGTGCTGTTTCTGGACTTCAGTTCCTTCCAGCAGCAGTTGCTCCTGTAGATGCTCAGAGCCCTTTTTGGTCTCTCAAGAGAAGGCTCAGTGGTTCTGAGGGCAGTTTTTCCTAGTGTGGCCGGGCTGGTGGCAGATGCTGCAAGTCCGTGGTTTCTTGGCAGTGGCTCCTGAGGAGGAACTGCTTGGTCTCTTGGCCTTGCTTCCCACCCCTCTTGACTGACTGCTGCTGTCAAAGTGGTTCCCAGAGGCATCTCCAGCAGGCCCTAGAGAGAAACAAGCTGTGTTTTCATACCGTTGTAAGTAGGTGGGAAGCAGGTCAGTTCCAAACAGCAGATTGAGGATTTTATCATCCCAGTTGCTCAGATTATTCCTGAAGCTACAGGCTGCCCATTTGCTTTGCACAGTGACTGGGGGGTGAGTGGCTGGAGAGCAGCCTGGCAGAGAGGGACCTGGCAGTGCTGGGTGACAATCAGCCGAACAGGAGTCAGCAGGGTGCCCAGGTGGCCCGGAAGGCCAATGGCATTCTGACTTGGATCAGCAATAGTGTGGCCAGCAGGATGAGGGAACCTCATTCTCCCCCTGTACTGAGCACTGGGGAGGCCTCCCCTCCAGTACTGGGGGCAGTTATGGGCCCTTCACTTCAAGAAAGTGATGGAGGGGCTGGAGCAGGTCCAGAGGAGCAACGAGGCTGGGGAAGGGACTGGAGAGAAAGTCTGATGAGGAGGGGCTGAGGGTGTTTAGTCTGGAGGAGACTCAGTGGGGACCTTCTCCTTCTCTACAGCTCCCTGAAGGGAGGTTGTAATCAGGTGGGGGTCAGGCTCTTGTCCCACGCAACCAGGACAAGAGGGCAGGGCTAGGTCAGATGTTAGGAAGCCCTTCCTCATGGGAAGGGTGATCAGAGCCTGGACTGGACTGCCCAGGGCTGTGGGGGAATCCCCATCCCTGAAGGCCTTCAAGGCCAGCCTGGCTGTGGCCCTTATTGCCCTGGTGTGGCCACTGGGGTGACAGTAGGTCCTGGGCTGAGCTGGATGAGCTCAGAGGGCTTCACCAGCCTCAGTAACTCCGGGATTCTGCCTGGCTGCTTGCTCTGGTGCAGCAGAACAAAACATCCCAGAGGAAATCTTGGGGTTTAAGTGGTTTTGAAATTCTACTCCCTTTGAGCCCAAATGTCTGAAGAGGAGGAGGCAGCCTGTGTTGAGGGTCCCTCTCAGACCTCATCTCCACCTCTGTATTTCACTGTCCCTTTGTATCAACCTGCTTTTGTTTGTGATTTTTAGAGGAGCTTGTTTTCATCATCATTCCACAGCAGCCTCAGTTGGTCTCTGGGCTCTGATCAAAGCCCCAGACACACCCAGCCTTTCACTGCCTCTGTGATCTAGGGCAGAGGGAGCAGCAGGGTCTCCCTGTTGTGACTGAATAGAGGTTTCACATCTCCAAAAGCAGTTCTGCTGCTCCAGCTCTGCACCACAACAGTAAGATCTCTCACAGAGCCCAGCAGCTTAATGTGGGAGGCCAAACAGACTGTAAGGAAGAGTGCTGGGCTTCAGCCAACGAGTCACAGATGCACAAACTTACTACAAGTAGAAGCCAAGCATCCTGCTTGGAGCTCAGACGTGAGCTATGAGGATGGTATCCTGCTAGCACCTGGGGAGCTGAGCTGGGCTCTGTGCTAAACCCCAACAGCTGTAGTGCTGCTGGCAGCTGTTCTAGGACAAACCTGAAGGCCTGAGTTGCTGCAGCTAGGGGGGTGTGTGTGATGTGTTGGGTTTTAGCTTCCAGAACAGCCTCCACAGCTCATGTCTCACCCCCAGCCTTACCTGGCAGCACGTTTTCATCTGCCCACTGGAAGAAGCTGCACTGCTGCTCCCGGGGTTTCGGGCAGGAGTGGAACTGCCGCCCTTTGTTGGGTCCATCCTTCTGGACGGTGCGTGTGATGGCTGGCTGGTTGCACTTGCACATCGTGCTCCCTCCTGAATCTGAGCTGCTGTTGTTTCCAAAGAGCTCTGGGCCTCTTCCTCTCGGGCGCTGAAATCCTGTCGGTCTCCTTCCCGTGAAGGGCTGGGGCGATGCAGAGCCCCACGAAGCTGCGTTGCTTCTGTCCTCTGGCTGCTCATCAGCCCAGAGGAAAAAATTGCAGGTGCTGGTGCTGCATTTGTAGAACTTCCTGCCTTGGTTGGGCCCTTCTTTGCGCACAGTCAGCAGCAGGGCTTCCACCCCGCAGTTGCACACCACCGCGTTGCTCCCGTCGTCTGCAGCAGCTGAAGGAGCCGGCCTGGGTGCTGCTGCTGAGCTCCAGGAGAGATGTCCTGGTGTCCCCCTCCTGTGCCTGTTCTCACCAGTGGCTCTGTTCAAGGAGTCGCTGACCTGCAAGTGGTTGGTTTGCTGGCTGGCTGATGGTGTGGCCTGGGAGGAGCTGTTTGAATACCTGAGGTCCAAGAGTTCTTTTAGCATCTCATCACAGCCTCCGATGCAGCCCACAAACTCCAGGGGCATCACGGGTGGAACGCTGCCTCTCTTGAATTTAAACTTCAGCCTGAAAGGAAAGGAGGATCGGAGCCTGGAACAGACTGCCCAGGGCAGTGGTGGAGTCCCTGTGTCTGGAGGTGTTGAAGGGCAGCCTGGCTGTGGCCCTTAGTGCCCTGGTGTGGCTGATGGGGTGATGTTAGGTCCTGGGCTGGGCTGGATGAGCTCAGAGGGCTTCTCCAGCCTCAATAATTCTGTGAACCTAAGTCTTCCGGGTCATGCAACTTCTCATCAACAGACCTCTATCTCTGCTTGTTTTACTTTTAATTTCTGCTGTATTTGTAAGAGTTTCCCCGACCCCCCTTCTTTCTACCCTCAAGCCATGAGACTGCTGCTCCAGCTTTCGGAGACCACGATGGAAAATGGTTGCCCCACCTGACTTGTGGATCTCTCCGGCCCTGACAGCCACGTGTTGGGTCTGAGGGGCTGCATTTCCATGGGGTAACTGATAGGACCTACCTGTGGACCGGATGGGGTTTACACACAGCACAGACACTCTCATCCCTGGTCACATCCAGCACGAAATCAGGAAACCAGACTGCAGCTTTACAGGCTGGATAACCTGAGCAGCTGAGATAGAACCTGCCGTGGGACAAAGGCACTGGATGAGGAAGAGGCAAAGTCAAGAGTGTCAGTGATCAGCCACCAAGAACTGTCAACACAACCAGTTCTAAGGGCAAACAGATGCCTGAGAAAGGGGTTCAGCAGAGTCCACACAGCTGGTGGAGGGAGTCAGCTGCAGGCCAAGCCTTGCTGCAGAGGAAAGAGGAGCAGTGCCCAGAGAGACACAAACCAACACAGAAGCTACTCCCTACAACAGGGCAGATCACCAACCCGCCGTTCTTCCTGGTCTTCAGGACCATGTCGCTGTTGCACTGGGGACACTTCCGAACAGAAAGAGGTGTCTCTGGGTAGACCTCCTCTTGCTCTGTGATTTCTGTGCCTTCTCCAAGATACCGTGCCAGGGCCTCGTCCAACCTAGGAAGAAACAAGCAGAGCAGTGGGCCCCTCCGAGCTGCTTCTCCCTGAGCCACCTCTGGAGCTGGCTACGTGTGAAAGAGGTCAGTGCATGCAGCCTTCTCCTGCAGCCAGCTCTGAATTGAATCGTCAGGGTTCAAACCCCCATGAGCAGTTGCCATGGTTCGTGACAGCGTGCCAGGCTGCGAGTCATCCCTTCCCATCCTCATGCCCACACACACAGCTCCGGGGAAACTGCAACGGGATTCTGCTCTGGGCCGAGTCCCATGGGGGAAGCCAGACCTCCCAGAACAGCAGAGGGCAAAGCCAGGACTCACTTGTTGGCTCTGGCCACGGCTTCGATGAAGACCTGCTTGTACTTCTGGACCTGCTGCTGCAACACTACAGCTTTGTCTTTCTTCCCCTCACAGATCAGCTTCAGATCTGCCTCCAGCTCTGCTCGAAGGTCAGGCTTGGACATCTCGTAGCCCATGGAATCGTAGCCTGAGGAAGACACAGCATGGTAAGTGAAAGGAAGGCAGAAGTTAGGAAGCTGTGACCTCCCTAAGGAGCACTGTCCTTACCTTCAACCAGTCCCATGCCCAGGTGGCCGGGAAGGAACCGCTGATCCGCCGTAAGGCCGACGTACATCCGCCTCTTAATGGTCTCAATGTGGTCAGAGTGAGTGGCATCAGTCCCTGAAAGCAGCCAGGTTGTCACAATAGCACCAAGAAGTGACTCTCCCTGTATCCAGTGCAGAGTGCAGGGTGCTAAAGGGACGAGGAGACAACTTCTGCACCACCCTCTTGACCCACTGGCTCTGAGGCCAACGAGGTGCTGGCACAGACACACCCTGCCCACTACGCTGCACATCTCCCTAGATACCAGAGACAATCTGCAGGATCCTTAGCATCTCTGGACTTTGCTCCCAGGTCTCTGCTTTGTTCTGCACATTTAAGGGGTTTCTCATCTGAAGTGACGTCCAGAGAATGCCCTGGTCTGAGGGTGGGGCAGAACTGGTGCTAGAGAGGTTGAGAACGCTCTCCCAAAAAGCACAAGGCCACGTTGCCAGTACTGACCGATGCCATGTTTGTCCATGAGGGCGATGAGATCTGCTTCGGTGAGGAGCAACGGAGGGCTGGTTTCCCCATCCACCATCTCCACTGTAGTGGGCTGAAAGCGAGTGTCTTTCTGATACAGAGGGATAACCTGAGGGGAAGGAGAATCTCTTTGAAAGAAGAGTCCAAAGTGGGCAGTGAAGTGAGAATCCCAGAATCATTAGGGATTGAAAGGAACCTTGAAAGATCATCTAGTCCAATCCCCCTGCCACAGCAGGATCACCAAGTCACACAGGAACACATCCAGGTGGGTTTTAAACATCTCCAGTGAAGGAGACTCCACAATCTCCCTGGGCAGCCTGTTCCAGTGCTCTGTCACCCTCACTGGGAAGAAGTTCCTTCTGATATTTATATGGAACCTCCTGTGTTCCAGCTGACACCTGCTGCCCCTCGTCCTATCACTAGATGACACTGAGAAGAGCCTGGCCCCATCCTCCTGGAGAATTTAAACTCCAGGTAGCTTAGCCTCTCCCACCTCTCTCTATTCAGGGGTACTACCTTGTCACTCCATCTCTCGTAGGGATAGACGTCCAGGTAATTACGGGCCAGGATCATTAGTCCCTGAGCAATGAACCGCTCGTTAGCGATGTCGATCTCCACAGTTGTTTCCTGTCCCTTGGCATCTTCCGAGCAGCAGGCCAGGAAGTGGCGCACGATGAACTCGTAGAGCTTCTGCTCGTTGCCCTAAGGTTAAAGAAGACACAACCCATCACTCTGCTCCTGAGTTTGAGACACGTCAAGGGCTATCAGCGAGACTGCAGCTCCACCAGTGACCAGCAGCACAACCCACCCAGGTACCCCAGTTCCACTCACCTGCAGGTTGCTGGTGTATTTGGTGGGGTGAATGGGAGGGTGAGCCTGATCCGTTTTGGATCCGCTCCGGGGAGTTGGCCCACCCTGATCCAGTATCCTCTGTGCAAACGCCCCCCAGTTTGGGTCCTGGGTTTGCTGCTCTATTAAGGCAGAGAGGTTCAGCTCCTTGGGGAAAATGTTCGTCTCGGTTCGGGGGTAACTAATGAACCTGAAGAAGACAGACAGACAGAACCTGAAGGGGTGCTCTGAGACACTTCCCACGCTGGGGCTAGAGACCGTCTTGGTTTTGAGGGAGCTGCATTTTCCAAGCCACTAATTGCTTCCTTACCCTTGAGTATAGAGTTTCTCTGCTATTGTCATGGTTTCCTTGGCGTTTATTTTCAGTTTGCGGGAAGCCAGTTTCTCGAGTTCCTGCGTTGGGAGGAGCCAGAACACAAAACACAAAGGTCTGTGCTCGAAGCAGCTCTCGGCGGTGACTGAAGCACCTGCTCGAGGCTCCTTTCAGCACAGCTCAAACGTACCACAGTGTCCAGGGGTAGAGGCCTCCACTTGTTCTTTGGCTTGCTCACAACCTCAACCACAGTTGCTACCGGATCCTAAAGCAGAAGTAAGTGAAACAAAATCTCCTTTAAGAGGTTTTTTGGTCTTGTTTTGTGTGTCTGGTGTGAGATGGAGGCAGGAAATGCTCACAGAATCACAGAGCGCTAGGAGCTGGGACCTGGGAAGACCATCAAGTCCCATCCCCCTGGCACAGCAGGATCCCCTAGATCCAGTCACACAGGAACAGCCCCGGAGGGTTTGAAACGTCTCCAGAGAAGGAGACTCCACAACCCCCCTGGGCAGCCCCTGCCAGGGCTCTGGCACCCTCACTGGGAACAAGGTCCTGCTCAGATTGACGTGGAAACTCCTCTGTCCCAGCTCACACCCGCTGCCCCTTGTCCCATCACTGGGTTCCCGTGAGCAGAGCCTGGCTCCATCCTCCTCACACCCACCCTCCACATATTGATCAACACTCATGGGGTCACCCCTCAGTCTCCTTTTTCCCAGCTCCAGAGCCCCAGCTCCCTCAGCCTCTCCTCAGCAGGGAGATGCTCCCCTCCCTCCACCATCCCTGTGGTTCTGCGCTGGGCTCTCTCCAGCAGCTCTGGGTCCTCCTTGTAGTGAGGGGCCCCCAACTGGACACAACACTCCAGATGTGGTCTTACAAGGCAGAGTACAGGGGGAGGAGAACCTCTCTCAATCTACTAACCACCTGTGATGGGCTGATACTGGAGTACACAAGTAGTTCCAAGCTCCCCTACCTCCATACACATGTGGTAGAGGACCAGGCACGCCGTGTGGTTAAAGAGCCGGTTCCTCTTCCAGCTGAAGACCACATTGCCATCTTCATGATCGTGGGTCACTGTTGAACCAACAGAACTAAGTGAGACAGGACTTCCACGGTGGAAGTGCAGCAAGGCAGCGGGGCCAGGCTGCTCGAAACCTTTCCCTTCTGCGTAGCAGTCAGGACTAAGTGGGGAGGAAAGCGCCTCCACAGCATCTGCTGCTTGCTGCCCTTGGGTTTTAATTTTCTATCCAAGTCAAGCCCTCCACGAGGGACCCCAGGACTTGTTTCCCCCAGCCATACCTTTTATTTTATAGAAGGTTTCAGGAACGAAGGCCTGGATGGCTTTGAAGCGCTCGACTACAAACCCCAGGGTGGGGAACTGGCAGCTACCGTAGCTGATCAGCTGATCTGCTAAAACGTCAGGGAAGATCTTCTGGAGCCTCATGGTCTGGAATCTGGTGAAGGCAGCACCTGAGGAAATAAAACAGGCAGCAGAACTGAGTTGTAGAGTGATGGAGGGGAATCCCAACACTTCCAGTGGTTGGGTTTGTGTTACTCTTAATTGTAATCCTCTGCTGCAGAGGTGTTGGGTTGAAAGTTGAATGTGATGATCTTAGAGGTCCTTTCCAGCCTTCATGCTGGTGGGAGAAGGGCAACAAGGCTGGGGACAGGGCTGGAAAACAGGGTCTGTGAGGAGCAGCTGAGGGGACTGGGGTTATTCAGCCCAGAGAAGGCTGAGAGGAGACCTTCTTGCTCCCTCCAGCTACCTCAAAGGAGGTTGTAGCGAGGCTGGGGCTGGTGTCTTCTCCCAAATTCCTATTGATAGAATGAGGGAAAAGGGTTTCAAGTTGCATCAGGGGAGGTTTAGATTGGATCTTAGGAGAAGTTCTTTGCTGAGAGAGTGGCTGGGCACTGGGACAGGCTGCTCAGGGAGGTGGTGGAGTGCTTGACCTGAAGGGGTTTAAAAACTGAGTAGCTCCAGCACTTGAGGCCATGGTCTAGGGGTTAGGGAGCTGTTGGGCTGAGGGCTGGGCCTGATGATCCTGGAGGTCCTCTCCAGCCAGGATGATCCTGTGTATGATAACAAACCTCAGACTCTGTGGAGCTAAGTGAGCTGCAGATGTGAAGGCAACCCCTGCTTAGGGTGAGGATCACTATGAAATCCAGTTCCCCCAGCCCTGAGACGTGGCTCTGCACTTTGTGGAAGCAAAGAGTGATGGCTCTGCTCTCCAGATTTTTCTCTCTGACCTTTGTGGCTGCTATGAGAAGGATTTCCCTGGTCTGTTAGCAGGATGCTGGTGGGATTTCCCTCTAGATGAGGTAGCCTGGCAGCCAGCTCTCACCTCAGCACATCTGCACGTACCTATCCTGAGGTCCAGCTCTTGCCTGACGTCAACGGCGTCGCTCGTCTTCTGATCAGGTTGGGTGAGGTTCTCACAGGCCGCTCTGACAGCGTGAAGGGTGATCTCTGAGAAACGGGCTCGGAAAACCTGGAGGTTTGGCTTCACTGTCAGAAAACAATATTGAGAAGTGATCAGAGAGCAACTCAGATACCAATGGAAGGGGCAGCTCATGAAGAGCTGCCTTCAAAAAGGTGTCCTGCCAGCTCAGTGTATTTCTGGTCTATCAGAGCCACATCCTTCAGCACAGGAGAGATATGGACTTGCTAAGAGTGGTGCCACAAACACAAGCAGGAGGCTGGAAACCCTCTGCTCTGATGCCAGGGTGAGATAGTTGGGAGAGTTCAGTGGGAGAAGAGCTCCAGGGAGACCTCAGTGTGGCCTTTCAGGGCTTAAGGGGCTGAGAAAAAAGATGAGGACAGGCTTTGCAGCAGGAGCTGGTGTGACAGGACAAGGGGTGGTGGTTTAACTCAAAGAGGGAGATTCAGACTGGAGAGAAGGGAAGAAATTGTTGATGCTGAGGGTGGTGACAGCCTGGCCCAGGTTGCCCAGAGAGCTGGAAGAAGCCCCATCCCTGGAACCATCTCAGGTCAGGCTGGACCTTGGGGCTCTGAGCAACCTGCTCCGGCTGGGGATGTCCATGTGCTGCAGGAGGTGGGACTGAAGGAGTTTTAAATGTCCCTCCAACCCAACCCAGTCTATGATTCTATGATTTATCAGATCTACAGCCAACATATTTAACCTGGACACAGCAAGACTGGGAAGATGCCTGCTATGAGATCTCCAAGCAGTGATACCTGCTGAATAAGCACTTTAAGGGAACTCAGATTCACAGAATCATAGAACCATCATGGCTGGAAAGGTCCTCCAGGATCATCAAGTCAAGGTTTGATGCAGAAGACCCTCTACGCACCAGCTTTACAAACGTGGATTATCTCAAAGCCAATGTTCTCTCCTTCCCGATCGCAGTCAGTCCAGATCACCAGAGCTTGGCAGTGCTGGACCTCTCGTTCGAGGGTCCTCTGAGAGGAGAAAACGAGGCAGAGTGAGGCACACCAGGCCACCAGCTTCGTCAGCTCGTTTCAGAGTGACTCACCAAGCAAGCCAAGGGTACACCGAGGGTATCCATAGAGATCAGCTGTCGCAACAGCTCTCGGTAATTGAGTCACCCCTGAGACTAGGCAGCTCTCAACAGAATTGAGTCACTTATTTACATCCAGCTCTGTTCCACAGCACAGCTTGGACTGGGCTGTAAACAGGCTGTCTTCTGAAAACATCAGGTTTTGTCAAATGGAGATGCAATTATCAGAACCATTTTGTCCTTTCAGCAAACAAGTTGCTCCTTTCCTGCACCGATCGTACACGAGCAGCAGTTTTCAGGGTCATGCACAAGTAGCTCAGGAGGTGCTGAACTCTAGGGCTCAGACAGTCAGGCTAAAGGTACAATCCTCCTCCTTCCTGAGAGAGCAATTTGGAGAACTCAGTCTTGGAACTTGGGAGTTTCAGGGAGGCTCTAAGAAACAACCTACCTTGATGTCCATGTAGTTCTCGGGGCAATACTTCTCGATTTCAGCATCAAAAAGAGCAAGAGGGTTGCAGCTACGCCTGGCAAAGAGAGGAGAAAGAGTGTCTGTTAGAAAAGCTAGAGCATCTCCTGTGAGAGGCTGACTGCTGCAGTGCTGTGAGGAAGGGGTGAGGCCTCCCGTTGAGTCCTGGGCCCCCCACTTCAAGAAAGAGATTGAGTGGGTCCTGAAGAGCAGTGAGGCTGGGGAAGGGACAGCTGATGAGGAGAGGCTGAGGGAGCTGGGGGTGTTTAGCCTGGAGGAGACTCAGGGGGGACCTTCTCCCTCTCTACAGCTCCCTGAAGGGACTGGAGTCAGGTGGGAGTTGGGCTCTTCTCCCAGGCAAGCAGCGCCAGGATGAGAGGGCAGGGCCTGAAGCTGCCAGAGAAGGGCTGGACTGGATGTTAGGAAGCCCTTCCTCAGGGAAAGGGCGATAAGAGCCTGGACTGGACTGCCCAAGACAGTAGTGGAGTCCCCATCCCTGGAGGTGTTGCAGGACAGCCTGGCTGTGGCCCTTAGTGCCCTGGTGTGGCCGCTGGGGTGATGGTAGGTCCTGGGCTGGATGAGCTCAGAGGGCTTTTCCATCCTGTCCTTCTGGGATTCTGCAATGTTTTGTGCTAACAGGCCTTGTCCTAGACAACCTGGAGTTCCCATGACATGCTGAGTCACACTCAAAAGCAACAGAACCAAAAAGCAACCAGAGAACAGAGCAAATCAGGAAGGCTGCCCTAAAACAAGCCAATTTCAAGCCCACAGAACAAAGAGGAGGGAAGCTGGAGCAAGTGCCTCCAGGACACACAAACAATGACAAAGTGTTGGGATCAGTTTCATTCCTTGGGTCTGTCTGAACACATCTGAATCACTGTTATGATTTCAGGGCTTGTGGCCCCCTGCAGACAGCCATCTGAAACAGTGCTTTAGCTGTTCTCCAGAAAATCTGGGTTCACTGCCCTGCTCCTCGTGGATCCCAGCTCCTCGTGGCGCCCGCCTTGCCCCAGTGGATCTCTGCTCCCCAAGTCCTCAACCTCAGCTTGGCTCAGGATTGAAAGCAGGAGGTGACAAGAAGGTGACCAAGTGCTGACCATTTGCGAAAGGGCGTCTTGAAGTCAAGATCCAGTAAGTGTCCCGACACCGACGTCATCACCATCGTAACGTTCTGCGAGAGACAAAGCCCAGGAATTAGTGCCCATGGCCTGAGAAACACCCCCAACAGCAGTACCAGTGACACCTCCCTCCTGCTAACCTATTGTAAAGAGCTCTTCTCTCTGCTGACAGCTCAACTCTCTTTGTAGGAAGCTCCCAATTCCTAATTCTCGTGTCTAATCATTCCCAACTCCAACATCCAACCCCTAATTCCAACTCCTGACTCTGACTCCCAACTCGACTCCAGCTCCTACCTCCTGACTCCTCACCCCAACTCTGGCTCCTAACTCCAACTACCGATTCCTGACTGACTCTCAACTCCAGCTCCCCACTGCTCCTTCTAATTCCAATTCTGGGGCCATGAGCAACCACATCTAGCAGGAGGTGCCCCTGCCCATGGCCAGGGAGTTGTAACCAGATGACCTTTAAGGTCCCTTCTGACCCAAACCACTTGATGACTCTAAACAGCAACCTATTTTTGAGATAAAGACCAGTGAGTAAAGAAGACTTCAAGCAACAAACCAGGTCAGCAGCAAAGCCAAAGACCAGCTGATTTTCCTCATCTCAGGATCAAACATCCCCCTCACTGGACCCGTTTCTAAAACCCAGTTAATGTTCTGCACCTCCCAAACACAGCAGCAGAATGAAAATGAAAGCAGAACACTTTACCTGGCCAAAAATCCGGTAGTCATATTCGTAGATCTTGCTGTACTTGGAAAACCCTTCACGCTGGAAGGAAAAGGAAAAGGAAAGTTCCTGAGTTTCTGGCTCCTAACAGAAACCAAATGTGTTTGGCCTTGCTTGATCTGTGGCAGAGGACAAGGGAAGCCCAGGTAATGGAGCTGCTGTGCAGCTGTTTTTCTACAGCACCGTGGTCTCTGCCTTCCTGAGGACTGTCACAGAACCACAGAGCATCAGGGGTTGGAAGGGACCTTGACAGATCATCCAGTCCAACCCCCCTGCCACAGCAGGATCGCCTAGATCAAGTAGCACAGGAACATGGCCAGGTGGGTTTTAAATGTCTCTGTCAGTGCTCAGGTGCTCAAGAACTCCTTTCATTCCAAGGTAATTCTGGTCTAGAAGGCCCTTCTAGGTCCTTTCTTAGCTTGGAAATACCCAGTGATGATGTAAACCCATAAAGGTCATGAAACCATTGAGATCTTTAAATCTCTCTGAACCACAGACCATCTTTGTTCTATTATGTGGACTCGGGTAAACGCCTCATGCTTGCTGACGCTGCAGAAGCAGTGCCTTCACTGGGAAGTAGATGGTTTCAGTTCCTCCAGCCTTTCGCCTACACTGCAAAGTTCTGGGCATTGGGGAGGCTTCCTCTTGAGTACTGGGAGCATGCTGGGCCCCTAGCTTCAAGAAACAGGGGCCAGAGTGGGTCCTGAAGAGCAATGAGGCTGGGGAAGGGACTGGAGGGACAGGCTGACGTGGATAGGCTGATGGAGCTGGGGGTGTTTAGCCTGGAGGAGACTCAAGGGGGACCTTCCCCCTCAATACAGCTCCCTGAAGGGAGGTTGTAGGCAGGTGGGGATTGGGCTCACCTCCCAGGCAAATAGTGCCAAGACAAGAGGGCAGGGCCTGAAGCTGCCAGAGAAGGAAGCCCTTCCTCCTGTAAAGGGTGATCAGAGCCTGGAACAGATTGCCCAGGGCACTGGTGGAGTCTCCAACCTTGGAGGTGTTGAAGGACAGCCTGGCTGTCGCCCTTAGTGCCCTGGTGTGGCCGGTGGGGTGATGTTAGGTCCTGAGCTGGGCTTGATGAGCTCAGAGGGTTTTTCCAGTCTTAATGTTTCTGAGATTCTGTGAAAGTAAGGAACAACACTGGGAGCCCTCAGTGCTGCAGAAGGCAGAGGGAACACAGCTGGGGGTGCTGAATTCCAACAGTCACAGAGAAAAGGGGTCTGAGACTCCTAAGTGTATTTGGGCAATAGGTGTTTGTCCACAAAAGAACAGCTGCTGTTGTACCCAGGGCTGTGCGGCGTGGTGGCCCTGGTGAGCTGACTCTCTCCAGGTACCTGTATGAGTATCAGGAAGCAATAAGGCAGCGATGGGGTCTATTCCCTACCCGTCGCATTCTGCTGTTGGAGAGCAGATCTGCAATCCCTCGGGCAGCGTCATTCTTCTCAGCCACACACAGAACTTTCCGGATCCTCTGCAGCGCCATGTCCTCCGCAGCCCGAGAGAAGAGCCGCCGGGGCTGTAGCAGCATCCTGCCCCTGCAGCTAATGAAGAATCTCGCTTGAAAGGTCATTCCAAGAATCGGAGACAGCTCCAGCTGGGCCAAGACATGCTGCTGTGACGTTGTCCTGGGGCCAGATCCTGCTGAGGGTGGAGAGCAATCACTGAACAGCTGCAGCATGGCCCTTGGATGGCTCTGGGCATCCTCTCTCCCCTCAGAGTTGCAGCATAACACAGAAGTTTCTCCCTCAGCATCAGACAGAGCTACTTGTGGATCCTGCCCCACCACAGTCCCAGGCAGAGACCCCCCCTCAACTCCATGCGAGGACCTGTCTCAGGCCCCAGTAGGACCCCCCTGAGCCCCATGCAAGATCCTCTCTCAGCCCCAGGCAGGGGCCTCCGTCATTCCCAGACAGGGACCTCTCTCAGCCCCAGGCAGAGACCTCCCTCAGCCTAGGCAAGGACCCCCGGCCTAGAGAGGGACACCCCCTTAGCCCCAGCGAGGGACCCTCCTCAGTCCCAGGCAGAAACCTCCCTCAGCCAGGCAGGGACTCTTGGCCTAGATAAGGACCCCCCACAGCCCCACCAAGGCCTTTCCTCACGCCGGGACAGGGCAGCGCCCCCACCCCCTCGATCTCTCACACACCCGGAGCAGTCCCCTCTTTCCCCCTGCTCCTCCCTCCCCTGTTCCCCCGGCCTCTCCCTCCTCACCCCGCCGCCCTCACTCCCGCTCTGTCGCAAACGTTGGCGGGACGCGACGCTCTTTGCCGTCCCGTTACGCCCTGCCGTAAAGCATCACCAAGGCGGGAGAACTACAATTCCCAGAATGCCTCGCGGCGCAGCGTCCCCGCCCCCCACTTATTGACTCCCTGGGTCAGAGGTTATGTGGTCATGTGACTCCAAGATGGCTGCGGGGCCGCGGCCCTGAGAGGAGGCGGTGGCGGCTGCAGGGCCCGTGAGAGGCAGCGGAGCCGGGGCCGGACCTAAGCCTGATGAGGCGGAGCGAGCGGGGCCCGCTGAGGCGGCGGCTCCCGGTCATGGCGGAGGCGTGAGGAGACTGCGGCGGGGCCTCCCGCAGGGCCTCCCGTCGTTGGCGGGAGCTGGGAGGACCGGGGAGGAGGGGGGGGCCTCGGTGCTCCATGTCGGTCCCTCCCTGCGGAAAATATGATCAGCGCCCCTGACGTGGTGGCCTTCACCAGAGAGGAGGAGCTGGAGGATGAGCTGTGCCGGGAGCCGCCGCTGCCCGAGGAGTACTCGGTACCGCTCTTTCCTTTTGCCGGCCACGGGGCCAACCCGTGGGCCAAGGTCGCCAACTCCAAGTTCACCCGGGACTTCATCCTCATCTCGGAGTTCTCAGAGCAAGTGGGGCCCCAACCCCTGCTGACCATCCCCGATGATGCCAAAGTGTCAGGCACTTTCGACCTCAATTACTTTTCCCTTCGGATCATGTCCGTGGATTATCAGGCGTCGTTTGTGGGGCACCCACCTGGCTCTGCCTACCCGAAGCTGAACTTTGTGGAGGATTCTAAAGTGGTGCTGGGGGACTCGAAGGAAGGAGCCTTTGCCTATGTCCACCACTTGACTCTGTATGACCTGGAAGCCAGGGGTTTCGTGAGGCCCTTCTGCATGGCCTATATTTCTGCTGACGAGCACAAAATCATGCAGCAGTTTCAGGAACTCTCTGCTGAGTTCTCTAAAGCCTCTGAATGCTTAAAGACTGGGAACCGGAAGGCTTTTGCTAGTGAACTGGAAAAGAAACTTAAAGATCTCGACTACACCAGGACTGTCCTGCACAACGAAACTGAGATACAGAAGAAATCCAACGACAAAGGGTATTACACCACCCAAGCCATTGAGAAGGCCAACGAGCTGGCCAGCGTGGAGAAGTCTATTATCGAGCACCAGGATCTGCTGAAACAGATCAGGTCGTATCCCTACAGAAAGGTGAAGGAGCCCAACTTCCACCCCTATGACCCGGAGTGTGATCTGGATCAGGCCAACCCGGGCTGCGATCAGGATCCGACTATCTCCAACCTCGCTGAGCCCGACGAAAGGCAACTTTACGCCCATGTGCCATCCTACACCCCCAAGCTCATCAAAGCCAAGTCTGCCAAGTGCTTCGACAAGAAGCTGAAGACGCTAGAGGAGCTGTGTGATGTTTATTTCTTCACCCAAACCCTTGATCAGTTGCATCATATCGAGAGAACTTTCCGAGGCGACGTGTGCTACCTCCTGACGGAGCAGATCAGCAGGGCGCTCTTAAAGCAACAAAGAGTAACCAACTTCCTCTTTGAGGATGTAGCCTTTCTGGATGAAAAACCACCTGAGAAACACTACAGAGGTTGCCAGGGGCTTGGCCAAGATGCCGTCGAGAAAAAGTGTTTGGAAGAGTCCTCTGCTCCTAAAGTTATCATCAGTCTGGGATCTTACAAGTCCAGTGTGGAGAGTGTCCCCATCAAGATGGAGCAGGAGATGGAAGACTCCCAAGGAGCCAAACTGAGTGAGTCGGTGACGTTCGAACACCAGGAGAACCTGGACTATCTCGATGCAGATATCAAAGGCAGCATCAGTAGCGGTGAGAGCATCGAGGTGCTCGGAACGGAGAAATCAGCGTCTGGCTTAACAAAATCAGAGAGCCAGGCCAGCCTGCCCATCAGCCCCAGTCCCCAGGCAGGCAGGAGCAAGGTGGGCAGCCGGCGGACTGTCAGCGAGGACAGCATCGAGGTGCTCAGCACGTGTCCCTCGGAGGCCCTCATCCCGGAGGATTTCAAAGCGAGTTACCCAAGTGCCATTAACGAGGAACCGTATGTGGACGATGAAGAGGGAGGCCTTCGTTTCACCCCTAAACTAAACCCGGACCACACCGACCAGCAGGAAGATGCTTCCCAGCAGGAAAACTTAGTGCAGGTTGATACTGCCTGTTGTATCGGGAAGGAGAGTCCCAACTTCCTCGAGCCTCTGCCTGAGCTGGGACAGAAGCCCTGCGACGAGGACGGGGTGGTGCGGATTCCCCCGCAGCCGTACCGGCAGGTCGAGCAGGGTCTGCGCGGGAGCTTCGGGGGGTTCCCCTCGCACGACAGCATTTCAGGGGGGCTCCTCCCCTACGAGCTTGACTCGCGCTACTTGACGGGCAGCAGAGAGGTCAGTAAGAGCAGCCTGGACGAGTGCTCGGACTCCACGAGCTACATCAGCAGCGCGGCCTCCACGTGCTCCGACAGGACCCCGTCTCCCGCGCACCGCTGCCAGGCGAGCGAGCGGCACAGGAAGAAGGCTGGGCAGAACGCGCTGTGGTTCATCAGGCAGTACCCCTTCGCTCACCCCGCCATCTACTCCCTGCTCAGCGGCCGGACCCTGATCGTGCTGGGCCAGGAGGAAGCCATCGTCAAGAAGCTCGTGACGGCGCTCTCCATCTTCGTGCCCAGCTGCGGCCTCTACGCCAAACCTGTGAAGCACTGGGTCACTTCTCCGCTGCACATTGTGGACTTCCAGAAGTGGAAGCTGATCGGGCTCCAGAGGTAAATGAGGGCTCTGTTCACTTTGTCGGGTTTGTGATAGGAACTTGGTGTTCTCAGCGTGAGTTTCAGAGGGGGCTGGGCTGCACAGGGGAGGTCTCTGCTGAAGAAGTGCAGTCCAAAGCCTTGGTTGCCCAAAGCACAGTCTCAGGCACTCAGTATCATAAAGAATTTTGTAGTGTGGTGCAGCAGCTTGAGCTGGTTACACTGGAGAGGGACCCAAGGGCTTTCTAAAGCCTCTCAGTCTATAGGATGGCCAGGCTGGATGGGGCCTCTGGCCAGCCTGGTCTAGGGTGGGGTGTCCTAGCCTGGTGGGGTGGGGTTGGGACTGGATGATCAGGTGGTCCCTTCCAACCCTGAGTGATTCTGATTCCATAACTTCTCCAGTGAAGTGATCCTGCTGTGGCAGAGGGATTGGACATGATGATCTTTCGGGGTCCCTTCCAATCCCTTATGATTCTGTGAGCTCTGCACTCAGGAACCTTTGTGTCTTAGAACTGTGCAATCATCATGGCTGGAGAGGATCTCAAGGATCATCAAGCCCAGTCCTCACCCCAAAAGCTCCTTAAACCCTAGACCATGGCCTGAAGTGCTCTAGCTACTCGGTTTTTAAACAGCTCCAGGATGATCCTGTCTATGATAACAAACCTCAGACTCTGTGGAGCTGAGTGAGCTGCAGATGTGAAGGAAACCACTGCTTAGGGTGAGGATCATCCTGAAATCCAGTTCCCCTTCCCAACCTCCAGCCCTGAGACATGGCTCTGTGCTTTGTGGAAGCAAAGAGCCATGGCTGCTCTCCAGATGTTCTCTCTGACCTTTGTGGCTGCTGCGAGAAGGATTTTCCTGGTGTGTTGGCAGGATGCAGGTAGCACAGGGAATGGCCACTGCTGTCACCAGCGTGGAAACTGTGAGTCAGAGCAGGGCTGGAGCAGCTGTGATAAGAAAACCAAACTACAGAATCCTGCCTGCTGGGGTGCTGCGTGTCGGGGGGCAGCGGGTTGTGGAGCGTGAAAGCAGTCAGAGCTGCAAGTGTGTGGTGAGGCAGGGTGAGGGCTCTGCCAGTGGCTGCTCCCAGACTTCTCCATCCGTAGATGAGGGCTTTAAAAGCCCCAAGTGTTTACTCGCTGCTCAGTGGCTGTGGTTTGATGCAGTTTTTATAAACAAAAGCCTTTCTTTTTCTTGATGTTTAAAGAATTGCTTGTCCCCTGTGTCATTTGCTTCAACTCCTCGCTGTGGAATGTTAATTAAACATTGAGTTTAACGAGGGTTCCTCTCGGGACACCATTGGTACCGGGGTTTGGGGAAGGAGCTTGGAGGCTCAAGGAATGTTCTGGGAGTAAAAGATGCTGCTGCACCTCCTGAGGCTGGACTCTGCCTGGGCACTGAGGTAGCCCTTCTGCAGCGACTGAGGGCTCTGGGTTTGGAGCTGGAAGTCTCAACTCACTCATTGAGCAGCTCAAACCAGGCAGAATTGAGGAAGAGGAGGAGGCAGGGTTTGTGTAGGTTTGTCATTAGCATTTAAATGCGGTGCATTCAGGCTCTGGGTATTGGTGTGTGGTGAGGGCTGCACCTGAGTGACACATTCCCTCAGCTCAGCGAAGGAATGTTCTGGTTTAGGGATGGGGCTGGGTGTTTAAAGGAAGAGCAGAAGGTTTTGCTCCACTCAGGGCTTAGAATCATCGAATCATCCTGGCTGGAGAAGACCTCCAGGATCACCAAGCCCAGCCCTCATCCCAGCAGCTCCCTAACGCCCAGACCATGGCCTCAAGTGCTCTAGCTAATTGGTTTTTAAACACCTCCAGGGATGGGGACTCCACCACCTCCCTGGGCAGCCTGTTCCAGTGCCCAACCACTCTCTCAGCAAAGAACTTCTCCTAAGATCCAATCTAAACCTCCCCTGATGCAACTTGAGGCCATTTCCCCTCATCCTATCATTGGGAATTTGGGAGAAGAGACCAGCCCCAGCCTGGCTACAACCTCCTTTGAGGGAGCTGTAGAGAGTAATAAGGTCTCCCCTCAGCCTCCTCATCTGTAGACTGATTAACCCCAGTTCCCTCAGCCACTCTCCACAGGCCCTGTTCTCCAGCCCCTCTCCCCAGCCTCACTGCCTTTCTCTGGCCCTGCTCCAGCCCCTCAATGTCCTTCTGATCCTGTGGTGCCCAAAACTGCCCAAAACCAGTGCTCAAGGTGCAGTCTCAGGAGTGCAGAGTAGAGGGGCACCATCACCTCCCTCCTCCTGCTGGTTCCCCCGTTCCCGATCCAGGCCAGGATGCTGATGTTCAGAGCAGCAATATGGGGGATATAGGTGTCTTGGCAAGGTGGGGCTGGGCTGGGTTTCAGGTCCTTGTGTCACATCCAGGAGTGACCAGCTGCTGCAGGTTTTGCTTCTCTTCTCCAGAGGTATCTTGCCCCTCCCTTGCTGTGTTCTTGGGGAAGAAGCAGCCCCAAAGTGCAATGTGTTATGATCCGCAGAGTGTGGATTGAGTAGATCGTGCTGGAACAGGTGCAGAGATGCAACGAGGCTGGGGAAGGGACTGGAGGGACAGGCTGATGAGGAGAGGCTGAGGGACCTGGGGGTGTTCAGCCTGGAGGAGACTCGGAGGACCTTTTCCCTTTCTCCAACCCCCTGAAGGGAGGTTGTAGTCAGGTGGGGGTCGGGCGCTTCTCCCAGGCAGCCAGTGCGAGTTGGAGAGGGCAGGGCCTGAAGCTGCCAGGGGAGGGTTGGGTTGGATGTTGGGAAGCCCTTCCTCATGGAAAGGGTGATAAGAGCCTGGACTGGACTGCCCAGGGTTGTCCAGTCGCTGTGTCTGGAGGTGTTGCAGGACAGCCTGGCTGTGGCCCTTGGTGCCCTGGGGTGATGGTAGGTCCTAGGCTGAGCTCAGAGGGCTTCTCCAGCCTCACTAACTCTGAGATGCTGTGAGCTGGCAGGCTGGAGAAACTGTTTGGCCATTCCCTGCCTTGCCAGACCCGAGCTACCTGCAGATGCTCATGAACTAAAGGGGAAATGTGCTTTATTGTGGGATCACAGGCGCAATCTGATGCTCAACCAGCCCCCTCCAGCCATGACCTCCCTCCTTGCTGTTTCAGGACGGCGTCGCCTGCCGGGGCGAACGTGCTGCACTCCCTGAGCCGCTACAGCCGCTACGTCAGCATCCTGGATGCCGACGTGAAGACCCTGCGCTGCCCGATTTACAGAGGCGCCGTGGTGTCGCGGCTGGCGGATCACCGCACGCAGATCAAACGAGGAAGCACCTACTACATGCACGTCCAGAGCATCCTCACGCAGCTGTGCTCCAAAGCCTTCCTCTTCACCTTCTGCCACCACTTGCACCTCCCCATCAGCGAAAGGGAGCCGGAGGAATCCGTCGCCAGCCGCAGGATGAACTTTCTGAAGCTTCAGCTGGGCCTCGCCAACGAAGACGTGAAGATTGTGCAGTATTTAGCAGAGCTGCTGAAGCTGCAGTACCTTCAGGAACCGGGTCAGGGGGTCAACCCCCTGCTTCGATTTGACTACGTGCCCAGCGTTTTGTACAAAATCTAAGCTCCCTCCCGGTTCCGACGGAGCTCACATCCACGCTGTCCGCAGCTGCTCTCGTCCGTGGGGAAGAAGCCTCTGCACCACGGAGGCGGGCGGCTGAGGGATGGGGATATCCCCGTGGCTCCCTGCTCCATCTCATCAAGCACTCTGCTTTGACGTGTTCCAGCGAGCACCTCTGCAGCGGACCCCCGGGGGAATGGTGGCCTGGAGACTGAGAGAGAGAGAGGTGGGCTGGCTGTCAGGGGATCTTACACGTGACTAGCATGCAGCCCACTCCCCAGAGCGCTCCGTTTGCTTCTGCCAGAGCCCTCGACGCTGTCAGTGATGGAAAGGCCACGTGAAGTGTTTTTAATCGACCGCTGTCTCACGTGAGTGTAGCTGGGAAGCCCCCCTGGCAGGGTGGCCCTGTCTGTGCGCAGCCGGAGCAGGCGGTGAGTCCCTTCCTGTGTTGTCCTGAGCTCCCTGGTGTGGGTGGGAGCGCGGCAGAGGCCCTCGTGCTTCTCTCCAGAAAGAATTAGCCAGTTTCTCTCAGCTTTTACGCTACAATCTGGATCGTGGAAGGACTCCTGCGCGCCCGCTGCTGTGAATGTAGAGCACTGTGCCTTTTGAATTTGTCACGACCCATCTGCCGGGCGACCTCCGAGAAGGGTGGGAGGGAAACCAGGACTCCTCGAAGCACGTGAGGGTGAGGGGAGGCCTTCTAAGGACAGAGGAGAACGGAGCGGAGTAGGGAGGACCCTTGGTTTTAGATGTTTCTTGCGAAGAGGAAAGGATCAGCACAATTCAGTGGAGGTTCTGCTGTGAGGCAGTGAGAGATACTGGAGCTCAGGAGAGAGGGGGGATGAATGTACTGGATTCCATGTTGTATCCATAATCATTTGTTTTACTTTAACTGGGGAGGTTTTCATGTGGAGGGGGTTGGCTTCAGTGCTCTGCCAGCAAGAAGGGGGTCAGCGCCGCCACGTGCTGCTTCTGGCTGAGCCGTTGTCACGTCTCGAGTGCCTCTGCTGGGCTGATCTGCTGCTCTCTGAGCCTGGACACCGAGGACTTCTCCTTTTAAAGCTTCTGCCCCGCTGCCTGTGCCATAAAGGCGGTGCCACCGGCGTGGTGACGCTGCCAGATTGTTCCTGGCGGTGCCAAAAGCTTTGTGCCCAGGAGCTGTCGGGTGGTAGCAGACCCCCTGTGGTACTTTGAAGGTAGGAGAAGCCTGGCTCGGAAAAATATCCTTGGTTTTTTCTGTCTTTTTCACGTTCTTCTGGTGATGGGGTGAGAAGAGCTGAGGGGAGCTGCTGCCTTGGTTGGTTTGGATGGTTTTTGAACCTCTGTTGGTTGTGATGGTGGCAGGCAGTGCTGGAGGGGTGAGATGGGTTGAGTTCTGTGCTCTGCAAAGGCTCTTTATAGGCTCTGTGGGTTCTTTGTGCAGCTTAACTGCCCGGAAACTTGCTGTGAGAACAACTCTGCTCCAAAGCCCACATCCCAAAGGCTCCGTGGGGAGCTCTGGCACCAGTGCCTGCAGTTGTGCATCGCTGCTGCCTGCTCCTCTGGCCCAGAGTGGGCTCTCTGGAGTGGGGGGGTCTGAATGCACAGAGCAGTTGGAAGTGTTTTGTTGGTTCTGCTGAGGCTGGCTCAGGTGAGTTAGTTGAGCTCGTGGTCATCTCCAGAGGGATTTCCAAGGTTGCTTGTGACGGTGTTTCATGGGAAGCAGCAGCTGAAGGTGAGCTGGGTGTGCCTGAGTGTGGGGCTGCACGTCTTCACTGCGTCTTTAAAGGCCTTTTCCCTTCCTACCTGCACCCTCCTCTGCTGTGAACTGGGGGCTGCTGGAGACAGGCTTCCACGTCCATGGAACACACCCACGTTCTGAATGTCCCCTTGTGGGTCCAGCACAGTGGAGAACAACCTGAAGCCATTTGAGCTCGAGGAGGGAGGGAAGGAAGGAAGGACTGTTTCCCTGCTGACTCACTGACATCTTCCTCCAGACTGACAGCACAGAGAGGGATCGATGTTTAGTGTTGGCTCATCTCTGAGTCACAGAGGTCTCGACCTGGGGCATTCAGCTGCCCTCAGAACCAGAAATAACTCCCTTCTCCTTGCTCCTTCCATCAAAAATGTCACGTCTGACCTTCCAGGCTGTGTTGAGCAATACTGACGCTACTGCCTGCCTGAGCTGCTTCATCCTCCCCACCACGGAGCACCTCTGCTTTGGGGAGATGCACCGGGGGCTTTGCTGGGAGCTGGTTCCGTTGGGGCTGTGACCAGAGCCCAGCCTGCCCTGAGAGCAGCAGAAGTTGAGGGGAATCCCAGTGCAGCTGGTGGTTTGGGAGCCAGATTCCTCTTTGCTCCATCATTTCCATGTCTGATCTGCTCCTGCACAGTGAAGGTCCCTGTATTGGCACTTTAAGACTATTTCTTCATCTGCACTGTGTTACCTCACGCATTTCCACCCTGAACAGACTGCAACGAGAGACGATCTTCACCCGAACAGCTCCTGCAGTGGGTCTTGGCGTCTGTGTTCCTCAGCCCGCCCTGCTGGAACCCCTGAGGGAACTGGGGTGGGAGTTACCTGGAAAAAAGGAGGCTCAGGGGAGACCTTCTTGCTCTCAAATTCAAGAGGTTGGTTGGTTCGAGGGGTTGGGCTCTTCTCCCAAGGAATAAGCAACAGGATGAAAGGAAATGGCCTCAGGTTGTGCCAGGGAAGGTTTGGACTGGAGGTTAGGAAGAATTTCTTCCCTGAAAGGGAAGATGCTGGCCCAGGCTGCCCGGGGAGGTGGGGCAGTCCCCATCCCTGGAGGGATTTAAAATCTGTGGGGTGAGGGACAGGGGTTAGACCTGTCAGCCCTGGGTCAGTGCTTGGACTTGATGATCTTAAAGGTCTCTTCCAACCCAAGCCATGCTGTGACTCTGTCCTTCCACTGCACCACAAGCAAGGCAGTGCCAGGCTCAGCAGCACCCCTGGCACCCACCCTCCAGTACCAGAGGTGCTGTGCATGGCCCAGTGCTTCCATCAGCGCTGCCAGCGTGCTCCTGCCTCCCTGCTGGCCACCAGGGCCTGATGGAGGATTAATCAGAGGCACAGTCTCTGTAGGTCAGGAGGGCAGAGCTCCCTTTTGCTACTCTGCTCTGCTTGAAGCTTTCAGATCCCACCCCAGGAGGGTCAGCCATAGGAACAGGCAGTATTAACCCGACAGAGGCTTCATTTCTCAGTGACTCCAATTTCCTTTCATCCAGTAGCAATCACTTCCAGGCAGCTGCCTTGACTAGGGAAGTCCTGCCTGTACTCTAGCAATATTCCCTATTTCATCGGGGTGGGAGAGGCGCCAGCTGGGGGCTCCATGTCCCTACAGCCAGTCGATTGAGTGTGGGGAGCTCCCTGTCCCTACAGCCAGTCGATTGATTGTGGGGAGCCCCGTGTCCTTACAGCCAGTTGATTGAGTGTGGGGAGCTCCCTGTCCCTACAGCCAGTCGATTGATTGTGGGGAGCCCCGTGTCCTTACAGCCAGTTGATTGAGTGTGGGGAGCTCCCTGTCCCTACAGCCAGTCGATTGATTGTGGGGAGCCCCGTGTCCTTACAGCCAGTTGATTGAGTGTGGGGAGCTCCCTGTCCCTACAGCTAGTCGACTGAGTGTGGGGAGCCCCATCTCCCTACAGCCAGTTGTTCGAGTGTGGGGATCCCTGAGCCCACAGTTCACTCCACACTGGACTCTAACATCTCAGAGAGCTGAGCAAAGGCTCACAGCAACACTTTGAAGAGACTCAAACAACCTGGTCCGAGGGACAACCAAACCAACCCGTTACCCCACCCCGTTACCGGAGTGGGACACAAACCCTCCCCGCTGGTTTTAACTGGAAGGCAGAACCACAGGGTACCCAGTCCCACCAGCACAGGGTTGGGTCCGGGCTCAGAGCTGACAATGAATTCTCATTTTAAAGCACTGTATCCTTACTCCTGCATGTCGAGTTCCACATGTGTGTGTGCGTGTGTTCCCGTGCGCTTGCGTCCGTAGTTTAGAGCGAGTGTGACCGGGAGAAGTCCTCCCCCACCCCCTTCCCCCCGAGAAGAAGCAGCATGTCTTTAGTGTCGTGCTCTTGTGTTTTACTGCACCACAGAGATGTTACCACCACCCGACGACTTCAGTCTGGAGAAATGGACTTTTAAAAAAAGGAGGGGAAAAAAAAAACCAAAAAAATTATTTATTTGGGTTCAAATATTTTTGAAATATAAAAAAAAAAAGGCAAAAAGAAGAATTGGGTGTTGTTTTGTTTTTTTCTTTTTAAAAGCTTCTAATTCTTGGCCTTGTACATCGTGGTGAAATTAAAAGCTTCTTGACCAGTGGTTCTAGCTGAGCTTGGTGCTCGGAGGGTTTGGGACATAACCCCATGGGATGGTGATTCCAGGACGGGGTCTAGGGCTGGGGATTGTGCGTAGGAAGCAGCATCCTCAAGGCTGAGACCAGGGAGGCTTTTACTGCTGTGGATTTGGACAGGCTGGAGTCATCTTTGGAGACTTTAAAACCTGCCTGGATAGGTTCCTGTGTGATCTAGATGGTTTGGCTGTGGCAGGGGGATTGGACTGGATGATCTTTGGAGGTCCCTTCCGACCTCTAATGTTCTGTGGTGGGCTGAGGGCAATGGGATGAGGTTTGACAGAGCCCAGTGCTGGATCATGTACTGTAGTTACAACATCCCCCAGCAGCTCCAGGCTAGGGGGAGAGGGGGGCTGGAAAAGGACATGGGGGTGTTGAGCAACAGCAGCCTAGCAGGGTGCCCAGGTGGCCAAGAAGGCCAATGGCAACCTGGCCTGGATCAGGAACAGCAGGAGGAGGGAGGTGATGATGCCCCTGGACTCTGCACTCATGAGACTGCACCTCGAATACTGGGTCCAGTTTTGGCCACCTCAGGATCAGAAGGATATTGAGGGGCTGGAGTGGGGCCAGAGAAAGGCAGTGAGGCTGGGGAGAGGGCTGGAGAACAGGGCCTGTGGAGAGCTGCTGAGGGAACTGGGGTTCTTGAGTCTAGAGGAGAATGAGGAGACCTTATTGCTTTCTACGACTACCTAAAAGGAGGTTGTAGCCAGGCTGGTGCTGGTCTCCTCCCAAATTACTGATAATAGGATGAGTGGAAATGCCCTCGAGTTCCATCAGGGGAGGTTTAGATTGGATCTTAGGGAGAAGGTCTTTGCTGAGAGAGTGGTTGGGCACTGGAACAGGCTGCCCAGCGAGGTGGAGTCTCCTCTGGAGATGTTTAAAACCTGCCTGGATATGTTCCTGTGCAACTTGGTTTAGGTGATTCTGCTGCAGCAGGGGGATTGGACTAGATGGTCTTTTGAGGTTACTTCCAATGATGTTGTGATTCTGTGGTGGAGTCCCCATCCCTGAAGGTGTTTAAAAACCAAGTAGCTAGAGCACTTGAGGCCAAGGTCTGGTGTTTGGGGAGATGTCGGGATGAGGGCTGGACTTGATGATCCTGGAGGTCCTTTCCAGCCAGAATGATTCTGTGAAGCCTCTTGTGGAGCTGAGCATGGAGGAGGTGGCCCCCCATGTCCCTCCTGTGTGGGTGAACGTGGGCAGAGCTGCTTGAGCCTCTTCTGCTGCTCCCACAGTCAGTGGGATCAAACCGGGTGTGAGGCTGAGGGTTTACCTCGTCCCACTTGTATTAGCAAACAGTGAAAGGGCTGGTTTCCCCTCAAGGGGCTCCTGTGCCCCACATGGGGGAGGAGAGGTAAGTAAGAACTGAACAAGGAGCCACTGCTGCACCACAGCCAGTGGCAGCAGGGAGGTGCTGGGAGAAGGCACTGGGGTCTGATGTGATGCTGGGTACTCCAGCGGCTCCAGGAGCCGGGTGTGGGTGTCTCCCCTCACAGGACAGGCAGCCCTGGGAGTGGGAAAGTCGCTGCAAAGGCTTCCACCTCCTCCTTCAGAGCCTTCAGCTCGGCCCGGTACTTCTCTTCTTCCAGTTTCTCCTTGAATTCCTTCAGCGTGGCCTTGGGGCTCATGTCCTTCTGCACACGGAGCGTCAGCTCGATCCCTGCCACCACAGGAGATGCATCGGTGTGGGCTCTCATGGCCACGGTGTCTCCTTGCCCAGAGCAGCTGCCCTGGCCCTAGAGGAGCTGCTGCCAGAGCTGAGACTCAACCCCACACACGTCCTGCCCCTGCTCTCACCTCTGTGGATGTACTGAGCCACCTTGCGGAAGTCATCCTGCCGGAAGCCACGGGAGGTGAGAGCCGGCGTCCCGAACCGCAGGCCGCTGGGGCGCAGGGCACTGATGTCACCTGCACCACAACACCCTGCGTCACCAGAGCAGGTGCCCACCGCACCACCCACGGGGTGTCTTCGTGGATCCCCCAGTGCCCAGGAGCCACGGGAGAGTCCCCGGCGTGCGGAGCTTGTGGGATCCCTCACCAGGACACGTGTTCTTGTTACAGGCGATGGAGCAGACCTCCAGCACCCGCTCGGCCCGGCCACCATCTGTGCCTCTGTTGCGCAGATCCAGCAGGATCAGGTGGTTGTCAGAGCCCCCTGAAGTGAGAAGTGTTTGGTGGGGGAGGGTGTGAGATTGAGGGTCAACACTGCTCCCACTAAAAGCTTCAGTGGAAAAGGTTTGGGGTTGCAGCAGAACCTGCCAGGGTTTTGGGAGCAGAAAGGGGAGCAGCTTGGAGATCCCCAGAGGAATTAGGAAGTGTTCCAGCTCAGTCCCCCCCAGTTCAGTCCCCATCCTCACCCGTGACGATGTTGTAGCCCATCTCCATCAGCGCTGCCGACAGTGCCTGGCAGTTGGCCACCACCTGCTGCTGGTAGGCCTTGAACTCGGGCGTCATGGCCTGCTGCAGCGCCACGGCGATCCCTAGGGAGGAAGGCAGACCCCGGAGAGGTTTTTGGGGTGTTCCCCCTGAGAGAGCTGGTCGCCCGCCCAGCCTGGGTGTGTACCTGCGATGGCGTGGTTGTGGGGGCCTCCCTGCAGCCCAGGGAAGACTGCCTGGTTGATGAGGCTCTCCAGGTTGTAGAGGGTCTCCTTGCCCGTTTTAGGGTCCACACTGCGGGTGCCTGTGGGAGAGGAGGGCAGGGTCACTCCTGAGGTGGCCATGAGCTGGTTTTACACCCTGGCCTCCCCAAGCAGGGATGGTGGTTGTTCCTCTTCAAATCTGGGCCATGCTTGGCTCTGGGAAGCTCCCCAGATGCTCCCAAGAGGCTCTAGATCTTCCTGCCCACACTCCTTCCCGGCCAGAGCAGGGAGAAGCTTTAACTTTGCTCCCCAACTCAAGGAGAGAGTTTCTCCCAGTACCTTTGCGGTAGAAGATCATGCCGGCCCTGCAACCCCGCAAGGTCTTGTGGGTGGTGGTGGAGACAACGTCGCAGTGGTCGAAGGGGGAGGGCACCACTCCAGCAGCCACCAGCCCGCTGATGTGGGCCATGTCGGCCATGAGATAGGCCCCGTTGTCGTCAGCGATCTTCCGCATGCGGGCGTAGTCCAGGTTCCGTGAGTAGCAGCTGACACCTGCAGGGAGATGCCACATGGAGGGGACAGGAGCAGATGCTTGAGGAGCTTGGCTACTGATCTACTGGCTTGAGGGAGCAACCTCCACGCCAGGTGAGTCACCAAGGAGGTCAGTGAGGGAATCATCTTTACCTGCTACAATCAGTTTGGGGTGGAAGAGGCGGGCATTCTCCTCCAGCCGGTCGTAGTCAATGTAACCGGTCTTGGGGTTGACCTGGGAGAGGAAGAAGAGGGTTCAGTCAGGCCCAGCTGCAGTGTCATCCCGCAGGAGGAGGTGCCAGGAGCTTGATGCTGGTTAAGAGGCACAAATGACAAGCACATCCTGTCTCTGGCTGGAGCAGCTCTCAGTACCTTGTAGGGCATGGACTCAAAGAAGACAGAGGTGGCGGAGATCTTCTTCTTGTCCGTCATGAACCCATGGGTGAGGTGGCCCCCGTCGGGCAGGTCCAGCCCCATGATCCTGCCATGGGGCTCCACCAGAGCCGTGTACACCGCAAAGTTTGCGGGTGACCCTGCAGCAAGAGCAGACACCGGGATGGCCACAGGTGCTGGGGTGCACTGAGGTCGGTGCAGCTATGCTGGCTGTCCTGAGCACCCCCGTTACCTGAGTAGGGCTGGACGTTAACTCCCCATTTCTGGGGGTCGAGCCGGTAGGCCTGCAGGGCTCGCTTCTGGCACAACCTTTCCAGCTCATCCACAAACTCAGTCCCACCGTAGTACCTGCCGGTAAAGGATGGGGCGGGGATTCAAACCAAACTCAGGACTCAGAATGGTCCTTGGGAGGAGCTGGGGAGAAAGCAAGGTGATGACACGGGTGTGGAACAGCTGGTGCCAGTGTGACCCTGCTGAGATTGTCCCTTGCACAGCCAAGGAGAGAGGCTGAGAGGGTCAGATCCTGCACTGGAGGAGCCTGGCTGCAGCACCAGGACACTGCTTTCTCTCCAGAGGTAAGGTCTGGCTGAATGGGGCTTCCTCCCCCCTCTCTGTGAGGGTCTGGGTTGGGTGGAACTCAGTCCCTGTCCCCCACCTCTGTCCTGGGTAGCCCTCGGAGTATTTGTTGTTCATGCAGGATCCCAGCGCCTCCAGGACCGCTCGGCTCGCAAAGTTCTCTGATGCAATTAACTCCAGCCCCAGCTTCTGCCGCTGCTTCTCCTTCTTGATGATGCTGTGCACCTTTGGAGGAGAGAAACAGCTTCACCAGGGCTGGCTCTACATGAGGTGTGGAGGATCCACGGTAGGGAATGAACCCTCTGAGGGGACAAGGTATGGAGAGGGGCCTGGGAGGGTGCTGGAGAAGGGAGAGGAGATCCCTTCTTGCCGCAGCTGATCCCAAACTGTTTGTATGTCCAGTTACAGGCCAGGTGAAGGGGCTGGAGCATCAGTGCTCTGAGGAGCAGCTGAGGGAACTGGCAGGGGTTTAACTGCAGGAGGAGAGGCTCAGGGGAGACCTTCTTGCTCTTGACAACTCTCTGGAATTCAGGAGGTTGGAACAAGGTGGAGGTTGGTTTCTTCTTCCAAGGAACAAGAGGCAACATGAAAGGAAACAGCCTCAGGTTGTGCCAGGGGAGGATTAGGTTGGCCATGAGGAACAAATTCCTCCCTGAAAGGGTTGTCCAGGCCTGGCCCAGGCTGCCCAGGGCAGTGGTGGAGTCCCGATCCCTGGAGGGACTGCAAAGCTGTGGAGATGTGGTACTGAGGGAGAGGGGTTAGTGATGACCTGGCAGTGTGGGTTCATGGTTGGATTCCATGATCTTAAAGGTCTCTTCCAACCCTGTTTGGGGTTTTGATGTGCCAGGAAGCTACCAGGTAATTCAGCTTTCCTTTGGGTTGGAGAGCCAAGGGCAACTGCCATGTGGTCTGGTGAGCTGGCTGCTCTGGTGGGGATATTAGAGCTTCAAGCAGAGGGGTACAAGCAGTAGATGTGAAGTGTTGGCCATGTTATCTGCAGATGGTTGGAGGATGCCGTCCCTCTCCCCCTCAGCGAGGGCACAGAGCATGGATGGGTCCCATCAGCTCAGCTGCATCCCTGATTCAAAGGGGTAACCATCCTCACAGCTGCTGGGCAGGGGTCCAGGAAGCAGTTCTCACCTCTGGGTCATTGCTTTCGAGCGGTTCCAACACCATCCTGTTATGAGAGGCCCAGAGCTCTGCGCTGGGGAGGCCCCTGTTGCCTTGCGTTGAGTTTGCCATCCTTCTGCTGAGTTTGAGGTCACCTGTCAGTGGAGGGGGAAGTTTGTGGGATGGCAGCGGGGCTGGGTGCCTCTGCACTGCATCTCTGCATCCTCCCTGCTCCCATCCCAGCTCTTCTGGGGAAGACAGACAAACCAACCATTGGGTGAGTAAACACAGACAACTGACAGGCTTCTCCCACTTAATTAATGACCAGTTAATTAATTTTAGTGCTTCGAGACTTCAGATACTCTCCCATGACCACCCCACTTGGGCTCACCCCATACAGCACCTGGCCAGACACCGGGGGACACATGGACCCACCCAGATCACCAGTACAAATAATGCCTTTTCCTCTTGCTCCTGCACATCTGTAAGTCTTGGGGCTTCTAGGAAATGCTGGAAAATGCCCTCGTGGGCACACAGGTCTCTTATGAAAACTACTGTTTCATTTCTACGGCAGTGAAATGCTCATATGCCCAGAGCTCAGTTCTCCAGCACAACTGAAACCTCTTAGTTCCTCTCCCTCATGTACAGCCATGAGGGCAAACCCCCAGCAGGTCAGAGTCCAGCCTCAGCCCTGCACTGAAGCATGTGGAGCTGGGCCCTGAGAAACAGCAGCTATGCCTCAGCTAGACTCTGTGTCCCCAGCCCCTTTGGCATGAGATTATAAAGCAGAGCACAAGCTTGGGGCAGGCGTGACAACCTGGCTTCTGCCTTGGCTGCAAACAAAGCATCGCTTTACCCATTAACCCTGCAAGGCCAGTGCAGGGCCGTGAGCAGGTTATTAAGCAACGGCACTTCGTTGCTTGTGCCAAGCTGCTCAAGTCCGTTCAGCCTTAGGCTGCTGCAGGCAGCCCCTCCGGCTCCAGCCCTGGGATGGGATCCTACTGCCAGGAAAGCTGCACTGGGTTAGGGGAAAGGGCTGCGAGGGACTGGGGCAGGGTGCAGTGCGCTGGCTTTGAGCGGGATGGCAGGGTGCAGTGTGTTCCCACGATGCTTCCACAGACCCGCAGAACGCTTGGTGGAGGGTGCGATCTCCCCGTTCCCCACGCAGGATGAGACATCTCCACCCCCCTCTCCCCTCCCCCATTTCCACCCTCGTGTTGGGGGACACAGTTCACCTGCTGCGGGGACATCCTCCAGCCCCGAAGCAACATCCCTGCCTGACTCCATCCCTTCCCCGCATCCCGGATCCATGACTCTCCGAATCCATCATCTTCCCGCACCCCAGAGAGCCTCCCACTGTTCCGTTTCTGCCCCCTCTGTCCCGCGGGAGGTGGGATCATCATCATCATCACCATCACCACCGCCGCCGCCGCCGCCGCCGCCCGCCTGGCTCGGCTCCCCTCCCCACCCTGTCCCGGCTCCGCACCGCATCCTCCGTACCCGCTGCTGCTACCGCCGCCCCAAGCCGCGATCCCGTCCCGCCACCACGCGGGATCCCGCGCGCCTACCTTAGCCCGCTGGGACACGCCCTCTCCCGCATCTCGACCAGTCAGCGCCTCGCTCCGCCCAGGCAAAGGGGAAGAGGCCGGACCAATCAGCGCTGCGTTCTTCTCAACTCCCCGCGTCCTATTGGCCCGCGCCGAGGCGGTGCTGCCAGCACGTGGCGAGCGGGGCTCGGGTGACCTTGGCGGGGGCCCGCGCTGGCGTCATCTCCAGTGATGTCACCCCACCCCTTCTGTCACGTCTCCGCGCTGTTACCACCCCCTATTATCACCCTCCTACTGTTACTTCCCCTTGCTGTCACCACCCACTGTCAACCTCTACTGTCACCCAACCTTGCTGTTACCCCCCACTGTTACCCCTCTATTGTCATCCCCCCCGTTGCCATCCCTCTGCTGTCACCCCATGCCGTTCACCCTCCTCTGGGCCATCACCCCGTAGCCCCAGCCCTGTTGTCACTGAGTGTTCCCTGCAATCTGAGGGTGCCTCTTGCCTCTCACATGAGCAAAAGGATGGGACCCCCAAACACTCTGCATGGGACAGGGAGTGTTTCCAGCCACCCCAAGGTTCCCCAGGCTGGGCAGTTGTGCCAGGCCATGGCACTGGGGCACAGATCATGCCCTGTCCTCACCGCCATGGCAGGGCAGCCCCAGTACCCAGTGGATGTCCAGATGCTGCCACAGGGAGATGAGTGGAAAGGGTCTGGGGTTTCCTTATCTGGCCTGAGGTAGCCCATGACAGATGGCACTTCAGGGGTTAAATAGATGCCCTACAAATTGAGGAAGAACTTTAGGGACTAAGAGATCCTACTAAATTCCCCGTGATCCCAAGCTACAGGAAAACGGGGTGAGGCAGCGTGAGTCACTGTGGAGAGGAGCTCCATGTGGAAGGAGACTCAGCCAGGAGAGACCCCCCTGAGCGTGGCTGTCGGTGCCACATCTCCAGAAGGTATCTGTGATGGGAACCGTCTGTTCACTGACCTTTATCATCTCATGGGTTTTGCTCATTGGAGACATGATGAGGGATGTGGGTTTCCGTGGTTCTGCTGCCATGGGGATGTTGTTCTGCCAGCACCAACACCAACAGCAAAACCTGGGTGGGTTCCTCCAGTCATGGGGGTTTCCATGATGCTCTGAGCTGTGGCAGTGTCGTGTGGCCACCCCAAATTGATCAGGGCTGCAGCCAAGTGCAGGAGCTGAGAGCAAAACACCTTCTTTTTTATTATTATCATTTCTTTCCTGGCAGAAATCCTCTCTCAGGACAGCAGGCTGGTGGTCAGTGCGGGTGACAAGCTTTGTGGGAATGCAGGGACTTCCCATGAGACACGTAACTGGGTTTGTCTTGTGTCTCAGTTGAGGTTGTCACCTCCCCTGATCTGCAGAAGCTGCAGACAACAGCGCTGTTTCCTCTTACATTTTCAGGTCTCCGGCTTGCTGGCAATGGAGAGTGTCTCTTCTCCTTCCCCCTTCCCCGCCTGTTCTCCCACTGTGCAGCCTGAGAACGGCACCACCGCCCAGGACTACCACTCAGGCCTCCAGAAGAGCATGCACGTCCTCTCCATGGTGGTGTATGGCATCTCCTGTTTGCTGGGGGTGACGGGGAACGGCCTCGTCATCTGGATTGCGGGCTTCAAGATGAAGAAGACAGTGAACTCCATCTGGTTCCTCAACCTGGCCATCGCTGACTTCATCTTCACCTTTTTCCTGCCCCTCAGCATCACCTACACAGCCCTGGGCTTCCACTGGCCCTTTGGGAAGCTCCTGTGCAAGCTGAACAGCACCATCGCCTTCCTCAACATGTTTGCCAGTGTCTTCCTGCTGACAGTCATCAGCATGGACCGCTGCATTTCTGTGGCCTTTCCCGTCTGGTCCCACAACCGCAGGAGTCCGGAGCTGGCGGCCAGGATCGCCCTGGGAACGTGGGTCCTGGCTCTTCTCCTCAGCTCCCCGTACCTCGTCTTTCGGGACACGGTGGTCAGCCCCAGGAACATCACCACCTGCTACAATAATTTTGCGCTGTCCGACGACTACACGTCCGAGGCGATGCGGCGGCTGTGGCGGATACGGCATAAAGCGATGATCATCACGCGGTTCCTGTGCGGGTTCCTCATCCCTTTCGCGGTGATCCTCATCTGCTACAGCGTCGTCGCTATCAAGCTGAAAAGAAGGCAGCTGGCCAGCTCGCCGAAGCCTTACAGGATCATCATTGCCGTCACAGCCTCATTTTTCCTCTGTTATTTCCCCTACCACGTCTTCTCCTTGCTGGAAATATCCAAGAACTCTTCCAGTCATGAGATGAAAATGGCTCTTTACATCGGGATCCCCCTGGTTTCCAGCCTGGCTTTCTTCAACAGCTGCATCAACCCCATCCTGTACGTGTTTGTGGGGCCCGATTTCAAGGAGAAGTTTCGCCAGTCCATCTTGTCGACGTTTGAAGGAGCCTTCAGTGAGGAGTCAGTGCTGGGCAGCCTGACCGGCCGGCGGAAGTCCAGGTCTGCTTCGGAAGCGGAGATCCCGAGGGTCTGAGCAGGGTGGTGGGTGGGGCAGTTCTGTTTTCTATGATTCCCCACGTTTCAGAGCTATGGTGGCAGGACTGGGGGGGTGCAGAGGGCTGTACGTGCTAACCGAGTGCGATGCGGCGTTTTGGGGGTAGCTCAAACCTCCTCTGACTTACTATGGAGATTAAAACCCATCTGGAGCTGCAGCAGGGTGGGAAAGTCCAAGTATGTTTTATTCTCTGTGCCATTTCCTTGCTGTCTCGTTTCCCTGAACCTTTTCCATCCCCTGTGGTCCATCACACCTGGTAAAACATCTCCCTTGCTGGCTGTGACTAGTGGCCAACCACAGTCTGGGTGGTGGCCACTGTTTGTGATGCTCGGTTGCCTTCAGTGCTGCTATGTGACAGCTTCCAGTATCCAACAGGTGACGCTTTATGAAATTCACTCAGTGGAGTTTGTGACTCCACTGGCAGAATTCCCTACTTTCCCCTCCTGCTGGGGCTCCCGGGAGGAAGATCTTGGGTGCTACCTCTTTGTGGGGAGGAATTTAGGGGCAAATCCTGTTGGACTCACATACACCTGCATCTTGTAAAGAAATAGGGTGAAATGAAATGGCTCCCTGTATTTCTGTAGGGTCTGGAATAGCTGCTGAGACACTCATCCTTTCCCCAGACGTGGGGCAGGAGAAGTGACTGGTTGTGCTCCAGTGACTCAGGTCTGATGTAGAGCAGACTGCTGTCTGGGCAGTGCTTGTCTGTGTTTGCCTTTGTGTTTACAGCCCTTGAAGAGCAGAGATCTGACATTTCACACCGTGGGTGAATGGATATTACATCCCAATAAAGTTGTGTGAAATAGCCGTCCTGTTGTGTTGCCCGCGCGATAAAACCCTCGTTGATCCAGCCTGACCGAGCGTGCTCGACTTCGCTAACAGAACACCCAGATAAAAGGATTAAATATTCAGAATTTAGAAGCAAACCACTGGTGGTGGAGCAGAAGTTTCTCAGGAGCCATCAGTGCGTGCTGGTAGCCCAGAGAGCCAACTGTATCCTGGGCTGCAGCAAAAGAAGCAGGTACAGGCGGTTGAGGGAGGTGATTCTTCCCCTCTACTCTGCACTGGTGAGATCCCACCTGGAGTCCTGGGTCCAGTTCTGGAGTCCCCAACATCAGAAGGACACAGAGCTCCTGGAAGGGGTCCAGAGGAGAGCAACTCAAATGATCAGAGGGCTGGAGCACCTCCCCTATGAGGACAGGCTGAGCAAGTTGGGTTGGAGAAAAGAAAAGGAGGCTCTCAGGTGATCCTTGAGCAGCTTTCCAGTCTCTGAAGGGGCCTACAAGAAAGCTGGGGGAGGGCTTTTGACAGGGGTGGTAGCGAGAGGACATGAGGAAAGGGTTCCAGACTTGAAGAGCAGATATTGAGGTTGGACATGAGGAACAGGTTCTTTCCTGTGAAGTCTTGAGATGCTGGAACAGGTAGCCCAATGAAGTCGTGGCTGCCCCATCCCAGGCAGTGTTGAAAGGCAGGTTGGCTGAGGCCCTGAGGAACCTGCTCTAGTGAAGGTGTCCCTGTCTGAGCAGGGGGGTTGGAACTAGATGATTTTCAAGGTCCCTTCCAACCCTGGCCAGTCTATGATCCTATGATTCTCTGACTTGTGTGGGGCACACTGTCCACATGGATCTGACTGCTCACCCATGGTTCTGGCTGATCAGTGGGTTTCATGGACCATTTGAAAACCAGTGGTTTGGAGAAGAGAGAATGAGTGTGGTTGGGGCTGGCCAACTTCCACATTTATTGGCTGCTCAGGGTGAAGATGGAGGGGGGTTTCTTCCCAGGTTCGATCAGCTCCTGAAACTCTTTAAGTTAAGTGCTGGTCACAGGCTGAGGTGCTTCACTCCCCATCCCTCCTGGGCAGCAGAGCGAGCAGGTGACTGGATCACTCCTCTCCATCCTGGGCTGCCCTATCTGCCTGTAAAGAGCTACACTTGTCCCGTTCCTCCTGCCAGAATCTGGCTGTGGAGCCTCATTTCTCTGATGGCTGGAAAACCTCTGAACACAGGGCTTTACATACACCTCACTGCTCTGTGTGGGTGATCTTGCTGAGTGAGAGCTGCCACTTGAACATGTCGGGGTTAATTTCAGGTCTGCTGGGCTATGCAGCAGTAAATGAAGGTTGTGATCCTACAGGCATGCAGGTACTTAACCCTAAATTCATGCACAAACCCGCTGAGAGCAGGGGCTGTAACAAGACCACCCATCTGTCAAATGTGAGTGAACAGAGAGCCTTACCCTTTGGCACAAATTGCTGCCTGTCATGCGGATCAAACTGCAGTGTTTGCAGTGCAGCTCCACGGCTGTTTACTTGCTCCGGGTGGTAAACTACGGCATCGATTGCTGTGTCAAGGCTGGGCAGAGCAGCGTTTGCTCTTTCTGGTTTGCCTTATCTGTTTGCAGAACCCATATAATGCTGTGTGACAGGTCTCTGAGAGTGTTGGAACGAAGCCTTGGACTCCTGTTGGGCCTCTCTCATCACCCCTGAAGGCAGCTTGAAGGTCAGGACCTGAAGTATTGATCTGGTACAGAAAGATGTTTTCTTGCTCAACTGGACACCCAGAGAGGGTTCAGGATTCTCACGGGATGATTTAAATGAAGCAGAGAGTCTGGGAATCACTACTGGAATGCCAGTGGGTGACTAACTGGCATCATTCCCTCCCTGGTATGCCAGCCAAGCCCACGGGTTCACAGGATCACAGAACATTAGGGGTTGGAAGGGACCTTGAAAGATCATCCGGTCCACACAGCAGGATCCCCTAGATCCAGTCACACAGGAACGTGGCCAGGTGGGTTTTAAATGCCTCCAGAGAAGGAGACTCTACAACCCCCTGGGCTCATTGACGTGGAACCTTCTCTGTTCCAGCTCACACCTGAAGCACCTTGTCCTATCATTGGGTGCTCCTGAGCAGAGCCTGGCTCCATCCTCCTGACACCCACCCTTCACATAAACATTCATGGGGTCACCCCTCAGTCTCCTTTTTTCCCAGCTCAAGAAACCCAGCTGTCTCAGCCTTTCCTCATCAGGGAGATGCTCCACGCTATCATCTCTGTGGCTCCGTGCTGGGCTCCCTCCAGCAGCTCCTTCTGGAACTGAGTGGCCCAGAACTGGGCAAAGTATTCCAGATGTGCCCAGCTCTGTTTCATTGCCTGACCTCATCCAACTCTGCCCCAAGACCAAGCTGCTCTCTGTCTCTCTTGCAATATCCCCTTCAGAAGTTGCAGCATGTTTTTAGACCTAAGCAAAATCCCAATTCATAGAATCCTAGAAAGGCCAGGGTTGAAGGGACCTTAAAGATCATCCAGTTCCAACCCCCCTGCAAAGGTAGGGACTCCTTCACTGCAGCAGGTTACTCAGGACCCATCCAACCTGGCCTTCAACACTCTCAGGAACGGGGCAGCCACAACATCTCCCTGCCTGAAGGGGAGGGGGCTGCTGCTGCCCAAACGCTGTTGGGAGTTAACACAGGGCAGGAAACGTTTGATCAGTGGTAACAGCCCGTGTTAAAGGATGAGAGATGGGCCTGATCCCTCTGTGTGATGGGAAATGATGCTGACATCAATACAGCTGCCTAGGACCTGCTTCAAGAGAAATCTCCCATTGTATCGAGTTCCTTCATGTCCAGACTATCTCATTAGCAGAGTGATAACAGTGGCAGTCCCTCACTCCTGTCGAGGAGGCAGGTTGGTTCTGTCTGATACTCGTGTTTGTCGAAAGCTTATCTAGAAAAGCTGGGGTGACAAAAAGAAGGGGTTTTTTTTTTCTCTCTCCGAAGGCAGGCAAACAACTCAGAGAGGTTGAACAACTCTTCTGGCAGCTGTGCCCTGCTCTGACGCAGCTCCGCTCTCAAGGCTCTTTCAGATGTGATCGGATGGGTGGAACAGTCTGAACCCTCCCAGTATTTGCAATCATTGGGAAAGGTACTGAACCCACCGCCCCGCTGGCGTGAGGCCTCTCATTGGTTCCACAGAGGGGCCGATCCAGCAGCCCTGCTCATACAAACAGCAAGTCAGGATGGGCTGAGCCACTGGGGTGTGTGAGGGTAGAGTTTTGGTCAGAGTAGGGTCTAGCAGGATGGAGAGATGTTCTTATGTCACAAGGAAACAACTGCGGTGCTTTAATTCTGCTGAGGGGCAGCCACAGCGTAACTGGGGCTTGTGGAACAGCTGCTTCTGTAACAAAGACAGGATCTCAGCTGAGGATGTACCAGAAATCTGAAGGAGATAAAGCCTGGGGTGAATTCCAGCATGCAGTGGGTCCTCCACAGTGCTGGAGCTGCTCTGCCCGGCAGTTCCGTGCTCCTTAAGAAGGTATTTTTTTGCCTTGGGACCATGGCAGTGGAAACTAGGCTCAGAATAGTTGAAGAGGGAGGAAGGAGTGGGAGCTGACAGCCTTGGAAGTACCAGTGGCATGAGTGCGTGTGAGAATGAATGGGAAGGAGAATGCTGCAGGTGAGGAAGTTCTCGTTAAGGAGAACTTAATTAAGGAGAACTTAATGAGCCAATAAAAGCCTGTGTGAAAGCTGGTAGTCCTCCACCTTTCTTCTGGTGAGACTGCCCTGGTGAGTAATGTTTTTGTGGTGTCCCACTTTTGAGCTTGGGGATGAATTTGTTAGATGAGGCCAAGTGAGAGATTGCATGGGGGTCTGAGAGCAGCACCTCTTCCAGATCCTGAAGGCAGGAAGCAATGCAGCATGTTAGAGGATTGGTACTGACAAAAAGCTTCTCTGTGAGGGGGAGATACTGGTAATTGGCACAAGCCAAGTCTCACCCAGGTCAAGCCTCACCCAGGTCTCCTCAGCCCTTCTGGGTGAGGACCCTATCCAGCACAGGGGTTAACTTCCTGCTGCTGATCCAGGATCTGTTGGGCACCAAACTGGGCAGGGAACAGCTATTTGCTGGTTGCACTTTGTTTCTTCTCTGCAACTCTCCCAGCTCCTGCTGAGCTAGATGGGGTAGGCTTGGTATCAGGCATTTCTTTATACCTTGTTCTAGCTCCATGCAGATGGAGATAGGGAACTTTTTTCCTGAACTTATCTCTGTTTTAATTTGCAAGTCAACTCTGTGGTGACCAGTGACTCAAGTGATTCCTGTAGCCTGCAGGGGGCATGATGTGTGTGTGTGTGTGCTGTGTTTGCAGAGGAGCTGTAACTTAGTGCAGTAAGTGATGTCCAGAAGGACACAGAGCTGCTGGAGAGAGCCCAGCGAAGAGCCACAGAGATGATGAAGGGAGTGGAGCATCTCCTTGCTAGGGAAAGGCTGAGGGAGCTGGGTCTCTTGAGCCTGGGAGAAAGGAGACTGAGGGGTGACCTTGTTAAGGTTTATAAAGGGTGGGTGTGAGGAGGACGGAGCCAGGCTCTGCTCAGGGGCACCCAATGATAGGACAAAGGACAGCGGCTGTGAGCTGGACCAGAGGAGGTTCCACATCAATGTGAGAAGGAACGTCTTCACAGTGAGGGTGCCAGAATCCTGGAAGAGGCTGCCCAGGGGGGTTGTGGAGCTTCCTGTGGAGATGTTTAAAACCTGCCTGGCCATGATCTTGCATGACTGGATCTAGGGGGTCTTGCTGTGGCAGGAGGATTGGACTGGATAATCTTTCGAGGTCCCTAATGTTCTGTTATTCTATGATTCACGGTCCAGTTCAACCACCGTTGTCCAAAGGCGTGGTGAAAAGGCAAAGCACCTCTGTAAATAGGAGGTGATAGATGTTAATGAGATGTTACCCAGAGCTTGCAGGGCAGAACTACACACACAGAGCAAAGCAAAGAGAATCTGCAAACAAAGCAAAAGGCTCCACTGCTGGCTCTTGTTTTGAGGCAGTCAGTGCTCAAACCCTCACCCAGCCTGAGACGTTTGTCTGCGCAGTGACCCGTTAAACGCTGGGTAGTTCCAGCAAGCCTCTGCCTCTCTGTTTGAAGGCTGGTTGGAGATAACCCTGTGCCCGCACTGAAGCTGATGCGGCAGATCCGTTAGTCATTGTCAGACGGAGCCGGAACTGAGTGTGCAATTAGGAAAACAGGAAAGCAAGCTGACCTCGGCGAGTCTTTCAGTCAAAGCTTCATGACTCCAGAAGAACAGGGCTGTCACACAACGAGCTGATGCCTGTTTCCTGCAGACAGCCAAACAGTAATAACTGATAAAACAACGTGTTATTGACTTATATAGTCCTTCGCGTACATAAGGCACGTTCTCTGCCTTCTGATTTTAGATCACTCCCAATAAACGACAAATTTGTGAGGCACTGGAAAAAGATGCCCAGAGGGTTCTCTTCCTGGAAGCGTTCAAGGCTGGGCTGGATGATGCTTGAAGCAATGAGATCCAGTGGGAGGTGTCTCTGCTACAGCAGGGATGTTAGAACTAGATGGGAAGGTAGAGGATGCTTTTGAGCAGCTGTTGGGAGAGACCAAATGCTTTTTTAGGGCTCAGTGAAGATTAAATGAAAAGGTTTCTTTGGTGTACAATGCCTGATAATCCTTGGCCAGGGGTTTAGTAGGTGAGTTTTAACATCCACCTTTTGTTAAAAGAAAAACAACCCACCAACCTGGCTGAGCAGTGATGGATGGGGCTCAGGAGATTGGGTGTCAGCAGCATTTGTCTTCTCTCAGGTGATGGATGCAGACTGTCATCCAGCCAAGCAATGGATAAGCAGTGCCCTTCACCTTGGCTGGATTAGCAGCGGAGGGTGTTTTTGCACATCTCTGCCCGTCAGGGCTGCATCTGGGTTACGAACAACAAATCTCTGTGAGCCAGTCTGTCCACATCCAGCACGTTTCCAGAATTCCTTAGATGACTGCTAATTGGATCATTGTAAATGAAATAAAACCCGGGCGCTCATCTTGGAGCAACTGTTAGCTAAACTCTTGGCATATGGAGAACACACTGTAAAATTAACAAACCCCTCTCTCCCTTGGGAGCTGAGATTTAAATCCACATTCCTCTCACCAGGAAAGCAGAGGCAGGAAAGACATCGATCTGCTCTAAGAAAACAAAGGCAGTAGCCCTATTAAAAAAAAGATTAGAAGAGAGAATCTTTTAGTTCCTGGTGCTGTGGTTTGCTCAAGCAATGTCAGGAATTTGGGGCAGTCAAACAGTCAGCAAATTCTGGGTGCCCTAGGGATACTGAAAAGTGCTGCAGGGAAGGCTGCTAATTGCATTAAGGGTCAGTGCTTCATCCTGTGTTTTTCTGCCTCAAACTGCTCTGCTGGAGCAGCCTGTAGTCAAGTCCTGCTTTGAAGAGTGATGCCAAGAGAAATCTTTGGCGCTCTGCTAAGAGGCTAACAAAAAGCTCCAGACCCTTTTCTCCCCTTTGTGTGAAAAGCCATAAAACAAAACAGAATCTACTAGGGTCAACAACCCTGAATCGACTGTGGAAGCCGCAGCCTGTAAGCAGAAAAACAGACTGAAAACGGTGGGGGAAGTGAGGTGTTAGGAGGAGTCTCTTCTCTTACACTTAAGTGTCATTCAGAAGAGCCTCTAGGAAAGGCAGAGGAAGGTTGTTGCATCTCTGTGAGGGTACAAAGAAGCTTATGGCCTCCCTGCTCATGCATTTCAAACAGATGTCTTCACTTTGTGCCAGCGCTGTGAGCAGGGTGCTCAACATCTGGCAGCTGCTCAGCGGCTCCAGGTTCACTCACTCTCCTTGCCCAGCTGCCAGTCTGTTCAAAAAGCAATAAAAGTGAGACAATTGATGAAGTTCTGGGATGCAGAAAGCAATAAGCAAAAACCAAGTGCAGGAGAAATGCTGTTCTGTGACTATTTAAGATGCAAAACACAGTTTATAAGAGCAGAAACTGCTTGTTTCGAAATCTGGCCCTGAATGCTGCCCTTTTCCAGGCATGTTTGGTGAGCAGTGCTCGCAGCGGTGGTTTTTCTTCCCCTTTTTTCACGGTGAGACCAGCCGATGTGCTGGGGTGCTCCAAAGCTTTGCTCCAGTGCACCCTGCAGTCCAACAATAATCGAGTTTAATGGCTTTTGATGAGGAAAAGCAGCAGCAGAAAGTAACCCAGCTGTACCTTCAGGCTAAAAGCTGAAACCCTGATCCATGAAATGCTCTGTATTTTTAAGCATAATATAAACCAGCTTCTAGCTACCCAAGCAGTGGGGGAACATGGTGCTTGGGTTTTTATTTAGAGGGTTACGGGTGTCTGGCATGACTTTCATCCTCCTGTGTCTGTGTGAGATTAGTTTAGAGAAGGGTAGAGGTGCTGGCAAGAGCTTTATGCTCCTGTGTGGGGTGATTCTAGAGGGGTAGGGGAGGCTGGCAAGAGGTTTATGCTCCTGTGTGGGGTGATTCTAGTGGGGTAGGGGAGGCTGGCAAGAGCTTTATCCTGCTGTGTGGGGTGATTCTAGAGGGGTAGGGGAGGCTGGCAAGAGTTTTATGCTCCTGTGTGGGGTGATTCTAGAGGGGTAGGAAGGCTGGCAAGAGGTTTATGCTCCTGTGTGGGATGATTCTAGAGGGGTAGGGGAGGCTGGCAAGAGCTTTATCCTGCTGTGTGGGGTGATTCTAGAGGGGTAGGGAGGCTGGCAAGAGCTTTATCCTGCTGTGTGGGGTGATTCTAGAGGGGTAGGGAGGCTGGCAAGAGCTTTATCCTGCTGTGTGGGGTGATTCTAGAGGGGTAGGGAGGCTGGCAAGAGGTTTAGCCTCCTGTGCAAGATGACTGGAATTCTGTCAGATCTGGAAAGGACAAGACTGTTGTCACACGGTTGTGTGGTCATTGCTGGGCGGCTGAAATCGGCTTCTTGCTGCCAGTGTCATCAGTGTTCTTCTCCAGTTTAACCCACGTGTGTTGCAAGGGGAGCTCTGATGGGATAAATAGTGTACTGTCTCGGCAAAAGTGAGAGCAGTTTTACTATTTCTGTTCTAGAAAAGCTTCCCCCTCTCCTAACAGCGATGGAAGATGCTGACTGACCCATCATGATGCCGGTGATGCCAAAGACAAGCCTGGCGCTCGGCTGCCCCTCTGATTACAGGTGTGGGAGCTCCGAAACCTGCCACTTTGCCATCCCTGCGCATCGAGACTGTCACAACCCTGCTGGTGGTAACTCTCCCACCACATCGTGCTGTGTTTTGGGTGCGGAAAGGCTGAAACGCAGCGCAGATTGTGTGGGTCCCCAGGCAGCACCGCTGGGGCAAGATGGCGCCGCCAACGGCTCCCCTCAGGGAGGGGTGGGGGGTGGGGGGGCGTCGCCTGATGCCCGCCCCGCGCGCTGCCTCCCTGCCGCCATCTTGGACGCGGGGAAGCGGAGGGGCCGAGCTCCGCTGAGCCTCCGCCTGCCCCCCCGCCTTCCCTCGGCCGGGCTGTTCCTTCTCCCGGGGCCGGGGGCCACAGCCGGCAGGTAAGGCCTTCCCAAAGAGACTCGCTCAACCCTCTGTGTGCGGGCAGGACATCCCCCCCCACCCCCCCACTCTACACGCCGCCATCCCCTGCCTCTCACAGGGTTGCGTAGCCTGAGGAAGGGGCTTCGTCGCCCTCTCCTCGGGGGGGGTCTTGTGGGGCCGGCATCTCCGCGCTGCCCTGCCTCCGGCTGCCGGGGGCTCCTCACCACTCCGACAGGTGAAGGGGAGCGGCGTGTTCGCTTCATGCCGGGGGCTGCGCCGTGCCCAGGCCTCTCCCTGAGGGGAGGGGAGGCAAAGGCGGGAAGGGGGATCCTCAGGAACCCATCGCGGGCTACGTGGGTGGATTTTTTCCTCTCCCACCTCAGACCGTGTGGAACCCGCTGGAGCAGCTGGAGGAATAGCATGGAGTTGTGTGGGGTGGAAGGGTTGACCCTCTGCGTTTAGCCCGGGGATGGGTTACTGTGGAGGGTCCTTCAGAGCCCCCATGGGGAGGTGAGTGAGAGGATTCAGCTTCCTTCCAGTCTAAGAGGGCCAGGTATTTTAGGGCTTTACTTATCCCATACCGTTATTCCAGCCTCTATTGCTGCCTGTGTGGATGGATGTACTCGCTTCCTGGAGGTGTAAAGCCAGTGGGAATGGGGAGTCATTTGCACCCAGTCCAGTAGTGGTTGTGTCCATCGTGGTGTCTCTGAACCTCTGTGCAGCCCAAAAGAAAGGGCTGGAGTGTGTCGCAGCCTACTCTGTGGTCTGTGAGTTCTCCCAAATCTGCTGCAGGCTTGGAAGATTTCTTCCCACCTCAAGCCAGAGTGTTATGGTCCCTTGTGCCCATGTGGAGTTCTGTCTTAACACATCTAATAAAGTTTTGTGAGCTTGCTGTCATCCCAACATCTGCTCTTCAAGGTTGATATACATCAGTCTTTCTCTGTAAGTGCACCTTTCCCTCTCCACTCACACTGTAGCCCACTCGTTGCTGCTGAAGCACATCTGTAAGAAAGTCCTTGACCTATGGTTGTGTGAAGAGCTGGGTTCAGTGTCGCTTGTGAATATGTCAGCATCATCCTTCAGAATTCTTCTCTATCCTCACTTTCCTAATTCATAGAGCAGGAGTGGTAACACAGTTTGGATGAAACCCCAACCCTGTCACTTCAAAACACCCTGTGACTATTTTTAGTGAAAATATTTATAAAAAAGCTGCTTTATGTTGTCCCCACCTAATCACACTATCAGGGTGCTTTCAGGTGATGTTCTGAGATCTAAAAGCATTTCCAGTTCATGCTTACTTTGGATTCAGGTTGTTTCTTTAACACCTCTATGAATATTTGACAGATGATGGCCATTAGTGAACAGTTAAACAATAGCTAAGAAATAGGTTTTCCGTTCTCCATAAGTTGTTAGGTGCTTAATTTGGGAGGGGTGTAGGGACATAATTGAGCTGTAGGCTGGATCTCTGTGGCCTTTTGGGTTTAATATTTTATTATCGTAAAGTCTAGAAGGATTGGGGTCTTCCTTTGATGGTACCAGGTCCTAGCAGGGTGAGATCATGTAGATACTAACATTCTGTTGCTGAAGTGGTTGCTGTTTGTGCTGTTCCAGCACAGTTGAGAAGTCTTGATGACAGGGAGGATTTCGTTCACAGCAGCTGAGCACAGCACAGGGGCTTCACAAAGAGGGTTGTTGTTAGTAAGTTCCTGACTTTGGCTCTTAACTGAAAACTAATTGGGTACAATTTGTATGATGAGCTCAAACTGAGCAAGAGTAGATCTGGTTGTATAAAGATGAGATGAAGGAGTTCATTAACCTGGGCAGCTGCAAGTAAGAAACCTGTTGTTCTTTGAGCTGCTCTTTTGGGGTACTTGATAGACTGTCAGGGTTTTTGGAACAGATTACGTCTGACTCAGGTAATTACATTTCTCAGCAGGGAGATGTTTGCTAGGAAAGAGGTTATTGATTTATCCTAATTTTTGTTTGTTTTATGTCCCTTCTATTTGATATTTTCAGCCCCCTACACAGTGGTAATATTAATTACAAAGGATTGCCCTAGTGACACAGCAGACCTCAAGAGCGGTAGCCTTTGACTGACTAAGTCTGACTTTGACCAGCAGACACTGGTAGAACAATATGATTTACTTTTTTCTTCTATTTGAGCAAAACATTTTAGTAGCAATTATGAAAATTTAATATTGCAAAGAAGAATAAAAAGTGTGAGGATGGAATCCCATCAGATCCCCTGTGGGATAATTGTTTTATCCCTTTGGGGGAAAATATGTGAATTTCTTCTTGATGTTTTTCTCCTGTTTTCACAGGAGGAAATATTAGTATCAGAGAATGAGAACAGCTGCTTCAGCAAGCGGATGCGTTGTGCAAGAGATCATTATTTACAGCTACCAGCTTTCTTGAGCTCTTCCTTACGTTTCATCCTTATTTGTAAGTTTATAGTTTATTGCCAAGTGACGGAAAGACAGGCAGCCCTGGAAATAGGCTCTTCTAGCCAATTTAGCAGAGCCAGGAGCTCTGTTAAGCTCAATTCTGCCTCTGGCTGCCTTTGTGATCTTGGAAAAAAGTCAATAAACGCTGCTCAGTGCTGGAAAATGAACTGGACAAAAGAGAATCTGTGTGACTTGATGAGAGCCTGAGGAAAACATTCAAAAGAAGGGAGGAGAAAAAAGCCCAAACCAAGACAAAAACTGCTGAAGTTATGAGGTTGTTTATGGGGGAGATCTTCAGAGCGTTCTGTTGGGAGGGGGTTTGAGCTTGGTGGGGGCAGGTGAGGCAGGCTGGAGCTCCTTTTTTATGCCCTCAGGCAGCATTCTTTCAGGTTATATTTATTCCTGGTCCTGTCCAAGTAGTGATAACAGCCATTAACACTGGGAAACTGCTGTCTGAACAGGGAAAATGGGTTTCTCTATTAACATCGTGGCTTTAACAGACCTTTGCTCTCTTGCAGTCTTCTAGAAGTGGAAAAACAACTTAGGTTTGATGTTTTGTGTGCCATCAACTGAAATTGGGGCCATCATGAATATAACCAAGGGTGGGCTGGTGCTGTTTTCGGCTAATTCCAATTCGTCATGCATGGAGCTATCGAAGAGGATTGCTGAGTGAGTAACATCACAGAATTGTTGAAGCTGGAAAAGACGTCCAAGATCATTAAGTCTACACCCCATCTTAGGGTCTTGCTGTTGTTAAGGTGGGACTTGCTTTACCCAAGGCTTATTTATGGAATCATAGAATGTTCTAGGCTGGAAGAGACCTCTAAAGGTCATCTAGTCTAGCCTCCCTACACAGAGACAACTCTACCTAGGTCAGGCCCTCAGAGCCTTGTCAAGCCTGACCTTAAATGGCTGCAGGGATGGGGTCCCCACCACTTCCCCAGGCAGTCTGTTCCAGCCATCAGTCACTCTCGCATTGAAGAACCTTTTTCTAATATGCAGCCTAAATCTCTCCTTTTCCAGCTTGAACCCACTGCTCCTTGTCCTGTCTGTACAAACCCTCTTTAAAAGATCTTCCCTTGCCTTTATGTCGGCCCCCTCAGGTACTGAAAGGTCAAAAGAAGGTCCCCCCGGAGCCTTCTTTTCTCCAGGCTGAACACCTCCAACTCTCAGCCCATCCTTATATGAGAGGTTCTCCATGTCCCTGATCATTTTAGTGGCCCTCCTCTGGACACACTCCAGTCTGTCTACATCCTGCTTGTGCTGGGGGCTCCAGAAGAGATTTCCCTGGTTAAAGTTACAGAGGAAGACTGCAGCGCTTTGCAAGAGCACGTGGAGCAGTGTGTCACGTGGATTGATAACAAAAGAAAATAGCTTGTGTTTAAACTGTTGGATGGCAGGTTATGGTTGGCTGCAGCATGTTGTGGAGAACACGTGGGGAAAAGTAGTGTTTGAATATAGAATATCTAGAGAAATATGTCTTACAGAATAGAAATGCTTGTGTGATTTATCAAGCATTATTTTCTGCTGCTTGTTTTTCTGAGCTTCACTTGAAAATGAGCTTAACGTCATTGGCAGCGCAGCTTCTGGAAATTACAGAAGATACTTCCTGTATAATTACTGATTTTATGGTTTGGGGTTTTCTTTTCTTAGTTTTTGCCTGCAAAATACAGCCTTTTCAGTAACTGTTGGACTGTATGAGCTTTTACCCTTCATTTTCCCACATTGACTTCTCTTTTTTTTTTTCTGCTCCCACAGGCGTTTGGGAGTTGAGATGGGGAAGGTTCAGGTGTATCAGGAGCCAAACAGAGGTGAGTCTTTAATGGCACGGCCAGCAACAACCAGACTAGGATGTGTGTATTAGCTGCCCTTTTCTTAGTCATTATTTGTGTGAGCTGATCTAGTTGATCCTGTCTGGCGAGGGTTTGGACTAGATGATCTTTTGACGTCCCTTCCAATCCCTAACATTCTGTGATTTATGTTTTTTTCTTTTTGGCAGAAACACGAGTGCAGATTCAGGAGTCGGTGAGAGGAAAGGATGTTTTTATCATCCAAACAGTTTCAAAGTGAGTAACTGTTCTAAAAACACTGGGATAATGCTTCAGACACATAATAGACGTTTCTACTTTCATTTTAATTTGCATTTAGTGTATATAATCTGGTATAATAAGCTCAGATTGAGTAGATAGATGCTTCTCTTTATGGGTTCATAGAATCATTCAGGTTGGAAAAGACCTCTGGGATCATCAAGTCCAGCCATCAACCCTACTCTGCAAGTTCACCCCTAAACCGTATCCCCCAATAACATCTAAGTGACTTTTAAATACATCCAGGGATGGAAGTTCAACCCCATCCCAGTGCCTGACCACTCTCTCTAGGAAGAATTTCTTCCTGATGTCCAGTCTAACCCTCCCCTGCTGAAGCTTGAAGCCTTTTCCTCTGCTTCTGTCACTAATGACCCGTGAGAAGAGACCAGCACCAGCATCTCTCCAGTGTCCTTTCAGGTAGTTGTAAAGAGTGATGAGGTCTCCCCTCTTCCTAGTCTTCTTCAAACAGCCCCAACTCTCTTAATCTTGCCTCATCAGATTTATTCTCCAGGCCCTTCCCCAGCTTTGTTGCTCTCCTCTGCCCTTGCTCCAGCCCCTTGATATCTTCCTTGTATTGAGGTGCCCAGAACTGGATCCAGTACTCAAGGTGTGTACTCACCAGTGCTGAGTACAGGGGGACAGTTGCCTCCCTGCTTCTGCTGGAATAATCATTTTGGGGCTTTTTGATCTGTGTACAGAGATGACTGGAGTACAAGTTAACCTTTGTTAACCTTCCCCTGCCTTTATGTTGGCCCCCTCAGATACTGGAAGGTCAAAAGAAGGAATATGTTGTCAAATCTGAAATTATTGGGCCCCTCAGTTCAAGAAGGACACAACTGTTGGAGAGAGTCCAGCATAGAGCCATGAAGATGATGAAGGGAGTGGAGCATCTTCCTGCTGAGGAAAGGCTTGGGGAGCTAGATCTCCTTAGCTTTGAGAAACAGAGACTGAGGGGTGACCTCATTAATGGGTATAAATATGTGGGTGTCAGGAGGAGGGAGCCAGGCTCTGCTCAGTGTCATCTAATGATGGGGCAAAGGGCAGTGGGTGAGAGCTGAAACAGAGGAGGTTCCACATCAGTATGAGAAGGACCTTCTTCCCAGTGAGGGTGCCAGAGCCCTGGAAGGGGCTGCCCAGGGTGGGTTGTGGAGTCTCCTTCTCTGGAGACATTCAAACCCTCCTGGTCATGTTCCTGTGTGACTGGATGTAGGGGATCCTGCTGTGCCAAAGGGATGGGACTGGATGATCTTTCGATGTCCCTTCCACTCCCAAATGTTCTGTGATTCTGTGAAAGAAAATCTCTTGGTTTATGAACAATAAAACAGTTATGGGTGATGGGCTGGTTTGTTAACAGAAATATGCTGTAGTACAAAAAGCCTCAGTGTTAGAACAAAACTTGCTGAATTGGCAACAGTATAAAAAAGCTGCTGAAGTGTATTTCTAGCAGAGAGTTAAAATGCTGGGTGCAGGGCACTTGCTGTGCTGAGGTGCACAGTTGGGTTCTCAGTGATAGTCACTCCCTCGCTGTACTCTGTGCTGCCCTGGAGTGGGTGTAGCTGTTGTGTGGCATACAGGATTTGTCTGCACGAGGCACAAAACTAGATGCTTCTCGTTCCAGGGATGTGAATACTACGATTATGGAACTCCTGATCATGGTGTACGCCTGCAAAACCTCCTGTGCCAAAAGCATTATTGGAGTGATTCCTTACTTCCCCTACAGCAAACAGTGCAAGATGAGGAAAAGGGGCTCTATTGTCTCCAAATTACTGGCTTCAATGATGTGCAAAGCTGGTAAGGATGCAGTTTGTATGGAGTAATCAGAGCAGTGAGGGCTCCTGCTCTCAGCTGTCTAGTTTAAAGAGGTCTGAGCATGAGTTTGCACCCTGTTTAAGTAGCTGCCAAGTTCTCTGCGAGTTTAAAACTCAGCTAGAAAGGAGAATGTGGGTTCATAAACTCCCCAAGCTTATAACAGCCATTTGTGTTGTGCCTTACTGAGCTGGCAGAACAAGTCTGCTGGAATCTGCTGCTTTGGATCACAGTGTCTTCTAATTATATTCTCTGCCTTTCTAACAACGAGCTGCTTTGTGATCTCCAGCCTGTTTTTCACCTGTTGGATGAATGTGCTCTGGATCCATCCATTTGTGCTGATGCGGAAGAGCGACACTATTCATTTTTACAGCCTTCAGCATGTCTTCTGCTCCTTTCATTTTGCTCCTGTCGCTGACAAAGCAAACCAGGCAGTTACTGTGGACACAGTGGGATCTGGTTCTTACTCTGAGAGAAACATTTTATGATTTAGACTTGTTTATCCGGAGTTCAGGCCTGTTTGGGTCGTGGTACAGAACAATTTATCTTAGCCCTTCCATTTTGTCAGATGGAGAAAAAGATCTGTGTAGCCTCAGTGTGGCACTGCTGAGTCGATGCAGAGCATCCTGAGGTTTTAAAGAGGACACTGTAGAATTCTCAAAGCATGATCATACTACTGTGCTTGAGGGTTGTAGCTAATACACCACATATTTTCACTATCATATTCTTGTTCTGATGCAGCTTCAGAGATTCTCTTCTGGACAGACTTAGAGAACAGACACACTATTTCTCTCTTCCTTTTTCTTGATATGTTTCTCCATGTCTATTTTATATTTCAAGGACTAACTCATCTCATTACCATGGATTTGCATCAAAAGGAAATACAGGGCTTCTTCAACATTCCAGTTGATAACTTGAGAGCATCTCCGTTTTTACTACAGTACATCCAAGAAGAGGTGAGGAAGGCCTGCTGTTACAGTTGCTTTTTAAGACAATTGGTTTGTCTCAAAGAAATCCCTTTGAAAAGATAAACTCTACCAATAGAATTTTAAAGGGGGAAGGGTTACACTGGGGCAGGAGCGGTGTTCGGATAGTGGCTTCTTCCCCACAAACTTAAGTTTTGCTCTTGTGGAGAGCTGGTGTGTTCTTACCCGTGCACTGATGCAGTCCTGTCAGATATATCCCCTAACCAGTAATAAAAAAGAGCAGGAAGGCCAATGGCATCCTGGGGTGGATCAGTAAGGGGGGGGTCAGGTTGAGAGAGGTTCTCCTGCATCTGGAATCTTGTGTCCAGTTCTGGGCCCCTCAGTTCAAGAAGGATGGAGGACTGCTGGAGAGAGTCCAGCGCAGTGCCACAGAGATGGAGTAGAACACCTCCTGTATGAAGAAAGGCTGAAGGAGCTGGGCCTCTTTAGCTTGGAGAAACTGAGACCAAGGGGTGACCTTATTAATCTTTATAAAATATGTGAAGGGTGGGTGTCAGGAGGATGGAGCCAGGCTCTGCTTATGGGCCCCCAATGATAGGACAAGAAGCAGTGGGTGTGAGCTGGAAGAAAGGAAGTTCCACATAAATATGAAGAGTAACTTCTTCCAAGTGAGGGTGACAGAGCACTGGCAGGGGCTGGCCAGGGGGGTTGTGGAGTTTCCTTCTCTGGAGATGTTGAAAACCTGCCTGGGTTTGTTCCTGTGTGACTTGGTCTAGCAGGGGGGTTGAACTAGATGGTCTTCCCAGGTCCCTTCCAATCCCTAATGTTCCGTGATTGTGAGGATTTTCTTGCTCTTAATAGCCTCTTCCTTTCCTATTTCCAGTTTCCTTGATGTGTGTAGGTTGGACTGTTTGTGTGAGTGTAGCTTAGAACACATGAAAACCCTTTAGAAGCTGTGAACTGTGAGAGAGCCTGTTGATCATCCTATGACAGTGAGGACAGATAATTTCTGGTGTGGAAATCTTCACCTGCTGTTCGCTCAGCATGTCTTGACTTGAGGTGCTTAACTGGTGATGCTCCACGTGGCCTTTTCTCCAACTTATTTTCATAAGTGCTTGGACAAGTGCTACTGGTTGGTTCATCTGTACAAATTGTGCAAATGATAATTGTAGGTGCAAGCTGCATATTATACCTCTGACTAATGGTAATTGGAAATACAGCAAATGCTTTCTTCCTCATGAGACAAAAGGTTTAGCTCACTCTTACTTCTTTATCTCTTTTTATAGGGAGAGGAGTGCCTGCCTCACTTAAAAACCAGCAAAAACCAAACAAGCCAAGCCCCAAACAATACGATCTTGCTATGACAGTACTGTCCCTGTACTGGGAACTGGTGAGGCCTCCTCTTGAGTACTAGGGGCAGTTCTGGGACCCTAGCTTCAAGAAAGACATTGAGGGGCTTGAGTGGGTTCTGGGGAGCAGCGAGGCTGGAGAAGGGACTGGAAGGAAAGGCTGATGAAGAGAGGCTGAGGGAGCTGGGTGTGTGTAGCCTGAAGAAGAGGAGACTCGGGGGGGACCTTCTCCTTGTCTCCAACTCCCTGAAGGGAGGTTGTAGTCAGGTGGGGATTGGGCTCTCCTCCCAGGCAGCCAGTGCCAGGAGGAGAGGGCAGGGCCTGAAGCTGCCAGCGGAGTGTTAGGTTGGATGTTAGGAAGCCCTTCCTTCTGGAAAGGGTGCTCAGAGCCTGGACTGGACTGCCCAGGGCAGTGGTGGAGTCCCCATCCCTGGAGATGTTTTAAGAGCAGACTGACCATGGCCCTTAGTGCCTTGGTGTGGCCACTGGGGTGATGTTAGGTCCTGGGCTGGACTTGTTGATCCTAGAGGTCTTTTCCAGCGTCAGTAATTCAGCAATTCTATCTTAAAATGTGTTACTGTTGGAGTCAGTTGTGATCATTTAATTTGATGCTAAGTCAAAGAGGACAATATAACCAAACTCTAGGCCCTGGCTATGCCACAGTCCAGGACTGCACAGTGTAAGCATTTAATAAGTTAATGGAAAAACAAATATGCAGACAAAAGTCAGCCTGTGCCTTTGTGTATCGCTTGAGCGTGGCCAATAATGAACCATGTTCCTGGTTAGTCCGGAAACATGTTTGGGTATGTGACATCTCCTGGTTTGCAGGGAAGTTTCAGCCTGTCTCTGCTGTGTGGTTTAACAGGTTGTAGAGATGTGCTGACATCTGTGTGGAGAGGCCTGAAAAAATTCTTCCAAGGGTTTTTTTTTAATGTCTTCATTCCTCTGCTCGTCAGTGAGACAACTTGTTAAAACCGGAGCTGACTGAATGCATCTGATCTGCAGTGGCAGGTACTTTCACTCAGCACCTCAACACAAGGGAGACGTTGAGATGCTGAATGAAGTGCAGAGTAGGGTGGTGAAGCTGGGTAGAGAATTAATCTGATGAGAGATGGAGAGAGTTGGGGCTATTTAGCTTGAGGAAAAGGAGGCTAAGGGACGACTTCATCGCTCTCCACTACTATCTGAAAAGACACTGCAGAGATGTTGGTGCTGGTCTCTTCTCACAGGTCATTAGTGACAGCAGCAGAGAGAAGAGCCTCAAGCATCAACAGGGGAGGTTTAGACTGGACATCAGGAAGAAATTCTTCCCAGAGAGAGTGGTCAGGCATTGGGATGGGCTGCCCAGGGTTGGGGTTGAACCCCCATCCCTGGATGTGTTTAAAAGTCACTTAGTGTTGGAAGATCTGGTTTAGGGTGACCTTGTAGAGTAGGGTTGATGGTTGGACTTGATGATCCCAAAGGTCTCTTCCAACCTGATTGATTCTGTGATTCACCATCCAGATAATTTGTAGTATATTTTTGCTAAGGTCTCACATGATGCTGCTCAGGAGGAGTTTAATACTCGCCTCAAGTTGAGAGTGACAGCAGCTTCCTGTGCATCCTGCACTGTGAACCCAGAGCACAAAAAACATTTCAAATGGCAGCAGTAATGGGATTTATTGAGCAGCATGAAGTAGCATCCAGCTTGGTAGGAGCACAGGTCACTTGAGCATTTCACTGTAAGTTAGAAGGGTGAAGGCTTGTGATTGTTCCCTGTTCAGGAAGGTATGTGTAGGTGTGAAGAGAATTACTTGGTGTTCAGTGAAATAAAGTGGTACAAAAATAATCTGTTGGGTTTTTTTTCCTTTGTGTGCTTAGAGAATGTTCAGTACTCGGTGTCTCTTTCCTATGTGTACGTGTTAATCTTGAGAGTGATGTAGCTCTTGGTTACGAGGAGTTGTTGATGTCTTGCTGTCGTTTGGATGACATTTCTGGCTTTCTGACTTCATTTTTAAAGAGCTGAGAACAAATTTGATCATTTGGCAAGGGAAAGGAAGCAGTGATGTCTGAACAAGATCAAAGCTTTTGTTATTTCGAGTGACAGGCCCTGCCTTGTCCATGCCTTCCGTCATGTTAATCTCTGGAGCCAGTTGTATAACAAAGTGCTTGTAAAGGATGGAACATGCTGAATTCCCAGTGTTATAGGTGGAGTTGGTAACGTTGCAGATTATTAAAGCTGCCTGACACGTCCTCCAAAAAGCTCTTGTTTTCAGTTGGTTGGGCCCATGCCCGAATTTACAGTTTTCCCTTTCCCATGGCTGTTTGAGTCAAATGCTTTGGGAAATGTGGGTTGTACTTTGGAGGAAAAGATAGTGGAAGAGCTTAAACCTTGCTTGTGTTTGGAAACAAACACAAGTACTTCTGTGCCTTGGATCTGGGATGTAACATCTGACAGCAAGGTGATGAGCCATGTGTCAGTGTATCATCCCCCCAAGTTTGTAAAGAAACAGATCAGTTAGCAGGTCTTCTGTACCTTAACACTGGGGTTCTGAGGTTGGATCTGCAACTGTAGGACTTAATTGCAGCTGAGAGTGACTGTGGACCATCACGTTGGCAACTGATTGAGGGACAGACATGTTCTCTAGATGCTGTTCATCCTGTCAGATCTCTCAGGGCAGCACAGGTGCTGGTTATGAAGGATGAGGGTGAGATGAGGTGTTAGAAGGTAAGATGAGGTGCTTGAGGGAGTGTGGATTGCTCTTGGAGAGAAGGACTGAAAGTGGAATGCTTAGGAAATTCTGGAGAAGGAAAGATGAATCCGATGTGAAGTCATCATTTGCAGGGAAGCAGAGGCTGGGATAAGAATCTTTTGGAGACATGGGGTCTGAAATGTATGAGGGGTTGGTATGATTTGGAGAGGTGTTGCTGTCATATTGGTGTGCTTTGAAAACTAATAGGAACTAGAGGAAATGCTGTGTGGTTTGAAGTGATGAAAGATTGCCCTGTGCAAGTTTAAAATCACTGAGATTGGACAGGAAACTTTTAATTTTGATGGTTTCCTGTTTCTTTTAGCACTTGTCTGTGTAGTCCCAGTGTTTCTCTGAGGCAGTTCTTTCTATGTGATCTGTGACATAACAGGTGCTTGTGAAAGCTACAGTTTGAAGTTAGTACTTGGTGTTTTTTTTCCTAAATCCCTGTTTTTCTTGAGCTCTGAACTCTGTATTCCACAAATTTCTCAAAGTTGTTTTCTTGTGCTAGGTAAAATGTTCAATGCTTAAAGTTCTTCTGGCAGAATAAAGTTCTCTTGTTTCTTACTGAGTTTCTCTTGTGGCCAAGAAGGCCAGTGGCTTCCTGTGGTGAGTTAGAAGGGGTGTGGTTAGTAGATGGAGAGAGGTTCTCCTCCCTGTCTACTCGGTCCTGCTGAGACCACATCTGAAATCTTGTGTCCAGTTGTGGGCCCCTCACTACAAGAAGGACACAGAGCTGCTGGAGAGAGTCCAGCGCAGAGCCACAGAGATGATGGAGGGAGGGGAGCATCTCCTTGCTGAGGAAAGGCTGAGGGAGCTGGGGCTCTGGAGCTGGGAAAAAGGAGCCTGAGGGGTGACCCCATGGATGTTGATCAATATGTGAAGGGCAGGTGTCAGGAGGATGGAGCCAGGCTCTGCTCAGGGGCACCCAGTGACAGAACAAGGGGCAGTGGGTGTGAGCTGGAGCAGAGGAGGTTCCACATCAACGTGAGAAGGACCTTCCTCCCAGTGAGGGTGCCAGAGCCCTGGCAGGGGCTGCCCAGAGGGGGTTGTGGAGTCTCCTTCTCTGGAGATGTTTAAAACCTTCCTGGCCATGTTCCTGTGCCACTGGATCTAGGGGATCCTGCTGTGTCAGGGGGATGGGACTGGATGATCTTTGCGGGTCCCTTCCAATCCCTAATGTTCTATGATTTTGTGATTCTGTAATTTGTCTAAAGATATGAAGGAGACTTAGCTATCTGTTATTTACTACAGATACCAGACTACAGGAATGCTGTGATTGTGGCCAAATCACCTGCGTCTGCAAAGAGGTGGGTAGCATCTGCTCTCTTGTCTTAGAGCAAGAAATCTCTGTTGTGATTTTGTTCTTGGGCTCGAGTGAAGGACAGATGGAGCCTTCAGATCCTTCTTAATTTTACTTTGTCCCCTGTGTAGTTTTTACATCATCATAATAAATCTAAGAGTAAAACAACAAAAGGATGAGGGAGATCAATACAGTGATTAGGATAATGAAAGTATTTAATCATACTGTATTTCTGTACACTTACGTGATCAATTTCCTGCTGAGGATGAAGAGCTGGAAGTAGAATGCCAGTAATCTAGACTAATTGATTAACATGGTCATAACTTAGAACATGGTTGCTCGTGTCCTAAATAGCCATGACTTAGTGGTAGCCTAGTGAAGCTGGATTTGATGGTCATGATGATTTTCTTTGTGAGGTCCTTGTTTGCTGAACAACTTCTTTTTCATCCATGGAGCTTTTTTGGTTGGCTGTTCCAGAACAACTTGGAATTACCTGATGAGATGCTGGGCCCTCTCACTTAAACTGTATTTCTTTAATGGGTTGGACTCGATGATCTGCTGTGACATTGGGTGATACCCTGCTCTCAGCAGGTAGTGCAGGAGTTGGGTGATGGTTTCAGACATGCTGCATTTGCTGTCATGACAAGCCAACAAGAGTGTCATGACAAGGAATCTCAACACTTGTACTAAGAAAGCTTTTTGTTAATTTTTTACAGTGAATCAGAAATACTTCAATTTGTAGAAGTAGTGGGAGGGGACCAGCTTGTATCATCTTTGTTTTCCAGCAGCACTTTCAGCATGACTGCTGCTGCTTTGGCCAGTTAACGTTGGATTCACTTCTCTTTCACTATTTGTTTTACTTGGTGGCAGTGTTGCTTCTTGGTTGTTGCACTCAGGCATTTCCTGAAGCATTTTCCCGCTCATCCAGTAATTGTGCACAGCAGCAAGTAGTCAACATGTGCCTCAAACAGAGGAGTTACCCACGTAGCCCTTCTTTGTAGGAGAAGGTCACAGAGCTGTAGTGTTTGGCTCCTTCACGTGTGCACGTGAGCGCTGGGAAATGGGATTTGAGGAGGTACATTGTACCTTGGAAAAGGGTGAACAAGGAAAACCCTCTCTGGGTGACTGCCTGCTTGTGAAAGAGCCTTTGCTGGGTGAAGTTCACAGTGTTTCTGTGGTTTCTGAGCTCACTGGGAAGCAACCCATTTACTGTTGCTTTGAACTTGATTTGCTTTAATATTGCATTTTAAGTACTTAGGATTTAATCAATAGGGTTAGGCTTTTAGAGTCATAACTCTTCAGGTAACTTTGGTTGGTTGGAATCATCATTGATCTGCAATTAACCGCTTGAAAAAAATTATCCTGCCTGTATGATAACCACAGGGCAGGAGATTCTTCATTTTTAATTACCTCAGCAGCACAATGGGAAAACTAGTCTCTGGACTAGGAATTGTTCAGATAGTGAAACAAGACTTGAGCCTAAAGGAGATGATTCAGGCCTCAGGTCTTGATGCACACAGTGTTGGTGGCACTGGCTGAGCCAGGCTTGCTGTGACCAGGAGACTAGAGGACTCTGGGTTGTACAGGGTTAACACAGAATGAATCTCCTACTTCCACTTGCTGCTTCCAGCATCTGGGATAAAACCACAGCCTGTGAAATTCCTGTTTTCCAGGATCCCTGCTTTTCTTCAGCTACCCTGACACTTCTTTCAAGGTCCCTTCCAGTCCATAGTGATTCTGTGATTCTATGATTCTTGACATAAATTTCTAATTTTAGTTGAGAAAATGCATCATGGTGAGGGAAGCTTTTGTAAGCTTGTGCTCTTTAACTCTGTAGTAGGATTTGTCAGGCAACATGATGCTCTGGATCCTCTTTTCAGTAGGATAACGAGAGATCTGTGTCAGAAGGTCAGGGATGTTGTCTGATTTAGAGCACAGCTTGCTAAAACCATAGATGAACACTTGCTTTCACGTGATTTTTCTCCTGTTAAATGTAGGAAATCCAGAAATCCAGTTTATAGTTGATTACTTGCTAAATGAGACCTGCTAAAATGTTGGATCTTGGGTATGTTGAAGGCTAGGAAATGATTTTTAGGTGCAAAATAGAAGGGGATAATCAGAATTATGGGACTTGCAGCATTTGTCCTGTTGCTTCATGGCCCAAGTAGGTGCTGTTGAGGTTATTCTGACCCTCACAATCCTGGTGAAAATGAGACTGAAGGGCAAGTGGCTTCTTGAGCACTGGAGGTGTAGGGGGTAGGGAGACGTTGGGATAAGGGCTGGACTTCATGATCCTGGAGTTCCCTACCAGTCAAGATGATTCTTCCCTGTGTTTTCATTTGTCCCTCTGAACTTAGAAATAAAAAAAGTAGATCAGGACTGCGTGTATTTGAAATACTTTGAATTGAATGTGTTTCTGTTTGATCTTTTAACACTTTCCCTACAGGGCACAATCGTTCGCCGAGCGCTTGCGGCTGGGGATTGCCGTGATTCACGGGGAAGCTCAAGATGCAGAGTCTGACATGGTGGATGGTCGACACTCCCCACCTACAGCCAAAAACGTAGCTGCTATTCATCCCAGCTTGGAGATTCCCAGTAAGTAAGTTGGTGTGCCAGTGTTCACCTATTTTATTGTGGGTTAGGGACTGGCAGTGTGGGACCAGCAGAAAGGATTAGAGGTTCTTTAGGAGGAAAGAAGCATATTTCCTCTTTACTAGAGGGGAATAGGTTCCTTTTTGATGCTGTTTGTGGTTTGGAGCTGGGCTGTGTGAGAGCTGTCAGTACAGCCCCAGCAAAGATCTTTTGCCATGTACTTTTCCCACTGGAATTTTTCTGGGATACAGATCTAATAAGCTGAGCTGATGCTGGTTTAGGGTGTAGCTGTAAAACATCACGGGCCTGTGCAGAGTGACCTTGTGACTGGGTGTGATCTCGAGCTGTGCAAACACAGCGCATTGCTTGGGTCGCGGCGGGGTGATTGAACTGGTTGCGTCTGCAAGCCACTCGTCTCTGGGCTAAGGAATTAGTTAGGACTTGGTTAAGGATTGGGATATAAATGAATGCTGTTAATACCTTAAGCTTTAAAATACTTACATGCTAGTGTGTCACTTATATAATTTATATTTTAATATATAAAATGTCTATTAAAATACTGTTTTATCCAGTAATGCTGTGATGGTTGGAACAGTCGCTGCTTGACTTCTATAGCAGCAGTGACCCCCTCCCCCTGCAGAGCAAAATAGAGTGTGCAAACATTCTCTCTTTCTCCTTTCTACCCCTCAAAAAAAAATTGCCATCAACCAGTGCTGATTCCTAAGGAAAAGCCACCCATCACAGTTGTTGGAGATGTCGGAGGAAGGATAGCCATCATCGTGGTGAGTAAGATGCCATCCCCTCTGACAAATCCTGTTAAACTTGTGAAAGTTGTAGAAATCAGGATCATTTCTGCTGATTTCCATGAACAAGACAGGAAGAAAGGAGCCTGAGGGGTGACCCCATGGATGTTGATCAGTATGTGAAGGGCAGGTGTCAGGAGGATGGAGCCAGGCTCTGCTCAGGGGCACCCAGTGACAGGACAAGGGGCAGCGGGTGTGAGCTGGAGCAGAGGAGGTTCCCCATCAGTGTGAGAAGGACCTTGTTCCCGGTGAGGGTGGCAGAGCCCTGGCAGGGGCTGCCCAGGGGGGTTGTGGAGTCTCCTTCTCTGGAGACGTTTAAAACCCACTTGGCCACGTTCCTGTGCGACTGGATCTAGGGGATCCTGCTGTGTCAGGGGGATGGGACTGGATGATCTTTTTGAGGTCCCTTCCAATCCTTAATGTTCTGTGATTCAGTGAAAGTGAAGAGTTTCAGGGGAGAATCACAGTGTTTCTGTCCAGTGAGTTCAGAAACATCAGGGAAGCAGAGATTAAACAGTTTCCTGGTGTCTCTAAAAGCAGAGTCTGATCTCTGGGCTTGTAACAGGAAAGGGAAACCTTCTTATAGATGGATGTTTGAACAAACATCTGTTCTCTTGGCTTCTCCCTCTCCCCTGTGTGGAGCAATCCCTCTGCCCCAGATGCTGCTGCAGTTTTGGACTCTCTGCCCTTCCACTCCCAGCTAGCTCAGCTCTCTGAAGAGCAGCATCCATCAAGAGGTCCGTTTTGTTGGCTGCAAACCCATTACACTTGAAAACGATGTAACATCAGTCTGGGTGTGCTGTGTCCATCTGTCTGAGGACACAGTGACCTCACTAACTCAGTTTTACTTCGACAGGATGACATTATAGACGATGTGGACAGCTTTCTTGCAGCGGCTGAGACCCTCAAGGAAAGGGGGGCTTACAAGATCTTCGTTATGGCCACGCATGGCCTGTTATCTTCAGATGCTCCCCGGCTGATCGAGGAGTCGGCAATCGATGAGGTGAGTGTGGGTTTGGGATTTCAGATCAAATGGGTTTGGGGATGTTAAGCGAGAAGTTGCTCCTGATTGATTACCAGCAGAATGGAGGGGAGGAAGGGCAGTGCTGGATGCACATCCATTCCCTTTTGCAGCTCTGATGGAAGAGGTGGAGAGCGTAACAGAACTCCATCTTCCCTCAGCTCAAGAAGGACACAGAACTGCTTGAGAGAGTCCAGCACAGAGCTACCAAGATGGAGTAAAACACCTCCCTTATGAGGAGAGGCTGAGGGAGCTGGGTCTCTGGAGCTGAGAAAAAAGGAGACTGCGGGGTGACGTCATTAATGTTTAAAAATATGTGAAGGGTGGGTGTCAGGAGGATGGAGCCAGGCTCTGCTCAGGGGCACCCAGTGACACGACAAGGAGCAGCAGGTGTGAGTTGGACCAGAGCAGGTTCTCCATCAATCTGAGAAGAACCTTTTTCTGAGTGAGGGTGTCAGAGCACTGGCAGGGGCTGCCCCTGGTGGATTGTGGAGTCTCCTTCTCTGGACATGTATCAAACCCACCTAGACATGTTCCTGTTTGGATCTAGGTGATCCCGCTGTGTTGGAGGGATTGGACTGGATGATGTTTGGATGTCCCTTCTGATCCCTAATGTTCTGTGATTCCTGATCCTTGATTCTTCCCCTAGGTGGTTGTTACAAACACAATCCCACATGAAATCCAAAAACTCCAGTGCCCCAAAATCAAGACTGTGGATATCAGCATGATCCTCTCGGAAGCCATCCGCAGGATCCACAACGGCGAGTCCATGTCGTACCTTTTCAGGAATATAGGACTGGATGATTAACGCTGCTGGTTGTGAAGAGCCAGCCCCGGGCCAAACTGGAAGCAAACAGATACCGAGCTGTGAAGCATCAATGCTTAACCTTCATATTTCTATTGAGCCACGTTTTGTTTTCCTTTAAGTATCAAGTAGAACAGTTTTTTAAGAGGGTTTTTTTGGGGTGGGGGAGTGGGGTGGGGTGGGGGAATACAGGTTTTACAGACAGAAGAATCCCCCAGCTGTTCTGGTTGCTTTTAGGTTAGTTGCACTATCTACGTGATGGAACTAAAACCCCAGGAAACACTTGAGGCGAGAATTTGGCTTCTCAGTTGAGCATTCCTTTTCCCAAAGCTGCTTGCTGCAAGTGCTTATAAAAAAACTGGATCAGATGAAATGACTGAAGAGCCAAAAAGCAGAGGTGGTACGTGGTGATGCCGTCGAGTGATCTGGTTTTTTGGTAGGAGTGCTTTTATAGGAAAGTGAACAGAATATGCACCTGTATTTATTTTCTGCGACGAAGAATAAAGACTGGTTTTGTGTGAGCTTTCTACAAAAGGTTCACCTTGTCTTCTCAGCAGTGTCTCCTGGTGTCTCAGCAGGTGGTGTGATACTGGTGTCTGTGTGACTTGGTCTAGGTGGTCCTGCTCTGGCAGAGGGATTGGACTGGATGGTCTTTGAAGGTCCCTTCCAATCCTTAATGTTCTGTGATTCTGTGAAATAGAGAGGTGAACGGGTTCTGTTCTGGTGTTTTGAGAGTGAACAGGAAAGGGTGGGAGAGGGAGCTGGATCTCTTGAGCTTGAGACTCAGGGGTGACCCTGGGAATGCTGGTAAGTATGGGTAAGGGTGGGTGTCAGCAGGATGGAGCGAGGCTCTGCTCAGGGGCATCTAATGATAGGACAAGGGGCAATGGATGTGAGCTGGAACACAGGAGGTTCCACATCAGTCTGAGCAGGAGCTTCTTCCAGTGCTCCCTCACTGGGAAGGGGCTGCCCTCCTACCTGCTCAGGAGACGTTTCAAACCTGCCTGTATATATTCCTGTGTGACTGGATCTAGGTGATCCTGCTGTGGCAGGGGGATTGGGTTGGCTGATCTTTCAAGGTCCTTTCCCATCCCTCATGTTCTGTGATCTGAGCAGTGGTGGCTATAGTGAAATAACTGCAGGTGAGGCTGTTTGTCCCTGATCATTTTTGAACCCAACTGTTCTGTGAGGTGCAGAGCAGTGTTTGACCAGCCAGCGGTAGGTGCTGTGACAGCCAGGTTGTGGCTGGGAAGAGGTTGGCCGGGGAGATTCGGGAGAAGCCCCACAGAACCCAAGAATGATTGAGGCTGGCAAAGCCCTCTGAGCTAATCCAGCCCGACCCAGGACCTGACATCACCACATCAACCAGATCAGGGTGCTAAGGGCCACAGCCAGGCTGTCCCTCCACACCTCCGGGGATGTGCACTCCACCACTGCCCTGGGCAGTCCATCCCTGGAACCATCCCAGATCAAGCTGAATCTTAGTGCTCTGTGCAACCTGCTTTCGTTGAGGATTTCCCTGCAGGGAGTGGGACTGGAGGAGCTTTCAATGTCCCAACCCAAACCAGTCTGCGATTCTATGACAGTTAAAACAACAGTGAGGTTAATGAGCATTTGGGAGTGGTTTGCTCTAATCTCCCTCCATCAGAGTGACATACAAATGAGTATCAAACCTGTGGCATGTCCCAATCCCCAAGCATGAAAGTTCATCTTTGTTGACACAATCTCTGATTGAGACAAACTTTTGAGGAGGAGAGGACCTTTTCCCAAGGGGAAGGGCAAGGGAAAATGGTTTGAATCTGAAGGAGAGGAGGTTCAGAGTAGATCTTAGAAGTTCTTCAGTGCAAGGGTGGAGAGACTGGAATCAATTGCCTGGAGAGGCTGTGGTTGCCCCCTCCCTGGAAGTGCTCAGGACTGGGTTGGATGAGGCCTTGAGCAACCAAATCTGGTTGAGGGGTGTTGCTGCCCCTGGCAGGGGGTTGGGGTAGATGAGCTCTGAGGTCCCTTCCAACCTGAGCCAGTCTGTGATTGCTCCATGAACATTCCAGCTGCTCACAACTCCAGTGTTTGACCATCCCTTTAGCGGGTGGAAAACCTCATCTTCACCTCATTTTCTTGGCTTCTCCTAGTGTTGTGGTCGAAAAGGGACAAAGCACCGGTTGCTTTGTTGTTGACACTCCTTTGGTTACAGCAGAGCTTAATCTTTGCGGGCTCTTCCCAGAAGCAAAAAGAAATGGCAGCTGTTGTTAGAGGCAACCTGCTCTTAGAGGGATCCTTCAGATGTGAAGAACACTTGAAAATCTGCTGGTTTCAGCAGTCTCCACAGGAGTGAACTGGGCCAGAAGATCATTACAAGATTAGGAGGAAGCTCTTTGCTGTGGGAGTGGTGAGAGACACTGTCCCAGGTCGCCCAGAGAAGTTGGGAAAAGATCCCTGGAACCTTCCCAGGTCAAGCTGGACCTTGGGGCTGTGACCAACCTGATCTGGTTAGGAATGGTCCCTGCTCACTGCAGGGGGTGGACTAGGTGAGCTTTGAACATCCCTTCGACCCAAACCAGTCTGTGATTCTATGATCATGTAACTTACTTCCAGTTTTAATATCTACAAGAAGGAGGTTGGGGTTTAGTTTACAGTTCACAGAAGGCAAAAGGCTTCACAGTCTCTTCTCCAGCAGCGTGTGGATTTAAGGCACCTCGGCAAGAGAGGCAGCTTCCCCAGGAAGCATCTCCCCTCAAGCTCCTTCTGCGAGCCGCTTCCGCTCAGAAGTGGCTGAAAACCAGCTGCTTTTCTGTGAGGCCCCAAAATTGAGACTGGGCTGTGTGTCAGTGGGGAAACCAAGCAGAGGAGGAGAGGCCGTGGGCAGCCAAGCCCCCCACCTCAGCAGCTCCTACTGCTGCCTTGTTTAATGATCAATGTCCCAAAGCCACTAACGAGTTACTGATTCAGCAGCTCTGAGGATGAAGCAGGAGCGGGGGAACCATGGAGGGCAATTCCACGGCTGCTTCCGCTAGCCCCACGTCGCAGTTCAGCGTCGCCGACCTCGTTGTGGTGGTGCTTTATGTTGCCCTCAACCTTGCAGTGGGCATATGGGTAAGGAAATCCTCCTTGTTCCCTCCCTGCTTTCCTTCCTGAGTAGGTTTTATTTTTACTCATGGCTGCCTTCTCCGCGTGGCGTATTTCCAAAGCCTCTCTTAGTTTCCTGCAGTTTGCCCTTTCAGTCCTGCATTTTGCTTTGTTCTGCCCTGCAAACCCTTTTCACCCCCTGTGGAAAGACTGCTCCAGCCTGAGAACAAGGCAGGATTAACCCCAAACCTCTCCCCCGGCCACCGGTCTGCCGGGCGTGAGCAGCTCTGCCGCCTGTCTGTTATTAAAGGGCTTTGGGACAAAAGTGCTGCGGAACAGGGAGAGCCCTCAGCTACCCACAGTTTCAGATGAAGCCTCTCCAGGACCATTTATTGTGCCTCGCAGAGCTATCGTAGCCAAATCCAGGCCCTATTAGCCAACCTGTCTGCTCAGGCTGACAGGAGGACGGGCGCATCCTCCCGTGCTTCCCCCTCTTGAGGTGTCTCCTTTGCCAGTCGTGGCTCCGGGTACTTGGGGTGCAGCCACTGTTTTGTGTAATTAAGCTGGATGTTGCAGAGCTCCCATTAATTATCCGGAGTCTGCCGGCTCTTGGCTTCTCGTCTGGGAGCCTTGGTTCTTGGTGTCTCGTCTGGGTTTGTAGGGAAGGGTGCTCCGTGCTGATGTGGTTCTCCTCTCAGTCTTCATGCAGGGCCAACAGGAACACCGTCAGCGGTTACTTCCTTGCTGGCAGAGACTTGCCATGGTGGCCAGTAAGTAGAGACCTCTGTCCCTCTTGTGACACCCTGGGCAGCAGGGACATCCAGTACCGCTCTCCATCCCTCTTTCTCCACACTGTCCCCCACCCTCTAAATCTTCTTCCAGAGTTTGTGTCCTCAGGGCAGCGATTGCCTTCTCTGGAGCCCACCTGAGTTGTTTGGTCTCCTCACCGGTTACTCAAAACATTAGGGATTGGAAGGGACCTTGAAAGATCATCTAGTCCAATCCCCCTGCCACAGCAGGACCACCTAGACCACGTCACAGAGTCAGTCAGGTTAGAAGGGACCACAGGATCATCCAGTTCCAACTTGAGAAGGGTCATGGAGTCAAACATCTCCACCAGCCCCATGTGCTCCTGGTTGTCCCCATGAGACGTGGGGGGTCCCAAGTTTCTTTTTCCCCTCTTATGAGAGGTGATAACTGGGTACAAACTGGTTGCAGGTCCTTCCTGTGTCTGGCCCTGGCTGCTTGCACAGGGTGTGTGGCCACCATGGCCAATGCAGCAATGTGAGGCTGCTTCTCATCCTTCTGAAGGCAACAAAGTCCATCCAAACCCCACCAGGAATGCCCAGATGAGCTGAATGCTTGGGACCAGTGGGTACTGGGGCTTATGTCTACCCAGACTGGAGCCTGTGACGGGTTTTTCACAGGAATTATGTGCCTGTCCTTCATCACACGTAGCCACGCTTTGCTTTTGGAGGTGATGAGGAGCTCTGAGCTCTGCAGCTCCCATCCAGACGTGACTTTTACCTCTGAGATTTCCCCTTAGGGCTGCGCTGCTGGGGGAGCACCCAGAGCTGGTCCAGCTGGCACAACTGCTGTGCCAAGCGGTGCGGAGCCGGTGGCCAGGCACCTCCAGCATCATCTCCTTTGCTCCTCCGCAGATCGGCGCCTCTCTCTTTGCCAGCAGCGAAGGCTCGGGGCTCTTCATCGGGCCGGCGGGGACCGGCGCTGCAGGGGGCATCGCTGTCGCCGGCTTCGAGTGGGACTAAGACGTGTGTCCTGTCGTGAAGAAGACTGGTTCCTCGTGTCCTGTCGCAGCAAATGGACCCCTTTCTCTGCAGCTTCATGCAACGTCCTGAGAGGAGAGGGGTCGTGAGGGGGGTAACTAACGTAACCCTGGTCATCAGCTGCTTCAGCACAGGGAATTCAGAGTCAAGGCAGGTCCGTGTGCTCAGGGAAAGGGTGTTTTGGAGCGGAGCTCCTGCATGACCCCAAGAGAGAAGGGGTTGGATAGGTCACTTGTTTTCACCTTCCCTGCCCGGTACATCCAGTGGCAAACTCAGCTGTTGCCTTGCTTGGTGCTAAAGGAGTTAGTGGGAAACATCCCAACAGAAGCCACAGGGCTGAGAGGAGCAGGTTCCTGCTGATGGGGGGGTCTCCACTAGGACCTTTCTGAAGCTGTTAGGGGATGTAAATGCACACGGTGGACAGAGTCTGCCCAATGCTGAGTGGCAGCAGGATCGGTGTTTTTAATGGCTGTGCCGTGTTCCTCCTTCCCAACAGACAACTTACGCTCTTCTGGCGCTGGCCTGGGTGTTCATGCCAGTCTACATCTCATCTGGGGTTTGTAAAACATCCCTGAGCCCACTGCCTGCCTTGGCCAGCTCCCCCGAGCCCAGGCCAGGAGGAGACCTGACCAGGGCGCTGATCGCTCTCTGTCCCCCTGACAGATCCTCACGATGCCCGAGTATCTGCAGCGAAGGTTTGGAGGAGAGAAGGTCTGGATGTACCTCTCCAGCCCGTCGCTTCTGCTCTCCATCTTCACCAAAATCTCTGTGAGTCGCTGCCTGTCAGCAAACAAAAGGCTCTTCTTAGCCTCAAAGCCTCCGGTGGCCAAGTCAGGGCAGGGGAGCTGCTGCAAGAGGGAGCTGGGTGGGAAGTGTCTGTAGGAGATCCAGCACTGATGCTCGGGGTCTGGCTGCACGTCAGGAGGCCCAAAGTCCCGTCTCGCTCACCTTGGAGCAGAGATTGTGTGTGAAATGTGCTCAGAGGTTGGATTCCATCATCTGGGTTTCTCTTGGTGCTTTCTGGCACCCCTGAGGAGCCCAGGAAAGGCCAGTGGGGAATCATAGAATCACTACGGATTGGAAGGGACCTCGAAACATCATCTAGTCCATCTGGATCGGTTGCTTTGGGGTCGCAGGGGTTTTCTGAGGGAAGGCAGCTTTGTTGCAGCTGGGAGATGCTCAAAGCTGTACAAAACCTGCCTGATTTTGAGGGGCTTTCCCACAGGGAGGTTTTCCCCCCGGTTCTGGGCTCTGTCACAGTGCCCGGTGGGCAGCCTCTGCTCCCGCTGCAGGCGCAGGAAGCACGGGAGGAGTTTATCCGAGGTAAAACAGCTGAAAAGCCTGTGACACCCGACCCAGGGCAAACAGAGGAGAGCCGGGCACAGACAGCCCTGCGGAGCTGCAGACACTGAGATCAAGAGCAAACAGCCCAGAGAGGATCCGGAGGAGAAAAACCTGCTGGAGGGAGCAGTCCTGCACCACCGCCCCGACGGAGCGGGTGGGTCCGGACTGGGGTCCGCTGGGGCTTCCCCGTTTCGCCGGCTGAACGCAGCGGCGATTTTGCAGGCGACTGGCTGCGGGGGAAGAAGTGCTTCGGGCATGTGGCTGGCTGCGAGAGTCGGCTGCTGGCCGGGCAGGAGGGCTCTGCTCGCCCGCAGCGAGGCGCTCGGTGTCTGCCAGCTCCAAAGACCAGCCCAGCTGGATGCAGCCGTCGCTCCCCGCGCGGCGTTTCTCAGCCCTGGGTCGTGTGCGGGATCCTTTGGGTGTCCGTCCGAGGGATGAGAGCTGGCTGGGCGCATCCTTGGGCGCTTCATGTGAAGGGAGAACCGGTGTCCACGCTGGACAGACCCCGATGCTGTGTGGTGTGGTGCTCCCAGCAACAGGAGACCCCTGGGAGCTGCTCTTGGACCTCGGGCAAGGCTCTGTGCTTTGTAGGCTGGTTGTAGGGGAGATGGCTGGTTGCAGGGGTGACTGCTGGTGCAGCTAACACCTGGATTTCCACCCCAAGCCCAAGCCCATGCTGTGCTGCAGCTCATTCTTCCCAATCTTCTTTAGACCTTTATCACGTATGGACTTGAAAATCTCATAGTGTTCCTCCTGGAATCAGCCCAGTGGCTCCTGGAGCACCAGTTCACTTTGAAGTGAACTTGGCCAGTGACACTGTAATCATCCCCCAGCGTCCTAATGTCGAGGGAGCTGTTGTCACTCCCCTCCAGAGTGCTGCTGAGGGGACATCGCTGCTCCTCACACAGACCCAGGAGGAGCTCGAGGAAGACGCTGCAGCATTTTCCTGTGGGATCCCTGCTGGTGTTTCAAAGGTTGGAAGCTGGGGTAGGACTTCTGGTGGGGCAGTTTGTTCCTGCTGGTCTCAGTCTGAAGAAAGAAGTTCCTGGTAATATGAGGGCTGATTTGGTCTGGGTCTCCTCCTAGACTGTCCCAGCTGTTCCCTCTTGTCTCACAAACTGGTGCCCTCCACGCCATGGGGATGTGCTTGGTCCTTCTGGTTTCCAGCCTCTCCGTGGCTCTGCACAGAAGGTTCTACGAGTTCGTTCTTGGTCTGAGAGGCCCTTGTGGTGTCACCCTTTGCCTGAGACGAGATGAACCTGTAGATGACCTCTGCATCGATGGGAGCTTCTGCGGTTCTCCTGGCCCTCTCAGCACAGCCCTGTGTTTGGAGCCTGGTGGACACTCCCTAATGCCTCTTCTCAGCCGCCGCTGCTCTAATTTCTTTGGTCTGCTGAGTTGTCTCTGATCTCTGAGTCACACAGGATGCAGCAGGAGAGGAATGAGCCCAATGAAGGGATTATCTCGGCATCTGGCTGCCTTCATGGTCAATCTCCCAATCAAGGGTTGCTTCCAGCGCTGGCTTGGGACGGATGTCCGCGGACACGCGGGGTGTTGCCGGACTGGCCCGCGGTCCCACCCTGGTGGTGACCACAGCAGGGAGCGTGGGAGGAGAGTGTGAAACACCAAGCAGTTAGGCAGCACCATCTCCCCGTGGGGGTTTCCTTTGGTCCTCAAAGCCTAGTGGTCTCCTGCCTTCTCTTCCTGCAGATGTTGTGCTTATGGATGGATCTGCGCTCCACGTTCTCCTCGGCTGGGATGCAGCATCTCTGCTGCTCTCTTGGCTCTTCTTTTAGAGCAGAGGAGGGTGACAGCCCCTCCTCTCCTGGCATTTGCCCTTTGTTGGAGTCTGTGTTTCATGGCAGGGTGCAGCAGCACAGCCCCAAGTCCTGCCCAGGGATGGTGGCCATGAGTTGCACGGGCATCCCAGCCTTGGTGAAGAACCCCTGGAGCTCCTGTGTACCCCGGGCTAGTCGTTCTCCCTAGGCTTTAGCTTCACCCATTGTTCATCCCAGCCTGTCTCCAGAGCCAGCTCTCATTGGGAAGGCATCAACCACGTTGGGTAAGAACGAGTTTCCAAGTGAGGTCACCGGTGGAGGCAGGGATCTCGCTGGATTACGAGCCCTGACTTCAAAGGCTTCTCCTCTCCTTTTACAGTTGAAAGGCCCCTGGTTTTTTTTCTGAATAGGTCGTGCCTGCTTTTAATTAGCTTGTTTTTGTGTTCAGGGTGTCTTGTTAACCACTCGGCCACATGACCCTTTATTTTTTCCCACCCTAGCAGAATTACCAGGAAGGGAGGTGGAGGAGATACCTCTGCTTCCTCATAGCAGAGCCTTAGACTCATTTGCAGATGGCTGCAAAAATGATTAAGTGTTGAGAAAGCTGCGAGAAGCTGTTGTGAAACACCTTGTCCAGGGCTGCGTCTTCGCGGCTGGACTCTGCAGAAAGGCTCCTGGAGGAGCAGGTAGTCGTGGCACGAGCGTGGCTTTTGGGCTGGTATTGAGAAGACAAGTGCTGGATGGATGGATCACAGAATGTTAGGGACTGGAAGGGACCTCCAAAGATCATCCAATCCAACCCCCCACCACAGCAGGATCCCCTAGATCCAGTCGCACAGGAACATCTCCAGGAGGGTTTTTAATGTCTCCAGAGAAGGAGACTCCACAACTCCCCTGGGCAGCCCCTGCCAGGGCTCTGCCACCCTCACCGGGAAGAAGGTCCTTCTCACACTGATGTAGAACCTCCTCTGCTCCAGCTCACACCAGCTGCCTCTTGCTCTCCCCTGAGCAGAGCCTGGCTCCATCCTCCTGACATCCATCCTTCACATATTGATCAACATCCATGAGGTCCTTTGTTCCCAGCTCCATCAGCCTCTCCTCAGCAGGGAGATGCTCCCCTCCCTCCATCATCTTAGTGGCTCTGCACTGGGCTCTCTCCAGCAGCTCTGTGTCCTTCTGGAAGTGAGGGACCCAGAACTGGACACAAGATTCCAGATGGGGTCTCACCAGGACAGAGTAGAATGGGAAGAGAACCTCTCTAGATCTCCTAACCACCCTTCTTGTGATCCACCCCAGGATGCTATTGGCCTTCTTGGCCACCAGGGCCCATTTCTGGCTCCTGGCCATCCTGCTGGCCACCAGGACCCCCAGGTCCCTTTCTCCTCCGCTACTCTCCAACAGGTCAGTCTCCCCACCCCATACTGGTCCCTGGGGTTGTTCTTGCCCAAATGCCAGACTCTACACTGCCCTGGCTATAGTTTGTTGAATTCCTTCCCACTCAGCTCCAAGGACACCAGGAGCTCCAGCAAGATGCTTGGCTGGCACCATGCTAGACTATTTGGGGTGACCACTGCCGGTTGCATTTTGAGAGGAGATGGATGAGGGCCCTTGGTTGAAGCTTCTCTGCCTCACAGGTGAAGCTTGCTTTGCATGGATGGCCCAGTTGTCCAAGGCTGAGCTGTTGTGAGGCTGAGCTGGTGGTGTCTGTGGTATCAGACTGTGGCTGGATGGTAGAAAAGCATCAGAGGAGCCTCTTCTAGAGGTTTGGGCATGGTTGCCCCTGAGTTGTTTCCTCTTCAGCAGGACATTCCAGGGCTGAGTAGCCTCTTGGTGCTGTTAAGGGCTCTCCCAGAGACATAAGGACGTGGGGTACCTCCCTTGGGAGCGCTGGGCATGGCTGCGGTGCCCAACCTGGTCCAGATACCACAGAACAGTCCCTCGAGACCACGGTGTGAGTGTCCTCCTGGCTCTTCCCCAACCTTACACCTAACAGCGTGGGCCTGTCTGCTCAGGAACAGGCTGGATGTGGCTCAGATACTGGGCTTTGTGGCTGATGGAGCCCTGCCAGGCTTCACACCCCTGGGTTCCTCTGCTGTGTGGCCCCTCTCCAGAGCCTGATGACAGCCGGCAGCTCCCGCGTGACGGACCTGCCGCAACAGGGAGGTGTGATGTGGGAAATGCCACCGCTTCTCCACGCTGCTAATCCCAGGTGGCTGCTCCCGCATGACCGGGCAGGAAAGCCCTGGTGTTTGGGGGATGGTTTCCAGGAGGGGTGTGAAGAGAGGTGTCAAGTTGGAGCTGATGTCTTGGCTGCGGGGAGCTGCCGCGGCTCCGGGCGAGGGTGTGGAGAGGGTTCGTTGTGCCTCTTCCTGCCCCTTCTGTCTCCTTCTCCAAACAAGGTTTTTGTGAAGATCCCCCAGCTGAGCTCTGGAGATGCTGGATGCCAAGGAGTGGCAGCACCCACCTGAGCACCAATAACTGGTTTGAGCCCTGTGGAGCTGCTCCATCCATCACTAAAGGTACCAGTGAGCACCTGAACCTGTGGGGAGATCCCCCTGCTGCTCCCTGAAATGTTTTTAGGGTCCCTGATGCTCTCCTCACTGGCCTGACAGCCTGGACCATTGAGCTGCAGCTGGGGAGAGCAGAGAGCTGGTCCTTGGCAGCCTCCTCACCAGCAGTGTGGGTGCCAGGAGGACGAATCCTGTGCGAGATGCCAGCTGCAGCCACCCCTGTGCACTGGTCCTGTGGGGGCTATTGGGGTGCAGAAACAGCATTGTGGGGCTGGGCTGGTGAGATTCTGCCTGGAGAGCAGGGTACTGCCCGTGGTGGAGGGACCTGGAGGTCCTTGGGGCAGTTAGGACCTGAGGGTAGGGGTACCCTAGCTTAGGGGCAGGGGCTGTGTCAGTGGCCACTCTTTCCTCCCTGCGCCCTTCTTGCAGCAACTCTTGGCTGGAGGTCACCGATCCCAGCCGCTGTGGTTGCCCTCCCACAGACCCACCTGTAGTCGGGGGCCCTCTTCGTGCAAGTCTGCCTGGGCTGGAACCTCTGTCTCTCCACCGTCCTGATGCTGGTGGTCACAGGGCTCTACACCATCGCAGGTAGGATGCTGGCCTCAGTCTTTCTTCTTTGTTTGAACCCCCCAACCTACTTGTCTTTAAGTTTGTTCGCTCCTGGAAAGCCTTTGGGGTTTGTAGTGATGGGGTCCTGCTCCCTGCCCTACCCAGCCAGTACCTGCACATCCCTCCTGAGCACCAGCTCAGGCCGCGGCTCAGCGCCTGAGCTCCTCTCCATCATCACAACTTCTCATTTGCAGTAACTCCTCCTCGTCCATCGCGTAGCTCACTGCTTCCGTAGGGTCACAGAATCATTCAGGCTGGGAGAGATCATCCAGTCCAACCATCAGCCCATCCCCACGCTGCCCACTGAACCCTCTCCCCCAGGGCTACAGCTACTCATCCTTCGAACTCCTCAGAGATGGTGACTCCCCACCTCCCTGTGCAGCCTGTTCCAACCCCTGACTGCTCTGTCAGGGAAGAGATTTCTCCTGATGGCCAGCCTAACCCTCCCCTGGCACCACCTGGCTGTTTCCTCTTGTCCTGTCACTGGTGAATTGGGAGAAGAGACAACCCCCACCTCTCTAAACCCTCCTCTCAGGTAGCTGTGGACAGCAACAAGGTCTCCCCTCAGCCTCCTTCTCTCCAGACTAACCAGCCCCAGCTCCCTCAGCCTCTCCAGATCAGACCTGTCCTCCAGGCCCTTCACCAAGCTTGTTGACCTTCTCTAGACCCACTCCAGCTCCTTAATGTTCTTGTATGGAGGTGCTCAAACCTGGCCCCAGTGCTCAGGATGAGGCCTCCAACTCCTTGCTGTCCCTCTTGCCCTGCCTGTGCCTCAACTTGCCGCCCTCCTTCCCTAAGCTGTCGGCAGTATTTCCTGACCACGCTCCCCCAAAGTGGGACCAGTCCATCCCATTCATTAGTGACCCTGGATGAGCTTAAAGTCGCTTAGAGGTGGTCTTGGGGGATCTGGTGTAGAGGTGACCTTGTCGAGTAGGGTTGATGGGTCAACTTGATGATCCCAGGGATCTTTTCCAGCCTGAATGGTTCTGTGGTTCTGGGACCTGGAGCTGATGAGGATTTGGAGCTGGAAATTGTGGGTTCCTGGCCTCATCTGTATCCCTGCCAATGCCTCCAGTTAGTTATGCTGGCTGGGACGTTCCATCCCCAGTAGCACCAGTGAAGACACCCAGCGATAAGTCCTCCCCTCACAGCCATCAGAACGGGAATGGCTTAAGCTGATGAGAAACATGGTTGGGTTCTGCAAGCCTTTGGGTTGAAGCAGATCCCATCGTGGTTCTGTCCCTGCCCACGAGGGCTGTTGTGCAGGGAGGTGCCTGGGCACGAGCTCGGGCAGAGGGTGTGAGCGCTGCATCGCTCCAGTCCTGAGAACAACCCTCCAGATCCCAGCCATGGTCGGGGCGGGCGCAGCCCTGGGTTCCTGGGGTGTGAATCGGTCACTGGGGTTGAAACCAGTTCAGTTCCTGACCCATTTTCTCCAGCTCTGCTGCCCTGTGATGCTCTGTGATTGTGCTCTGAGTCACGGCTCTCTGGCTGAGGTCAGCAGGTCCTGGGCTTGCAGCAGGTCTGCAGGGAAAGCGTGGGATGGAGAGGGAAGGAGGGCTGTTGGCTGCATGGCCAGGGGGACCCCACTAAGCATCAGGTGGTGGGGTTGGGAGGAGAGCTGGGGGGTGTGTGAAGGGGAGACCTCATGGTGTTAGGGAGAGGTGGGATGAATCACAGAATCACAGAGCATTAGGGATTGGAAGGGACCTCAGAAGATCATCTAGTCCAATCACAGAATTATTAGAGACTGGAAGGGACCTCAGAAGATGATCTAGACCAATCATAGGATCATTGGGGATTGGATGGGACCTCAAAAGACCATCCAGTCCAATCATAGAATCATAGAATTATTAGAGATTGGAAGGGACCTCAAAAGATCATCCAGTCCAGTCTCCCTGCCACAGCAGGATCCCCTAAGGTCCAGTTGTGCAGGAACATGGCCAGGGGGGGTTTTGAAATGTCTCCAGAGAAGGAGACTCCACAGCCCCCCTGGGCAGCCCCTGCCAGGGCTCTGGCACCCTCCCTGGGAATAAGGTCCTTCTCAGATTGATGTGGAACCTCCTCTGCTCCAGCTCACACCCACTGCCTCTTGTCCTGTCACTGGGTGCCCCTGAGCAGAGCCTGGCTCCATCCAGTGTCCTGAATGCAGCACCCAAAGAGCTGGAGCTGAGACACTGATCAGTGTCCTCCTGACCCCTCTGACCCTCCCTTCGCTCCTCATCCCTGCTCTGGGTGAGACTGCAGACCCCACAGCTCCTGGCTGCTCCCCTCACCCCATGTGTGAGGTGGTGACACCCCTCTACCCCAGCTCCAACCCGTAGCCAAGGGTGGCTTTACTGGGACTGAGGACCAAGCTGAGCCTGGAGCCAGCTCTCCCCACACAGGGTCTTGCTCTCACGCAGGGGGGCTGGTGGCCGTCATCTACACCGACGCGCTGCAGACGCTCATCGTGGTCCTCGGAGCCATCGTGCTGGCTGTGAGAGGTAAGAGCTGTGGGGACAACCCAGAGCCTCCTTCCACCTTTCTCCCTACTCAAGTAGCCACAGTCTGAGCAGTCTGGTGGCCAAGATACCCAGAGGGACTTTTGCTCATAGAAATAGCCTGAGGAAAGTCCTGCTGTGTGTCCTCTCTGCTTCTCATCCCTCTGGGTGAAGACACCATGAAGCATCCTCCTGGTGCTCCACACGGGGCTGTGCCCAGCACTGGTGACCTTCTGTGGCCATCACTGCTCTGATGTTTGCCCAGAGTCCATCACTCCAAGTGTCTGACAGAGAAGCAGTGTTTTTGCTGACAGTTTTGCTCCCAGAATCTTGCAGACAAGATCCCCCTGTGTGGGGTGGAAGGTGCTGCTGGCGCGAGGCACCGCTGCAGGGAACTGCCTGGGGGTGCAGAGTGTGGTGGTGCTGTGTCCTCCTCCTGCTTGGGGTGAGCTGCTGCCTGCCCAGCCCCACCTGGCCCCTCAGCTCTGTTGTGTCTCCCCACGTTCAGCCGCAGAGAGCTGCCCTTGGGAGCCTTCATCAGCCTGGTTCTGCCATCGGGGCTCTTGGCCCTGAGGAGCAGGAGGGGAGATGTCAGGTCCCAGCTTCAAAGGCAGGTGCTTAACTGCAGAGGGCAATTTCCAGAGGCATCTCGAGGTGATTTGCACCTTTTCCTGCAGAAGTCAGCTCGGGCAGGCTGGGGGACTCTGTGCTGCACTGGAGGGCATCTCCAGACCTGCAGCTGGTCCCGTGGCTGCTGCCCTGCGAAGGGAGAATTCCCAGAGCACTGACAGAAGCACCAACACCCCCAGCAAGGAGCTGCACTGGCCAGAGGAGCACGTTGCCAGCCCGAGCGGTGTCTGGCCGCAGCTCTTGTGTTGGATGAGGTGGTTGGACGTTGCTGATGGTTGTGTGACGCTGACCACGGGGGGCTCTGAGGTTTGGACCTGGTGGGCCTGGCTGGGTGCAGCCATGCAGAGCTAGGTAGGCAAGGACTGGAAAGTCCTCTCCAGTGGCCCAAATGGTTCTGGCGTTGCCACCCTGCAAGTGCTGGGAAGCTGGGAGGTGCTTGGGGAGAGGGGACTGATCTAGGGGGGCCAAAAGATGAGCTGCTGGCCACGTGGGGCTTTTCCTTGGGCGACCTCAGAGCTGGGGTGCCTCGAGGGTTTTCTCCAGCTCTCATCACACTCACCTAACGAAGGGTCATCTCAGTGTTTTACCTGTTTGGTGCCTTCAGCAGCAGCTCAGCTGGGACCACTCTGGGTCCGCTCCACCTGGACCATCCATCCCAGGTCGGGTTGGACCTTGGAGGCTCTGAGCAACCTGCTCTAGTCAAAGACATCCCTGCTCGCTGCAGGGGAGTTGAGCCCCTTCCAACCCAAACCAGTCTGTGCTTCCACAGCTGCCTCCCTGCCGCTGCCGAGGGGCTGAAAAAACCTGTTGTCTGGCTCCGAGGTGGCACCTCCCGAGGGAGATGCTGGGCAGAGGAGGACAACAAGCAGGTGCAGACGGGGTGGGGGCTGCAGACAAACCACTCGGCTTCACCGAGTGCTCCTGGGTTGTCTGAGCAGCTGGAGGTGGCTCCTCTCAGCTCCAGTGCTGGCGATAAGGGAGCCCTCCCCATCCCAGCCCTGGGCTGTGGCGTCGCGGATCCCGGCAGAGCTGCCGCCCGGCCTCTGGAGGCTGAGCTCGCGCCGCCTGGGCCAACCACGCGCTGGAGAGTGGCCAGGGCTGGCTGGCACAAGAGCTGGAGGGTACTGGGGCTGCTGGCTTCCCGTGAAACACGGGCTGGGGGGACTGCTTTGCTGGATGATGCCCCTTGGGAAGCCCCTGGAAAGCCTCAGGGGCTGGGGGATGCTCAGGGATGGAAATGGCAGGGGTGCAGGGAAAGGGCTGTGCCAAGGCATGAAGGGACAGCTGGTGGCTTGGGAGCTCAGGCTGGTGCTTGCTGGTGATCCCAGTATCCAAGCATCTGCTTTTGATGGGCACAGCCTGTTCCCAGCCTGTGCCACCGCACTGGAGGGGACTGAGCTGGGGGTCTGGGGCACTGAGGGCTGCTCCAGGTCTTGTTTAAAGTCTCTTCTCTCACAAAGGCCCTGGAGCCTCTCCACCTCCTGAGCATCAGCAGCTGCAGGGGGTACGGGGGTGCCAACGCACCTCCCCGCTTATCTCCACGGCCTGGGTGGCCTCAGCACATGGGGGGAGCAGGGTGGGTGCCTCCCACCCTTCCTTCTCCAAAAACTGATGCCTCTGGCTCCACGATCCTCCTGTTGGAGGTACTGGGGAAGCTGCAAGGAGCCCTCAGCCCCTGCCCCTCAGGAGCAGGGAGGAGGTGGGGGGTGCCAAGGCAGAGCCTGGGGCTGCTTGGCAGCCACTGCCAGGGTCTGGCAGCGCAGTGCCGACGGGAGGAGCACCCAGGCAGCTGCCAAGGGCTCAGCAGGGCTTGCTGGGGCTTGCTCGTGGCACGTAGTGCTCAGTGGGGCCTGGACCCAGACTGTGGATCCCATGTCCCAGGAGAAAGGCAGTGAGAAGGGTCTTCTTTCCTGCCCCACTAACTGCTGGGAGTTCAGGGATGGAGCCACGTGGAGGGGGTTCTTGGAGCAGGTGGAAAACATCTGACTGGACACTCGTCCAAGGCACCTGGAGCTGTAGGAGATCAAGTCAAAAGCCATTTGATTTTACATTTTAATAGTCCGAGGCGAGTGTCCCACGCCCTGGGACCGGAGAGCTTTGACAAGCAGGTTGCTTTTACAGTACCAGTTCAAAAGAAGGGGGTCCCTTGGGGAGCCTTTGTCCCAGGACACCGACCCCCCCCCACCCCCTCTGCAGGGAGGGCAGCCTGGGGAGGGACCCACTGTGCAAAACGTTGACAGAAGAGTCTCTTAAATAACTAGAGGAAAACACAACCACGAGCAAACCCTCCCATCCCTGGGCAGCTCTGCCGAGTTAGTGGTCCGGTGAGGTGTCTCGGAGGCCACCGGCTTCCTGCTCCACTCTAACCAGCCTCCCCTACCGCCGCTTCCCAGCTTTTCACGCGGTCGGGGGCTACCCAACCTGGAAGAAGCCTATCTGAGAGCCGTGCGGTCCAAGACCGTCCCCAACACTACCTGCCACCTGCCCAGAGCCGACGCCGTGCACCTCTTCCGAGACCCTCTCTCTGGAGACCTGCCCTGGACCGGGATGACCTTCGGGCTGGCCGTCGTGGCCACGTGGTACTGGTGCACCGACCAGGTAGCCACCAGCAAAGAGCCCCCTGCCCCACGTAACGCGGCGTCGCCTGGGCTCCAGGCAGCCCCTAGTGACTGTCCTTCTGGCCCGAGGGCTCGGGGGGCTTCTTCTTGGAGTCGGCGGGAGCGCCCGGGGCTCCGGCCACCCTGTTCTTGAGGTGCTTGGACTGGGACAGTTTGGAGAGCGGGATGCCGAGGGGCGTCCTCATCTCCTCGGTTGTCTTCTGGCTCTCGGGCAGGGAGGTCAGGCGCTTGCTTGGTGACCTGGGGTTGCTCGGCGAGAGGTGGCCGGGCTGTGTGGGCTTGCTGGGGCTGAAGGCTTTGCTCTGCCAGTATGGCTGGCTGCCTGCAACGGTCTTTTTGGGTTCGGCTCCGTCCCCTCGGTACTTGGTGGCCCCAGGGGGTTTTTCATGTGTCGGGGAGCAGGAGACCTCTTTGCCTTGATCTCTGCCTGGAGGGTTCTTGGGTCGGTAGCGGTAGATGTGTGTCCCCTGTTTGTGAAAGAGCAGAGAAGGAGATGAGCTGCTGCTGCTGCGTCAGTCCCCCCCATGCAGAACCGTGGAGTCAGAAGGGACCTCCAAAGGGCACCCAGTGCAGCCCCTCTACACCAAGCAGGGCCAGCACTCTCCAGAGCAGGTTGCCCACAGCCCCAGCCAGCCTGACCTTGAATGGCTCCAGGGATGGGGCCTCCACCCCGTCTCTGGGCAGCCTGTTCCAGGGATCCCCCATTCTTAGATTCAAGACCTTTCCCCTCCTGTCCAGCCTCACTCTGCCCTTTTCCAGCTTCAGACCAGGACCCCTCGTCCTGTTGTTCCCTGCCCTTGGGAACAGCCTTCCCCAGCCTCCTGACAGCCCCTTTCAGGAACTGGAAGGTCACTACAAGCTCCTCTTGGAGCCTTCTCCTCTTCAGGCTGAACAACCCCAACTGTCTCAGCCTGTCCCCAGAGCAGAGGGGCTCCAGCTCTCTGAGCCTCCTGTGCTCCTGCTCCAACAGCTTCTAGACTGCTCCAGAACTTGACCCCCCCCATTTCCATGTCTCTGGCCTCGGTCCCCATGGATAGATCTCTCTTGCCCTAATCCTTCTGAGACAGATGGCAGCTCTAAACTGCCTCAAGTCCAAACCACTTCTGCTCCTCTGCTTTCTTGCCCTGCAAAGCACATGGTGGCATCTCAGCAGCCCCTTCCTGAGCAGCCCGGGCATCCCAGACGCTGCCCTGAGCCAAGTCACTGCCACCCCAAGACCCAGGACCAAGGATCCCAACTCGATCTCTCCAGCAGCAGCCTTAACCATCTAAGTGCTTATCTCAGCCCCAAAGAGCCCCCAGTCATCCAAGACCCAGCCTGTGGGACCAGCTGGCTACCAAGATCAGCTGCAAAAGGACGGAGGGTTGGGAGGTGGGATCGAGAGGCAACAGTTTGCCGCAAGACGGCTGCGGGGGCGGCTCCAATTTAGCTGGGCTGAGGGAGCTGGTGGTTAATCTTCAGCTGGATGGGTAAGGCTGCGGTCACCAGATCGCTATCTCCCTTGCTGGGCGGTACTGGGAGAGCTGGGATCTGGCGAGTGCAGGTGCTGATGGCAGGATGAGCTGGGAGGCTGCACCGACCTGCCCTGCGTCTGCCGCCACCCTCAGCCTGTCACCGTGTCCCCAGGGCCAAACTGGTCCTTGAGCTGGTGCCTCCTGCTCTAGCCAGGAGGGTTGTGGCAAAGCCTAGGTCTTGCTCGATGGATCTTGAACTGGTGGAAATCGGCCCTGAGGTCTGGGATGCGTTCAGGTGGGAAGAGCTAAGGGTGATGGAGCTTTTCAGGGACCTGGAGGAAGAGGGGTCCTGTGGCTCCCCAACCTGCTCTGTCTCTTTGGAGGGCTTCCCCGATCATCCCACCCCAAGATCCAGCACCCTCCTGCCCACCCAGCTCGCTCAGGAGCGGTTGAATCCTGCTGGGTGCTGAGCACTTCTCTGGGATCCTTTGGGGGAGTCTGAGCCCTTGAAAATTCAGCATGTCCTAACAGAGGTCTACGCTGCGTTTGGGACCGGTGTTTGGGGGTGCTGGGGTGCAGCTCAGCAGGGAAGGAGGTGTTGGTGACTGCTCCACCATCCTCTCCCGCAGGTCGTCGTCCAGCAGTCACTCTCCGCTAAGAACCTGAGTCACGCCAAGGTCGGCTCCATCCTGGCCAGCTACCTGAAGATGCTGCCCTTGTTCGTGATCATCATGCTGGGGTTGATCAGCAGGGTCCTGTACCCAGGTAAGGGTCCCACCACGTGGACCTCAAACTGGGAGGATGGCTGTTTTGCCTGTCAGTAAGTGATGAAAGGGAGGGGAGTTGTGGAGTCTCCTTCTCTGGAGACATGTAAAACCCACCTGGCCATGTTCCTGTGCAACTGGATCTAGGGGATCCTGCTGTGGCAGGGGGGATGGGACTGGATGATCTTTTGAGGTCCCTTTCAATCCCTAATGTTCTGTGATTCTCTAAGCTTCTGCTCTGCAAAGACCTGGAGGTGTCTGCAGGAGAGAGTGGGACAGGAGAGGACCTGGATGACCCCAGTGCTCTCCTGATGCCTGTAGCCGGTGCTGCTGTGCTCTAGGGGATCCTGCTGTGGGAGAGGGATTGGACTGGATGATCTTTTGAGGTCCCTTCCAGTCCCTAATGACTGGGTCTAGGGGATCCTGCTGTGGGAGAGGGATTGGACTGGATGATCTATTGAGGTCCCTTCCAATCCCTAATGACTGGATCTAGGGGATCCTGCTGTGGGAGAGGGATTGGACTGGATGATCTATTGAGGTCCCTTCCAATCCCTAATGACTGGATCTAGGGGATCCTGCTGTGGGAGAGGGATTGGACTGGATGATCTTTCGAGGTCCCTCCCCATCCCTGATGTTCTATGAGCTCTGCAGCTGGTATGAAAGGGATTGTGTGGACAACCTCTTCTCAGTGTGATGGAAAACACAAGGTTGGCCCCAAGTCAGCCTCCACCTGCTTCTGGGGACTGTGGGCCAGCACCTAACATATAGATGTGGCTCTGGGGAACATGTTTTAGTGGCCGTGGTGGGGTTGGGTTGAAGGTTGGACTGGATCGTCTTGGAGGACTCTCCCAATGTGAATGATCCTATGATAAAGAGCACGGACCCGGAATAGAAATGTTTGGTGGGAGCTGGTGGTGGTTCCTGCTGGTTTCCTGGGAGCCAGCCGAGGGTGGCTCTGGTTTATGATCCTTGCTCGTGGACAATCAGCCCTCTGTACATTCCCCTCAGCTGAGAGGCTGCTTTTCGCAGCCCCGCTGGTGCATTAACGAGCTGCCTTTCATCAAAGGGCCAGAACAAGTTCCTGCAGGATCCTGGCCACTCTGAGCCAGGTGGCACCTGGGGCTCGGGTCTCAGAGCATCAAAGAGCTCGGTGCTCCTCCTGCTGTGCAGCTGCACGGGGTGTGAGGGGGGGATGTTTGATGGGTTGGGGGTTAAATCCCTGCTCTGGGCTTCGTGTCGCTGGCTGGGAAGGGAGAAGCGAGTGGACTCTGGACTAGTCAATTTAATTCCCTGTAGGTACAGATTAGGTGCTCAGCTGGGGCAACCCCAGGTGGCTCCAGGGATTTCAGCTGCTGATTTAACCCCAAATGCCCCCAAAACAGTGGCTGGGGTAGGGGGGGGGCCTCGAGAAACTAAAGTGCTTGGTGGTGGTGCAAGAGGCTGCAGTGTTTGGGTGAGGGTAGGGGTTTGCCCCCCACAGCCCCCTTGTCTGCGTGGAGTGGTGCCCCTGCCGTGAGCGGGATGCTGGGGTGCCCCCCATGAACCTGCAGGCGGCTCCTGGCAGGCACCCAGAGCCGCTGGCCACCGCCATCCCCACCAAGAGCACCCCTTGGGCGGCTCTTCCACATGGGAAGCCCCATCTTGACATCTAGGACGCAGCACCAAAGCTGGGGATGGCACCGCGCCTCGGCGGAGCTGGCTGGGTCACCTCTAGCTCTGCAGCCCTCGGAGGGCGAAGGAAGGTGGGGAGGGCTGTAGCAGGAAGTCCTACCTGCGTGGCACCGCTGGGGTAGGAGCTGTTGCCATCCAGGATGGCGCGGGGCAGCACGCACCGAATCTCCACGGCGTTGCTCCTCCTCTTGGTCACGTCCTCCATGCGGACGTGCTTCAGGGACGGGAGGCTCCCCAGGGGGCTGAGGAAGGTGCCCCGGCTGATGTGGGGGTCGCTGAGCTTCCTCTGCATGGGAACGATCTCCCCGTTGTGGGTGACGTCCGAGTTGGTTCTGCGGAGGGGCCCGTAGCGATCCCTCACCTCAAAGTACTCGTCGGAGATGGAGGAGGCGTTGGAGCGGCGGTAGCTGTGGTCAGCAGAGCTGCTGGAGTAGCTCTCTTGGTCACTCAGAGTGATGTACTCCTCCTCCTCCTCCTCCTCCTCCTCTTCTCCCAGCCCGTTGTGGGCACAGGGAGGCCCTTTGTCCTCCTGTGGCCCTGCTGCTGGCCGGTCCGGCTGGAGATGGCAGGTGTCCGGGGGAGCTCTGTTGGGGTTCCCGTCTGGGTCCTGCTTCACCCCGACGTGACCGGCTGGCGGTGGCTGTGTCCCACCATCCGAGGCAGAGCAGCCATCACAGGACGTAATGACTTTGGTCACCAGCATCCCGACGGGGATTGTCCTTGGCTTTGGAACGGGGGGCTTGATGTCCCCCAGCGTCTCCTCTGGTGGCTTCAAGCAGTGGCCCAATGGGGAAGCGGCAAATGCTCCTGCTTGCTTGCTTGCCCAGCTGGCCCCTTCGATGGGGCTGGTAGCCGGGGCTGCTGGAGCTTCTATGGGGATCTGAGGGGTCTGTCTTTGGCAGGGGGACACCAGAGGCGGCTCTTGCTCAGAGTTCTTCTTGATCTCCATCTCCCTGTTCTTCAGCATCTGGCGGTGCTGGGCGCTGGCCTGCGAGACGTCGCAGACCTTGATGCGGTTCATCTGCGAGAGCTTCGCGTTCTTGATCTTGGGATCAATAATGTTGATGTAGCCCAAGACTTCGCTCCCAGGCTCGGGGTCTGGCTCAACCCACGTGGGCAGGTAGTCGAACATGTTGGCTTTCTCCAGGTTCAGGAGGCCGGGGTGGATGAGCTGGGAGAGGTCCGTCCCGTCGCCGTGCCTGTCGCCCGCCTGGCCCTCGGGCTGGGCTTTGCCTTTGTTGTCTGTCTTCTGGGCTTTGTCCTGGTTCTCCGACGAGGTCTTGCTGATCTGGTCGGCGCTCTTGGCCTTCACCAGGGCGTACTTGGGGTTGATCAGCTTCTTCACCACAGCGTTGGCCGGGGTCACCGGCACGACGGAGGGCAGCGTCACGGGCTCCGGCTCGGGCTCCTCGCCCACGGAGATGGACTTGAGGCTCACCCCCTTGGACATGAGGTAGAGCTCCTGGAACTGCTTGTCGAACGCCTCCACCACCTGGCCTGAGAGGACCGTGATGACGTTTCGGTCGGTCCTCGCCGCCGACCAGGTGAAGCTGGAACAGAAGCAGATGGGGAAGAGTCTGTGGTAAATAACACACCCTTCCCCAGCCCCGGCTTTGCCCGAGGGATCGGTGGGACTAGCAGGGACATGATCTCAGGGTAAACATTAATAATCACGAGATCGAAGGACCAGCTCTCCTCCCAAACAAGAGTGAAGAGTTGAAGTTCTTGAGCTCTCTTGGGACTTGGAGCAGAAATCAAAGGTGTTTGCTGGGGGCCAGTTGGGTTTTTCACTTTAGTGTTGAGTTAGTTGAGAGAAGCAACTCGAAAACCTCAGTGTCTCTTGTGGTGACCAGAAAGTAGGAGGACTTTCACTTCTACGTTTAGGAAACTGGATGATGGAGGTGGTGGAGCAGCTCCCTTATGAGGAGAGGCTGAGGGAGCTGGGTCTCTTCAGCTTGGAGAAGAGGAGACTGAGGGGTGACCCCATTAATGTCTATAAATATCTGAAGGTTGGGTGTCACGAGGATGGAACCAGGCTCTTCTCAGTGTCATCTAGTGATAGGACAAGGGGCAACAGGTGTGAGCTGGAACAGAGGAGGTTCCACATCAATGTGAGAAGGAACTTCTTCATGTGAGGGTGCCAGAGCCCTGGAAGGGGCTGCCCAGGGAGGTTGTGGAGTCTCCTTCACTGGAGATGTTTAAAACCTGCCTGGATGTGTTCCTGTGTGACTTGGTCTAGGTGATCCTGCTGTGGCAGGGGGGTTGGACTGGATGATCTTTTGAGGTCCCTTCCAATCCCTAATGTTCTGTGATTCTATGAACTTTTCTTTTAGGGCCAAAAGTCTCATCATGACTGATCTGATCCTACTAAAGACAGTTTGGAAAGTACTTTGGGTAGGAAATGTTCAGCTGGAAAAGCTGAGGTTGAGGTGAGAGCTAAGGATGGTTTCTGTCCTTCCTGGGGCTCTTGAGCTTGGAAAAAAGGAGACTGAGGGGTGACCCCATGAGTGTTGATCAACAGGTGAAGGGTGGGTGTCAGGAGGATGGAGCCAGGCTCTGCTCAGGGGCACCCAGTGACAGGACAAGGGGCAGCGGGTGTGAGCTGGAGCAGAGGAGGTTCCACATCAGTGTGAGAAGGACCTTGTTCCCAGGGAGGGTGGCAGAGCCCTGGCAGGGGCTGCCCAGGGGGTTTGTGGAGTTTCCTTCTCTGGAGACATTTCAGACCCTCCTGGGCTGTTCCTGTGCGACTGGATCTAGGGGATCCTGCTGTGTCAGGGGGATGGGACTGGATGATCTTTGGAGGTCCCTTCCAATCCCTAGTGCTCTGTGATCCCTTGTGCTTGTCACACCCATCGGTGCGCCCCTGCCTCTAGAAGAAGAGGTGTCCTACACCAGCCTGTGGGGACCTCTTGGGTTCCACTTCAAATCTCCTGTGAAATCCTCTCCCAGTTTGAGAGAAGCAGGTCTGGGATGGGGTTCTGGGGTTGGGCAGGGACCAGGGCTTGGACCTGTGTGGGTTTGTGCCAGTCCCTTTGGCCAACACCTCCATGCTGTGGGCAAGAGGAGGGGTGAGAGATTACCTGTAGGATCCACACATGGCCCGGTCCCCGTCCACAAACATGAACTTCTGGGCCAAAGCCCCTTTGAACTTGGTGGCCGAGCGCGTGAAAAACTCTGTTCCCCCAGTGCTCCGGACTCGCAGGTTCTGCAAAGCAAAGTCACAGGTGTGAGCGGGAGCTACGGGCTGCTCCTCAGAGCATCTCTCACCCTTCCATCGACGCCCGGCCACGGGTGCTCCACAACCCCTCCGAGGAGGAGTGGGAAATGCTCTTCGTGCCAGCTCTGAGGAGGCTGCATCGATGGGAAGATAAAATAACTTGCCCGAGGCCGCTCAACAGACCAGATTCTTGCCTTCAAGAAGTTCCTGCTCTGCCTCTGCATCAGGCAACGTTTCCTACCTCTTGAACCCAGCGCTACCCGCGGTCTGTGGGTGAGGAGCCACCGATGGAGCGGCCAAGAGCTTCCCATCTCCGGCGAACGACGTGAAGATGATCTTTTGAGGTCCCTTCCAACCCCTAATGTTCTGTGAGTCCATGAAGCTGGTTCTTCACCTCCTCCCCAGTGGGGGATGTACGAGGGGTCTCAGGGGGAAGGTGGTGACCCCACGGCAGCACGCGTGGACCCAGTGGCTCGTCCTCCGCTGGGCTCCCCGTGTGTTGCCCTCCTCAATTTTAGCGTCTAACCTTGTTCTTCAGATGTGGATGGGGAGGTAAAGGCAGTGGGGCAACCTCTTGTCAGCCCCAGGACACGAAACTGGGGGACGTGGGCCAAAAGGGCACAACCCACAGCGAGTCCCTGTGAAGGTGGCCGAGGAATGGGGCGTCCACCCCCGCTCCAGGGAGCCCAGGGCAGCCTTGGCTTTTATCTTCAGGCTGGCTCATGTCTCTCTGCGTCTCCAAGGAGGGCACCGGCTGCAGCTGAGCAGATACCATCTGTTTGATGGTCTCCCTTGGGTGGGGAGAGGAGTATTTTCTTATGGCAGCATCTACATTCCTCCTGCTCCTATGGGCGCTGTGTCATTACCAGGTCATCCCCTCCGTGGCTGGGGGATGGCTTTGGGTGGGTTTTGATTGTGGTGGCCACTGGTTTTTAAGCAAATACTAAAGTTGGAGGCCAGGCTGTGCCAGGGGACCCTCAAGTTGGATCTGAGGGAAAAGTCCTTCCCACAAAGAGTGAGGAGGCCTTGGAAGAGGCTGCCCAGGGATGGGGTGGAGGCACCATCCCTGGAGGGGTTCAACAGCCAGGATGTTTGAGGAGATGGGGTAGGGGTTGGCAGTTGGACTGGATGATCTAGAAGGTCTTCTCCAATCTCCAACCCTGATGGTTCTCTGGTTCCCCACCTCCAGCTCTCCTCATCTGCTTCCCTGAGGTCTTCTGTCTCTCTGCAGACCCTGACCTCTGCTCAATGTCATCTAGTGATAGGATGAGTGGCAGTGGGTGTGAGCTGGAACATAGGAGATTCCATATAAACACGAGAAGGACCTTCTTCCCAGTGAGGGTGACAGAGCCCTGGAACAGGCTGCCCAGGAGGGTCGTGGAGTCTCCTTCTCTGGAGATGTTTAAGACCCACCTGGATGTGTTCCTGTGTGACTGGATCTAGGGGATCCTGCTGTGTTGGGGGGATTGGACTAGATGATCTTTGGAGGTCTCTTCCAATCCCTAATGATTTTATGGTTCTATGACCCTGATGATCATGGATTGATCATGGGTTGATCACCCTGTTGGAGCCAAAGCTCAGCACAAGGGACCTGGGGCTTTTCCTCAAGGGGGGCACAAACCCCTCTAGAGACAAGGTGCTGGTTCCCTTTCCCTCCCCCCTCGCTGCCCCCCTATCTCCCAACGTGAGGTCAGACCAGTTGGGTTCATCTCCCCCGTGCGAGCGCCCGGCGGCGTGGGGTGAATCACTGCCCAGGCATCGCCGTTGCTCAACGAAGCGCCCGGCCACCTGCCCGAGCCGGCCGGCTAGTTGCGACGCGCAGGAAGGCACCGAGATAACGACGCTGCCTCACGCTCCCAGCCGCTGCCCTCCTTCTCCTCGTGGCCTGAGCCAGCAAGCCGCCTCTGACAGTTGTGGCTACCTCCCAGCTCGTAGCCCTTTGCCGAGCTCGGCAGATGCTCTCCTGCTTTTCCGGTCCTGCCAGCGGGCTGCTAACGCGTTCAAGCAGCAGCGGCGTGCGTCAGGCTCTGGCTTTTCTGGTCGTGGAGCAGCAGCAGCCTGCAGGGTTCCAGGCTCACCGGGAGCTTGGGCGCGGTAAGACCTCGGCTAAGCCAGCTCCAATCGGTGAGAGCAGCAATCGAGCCGGCTGGCGGGCTCTGCGGCCGCGGAAGGCGCGAGGCTCGGCCGGCTGGGCTAGGGGAAGAGCCTGAGCCTCCCCGTCCCTGCTCCAGCCTGAGGTGTGAGGGTGTTGTGCCTCCTACATGTTCCTGCTCAGGCCGGGGTTTGCCTTCACCGTAAGCAAATGCGGGGAGCTTGCCCGGGCACGGGCCGACCCGCCAGCCTCCTGGCAGCTGGGTGACGTCGGGCGCCGAAACATCCTTTCCCTGCCAAGCAGCAGGCGAGGCTGAGCTGGGTACAGCTGGGAGGAGGGTGTCTGCCAGCCCCTGGGCCGCGCCGGTGTTTTTGCATCCCGCGCCGGCGGTGGGAACGCCGTTCCCAGCAGAGAGCCTGGGGGGTTGGGCTAGAAGGTCTCCAGAGGTCTGGGCTAGAAGGTCTTCAGAGGTCCCTTCCAGCTGCTGCTGTTCTGTGGTTCTATCCTGCTCTGTCTCACAGCATCACAGAGCTTTAGGGATTGGAAGGGACCTCCAAAGGTCATCCAGTCCAACCCCCCTGCCACAGCAGGATCATAAAATCATTAGGGATTGGAAGGCACCTCAAAAGATCATCCAGTCCAATCCCCCTGCCACAGCAGGATCCCCTAGATCCAGTCGCACAGGAACAGCCCAGGAGGGTTTGAAATGTCTCCAGAGAAGGAGACTCCACAGCCCCCCTGGGCAGCCCCTGCCAGGGCTCTGGCACCCTCACTGGGAACAAGGTCCTTCTCACACTGATGGGGAACCTCCTCTGCTCCAGCTCACACCTGCTGCCCCTTGTCCTGTCACTGGGTGCCCCTGAGCAGAGCCTGGCTCCATCCTCCTCACACCCACCCTTCACATCTTGATCAACATCCATGGGGTCACCCCTCAGGCTCCTTTTCCCAGCTCCAGAGCCCCAGCTCCCTCAGCCTCTCCTCAGCAGGGAGATGCTCCCCTCCCTCCATCACCCCTGTGGCTCTGCGCTGGGGTCTCTCCAGCCGCTCTGTGTCCTTCTGGAACTGGGGAGCCCAGAACCCCGGGTTCTGAGGAGGGTTCGTGCACAGGAGCGATGCCACGTGCAGCTGCCAGCATGTCTGGGGCTGGCATGTGTGAGCAGGTCAGCGCTGGTGCTGGAGAGAGCGGTGGGAGCACCCTTGGAAACCCTCCCAGCCCTGAGCTGGAGGCTCCAGAAAAGGGGAAAATCGAGTTTTTTAATTCCAGCCTCTGACTTGTGGCAGAGCCGGTCCTGCCCCTGGGGCAGGAGTAGGAATGGGGCTGGTGACCGCTTGGATCTGGCCTTGGAGGGGCATCTGCCTCTTGTTCCTCACCTCTTGCCAGCTCATTCCCCAGCAGGTGCTGAGCACTGGGGTTTGTGGTGCCCTGCTCGAGTCGTGCCTGTCCTTGTGGGACTACAGCTCTGGGAACACCCTCTGCCCACGGGCAGCTCTGGCTGGGTACCAGCAGCCCCTCCAGCCAGCTTTGCGGGGTGGAAGTCCAAGTCCCCATCTCTCATCTGGTTTAGGAAATGCTTCAGTGGTTTCAGGGTGGACAATTGGACTTGGTGATCTTGAAGGTCTTTTCCAACCTTGATGATTCTGTGATTCTGTCTGTTCTCCTCCATCCTGATGCTCCAGGATCACCTTCAGCTTTGGCTAGAGGAAAACCAGACCTAACTCACCTAGCTCTGCCCAAAGTTTTGGGGGGGTTGTGATGCCTCAAGGCAGGAGGGAGCAGGACCAATAGCTCAGGTTATCTGCCTGCATCAGAGGAGCTTCTCCAGACCCTTTGGGCCATCCTTACCTTGAGGTGCCCGGCGTGCATCTGCGCTCGCTCGCACATCTGCAGGAAGTGCTTCACGTTGGTCTCATCCAAGATGATGTAGACTCCCACTTTCCTCTTGAAGCCGGCGTCCAGGAGGTCCTTGAAGATGTCTACATCAGTGAACATGTCCATGACCACCGCGATGACCTGGAGAAGAGATGAGTTAGGGTAACGTTTGGCAGTGGAATGGGCTGCCCAGGGTGCTGGTTGAGTCCCCATCTCTGGATGAGTTTAAAAGATGCTTAGATGTGGTCTTGGGGGATCTGGTTTAGGGGTGACCTTGTTGAGTAGGGTTGATGGTTGGACTCGGTGATCCCCAGGGTCTTTTCCAACCTGAATGATTCTGTGATTCTGATGTGGGTGGGTGACAACCCCAAGGTAGAGCTGGTGGTTGTTTTGTGAGAGCTGAAGCAGTGTTTTCTGTCTCTAGGAGCTCAGGAGTTGATTTGGGGTGGGACCCCAAGTTCCAGCTCCAGCTGGTCTGAGGGTGGAAAGCAGGAGCCCCCAGCCCCATTCCTTCCACAAGGGTCAACCTGTGATGCAGTGGATGCATCTGTCTGCCCAAGGGCTCATTGTGTGGGGTCGTTGCTGACCTGGGGCTTGTCCTGTAGGCATCACCTGCATAAAAACCAGTGAAAAGCTTCTCCAAGCTTGGTAGAAAATATCAGGGCACCCCTGGGGTGCTTTCAGGAGCCCAAATGGCTCTTAACAGCAGCAGCTCCTGGGACCTGCTGCTGTTCCAAGTCCAGGCTGGTCCTAGCAGGGTCCTGACTGGCTTCCAGGTTGTTTTTAGTCTCTGGGGCTGCTGACATCCCTCTTAGTCTCTCTGCCCGGCCCTGGGAGCCTGCTGGGTGCTCAGGCTGCTGCTCAGCCTCCTCCTGGGCTGTAGGAAAGCGGAGAAGAGCTGGGGTGGCAGAGGGGTTCGTACCCTGGGTGGTGTTTGCTGCCACCCTGGGACTCTGCTGGGAGCTGCCCAAGCACCCAAGTTCACTCTTTGCGCTCCTGGAGAGGGTGTCACCTGTTACCCAGGGAGGTTGTGGCTGCTCCATCCCTAGAAGTGCTCAGGGTCGGGCTGGATGAAGCTCTGGGCAACCTGAAACAGGCTGCCCAGGGAGGGGGTGGAGGCACCATCCCTGGAGGGGTTCAACAAGTGGACAACCAGGGTGTTTGAGGAGATGGGTTAGTGGTTGGGGGTTGTAGGGTGGGCGATTGGACTTGATGGTCTTTTTCCCAGCCTCGATGATTCTGTGATCCTATGGTCTGGTAGGAGATGACCCACCCCGTGGCAATGGAGTGGAACTGGATGATGGCTGTGTGCTCTTGGTGCCATCTCTGGGGTAGCAGCAGGGCAGCACAGCCACGTCTGCCTCTCCTCATCCCACGCTGGGTGCCGGCAGCTGCCCAGGGCAGCAGGTTGTCACCACCCCCTGCTTGGGAACCCACTGGTGCCCCCATCTCCATGACTGGATGGTACCCTGGGCCAGGAGCAGATGGGTGCTCCCAACCCTTCACCCTTTGGGGTGAGGAGGACACCAGTATGGGAGCGTGGGTGCAGTGGGGTGACACGGGGAGACCTCGGGAGGGAAGGGACGGGGATGGTGCCGGGTGCTTGCACACTCGGGCACATCCAGTCCCGGGCTCTGAAAGCTCCGGGCTGCCCTTTAATTAGCTGTGTGCCATGGGAGCGGGAGAGCTCTAATTAGGGAGGGGATTGTGCATGATGACACTGCTGGCTCTTCCTTCTCTGCAGGCAATGGGGCAAGGAGCCATCTCCGGCGCTGCCCTGACCTCCCCAACCCCGGCCACCAACCACGAGCGTTGAGGCGAGATGATCACGGGGGTCTTTATGGCTCTGCTGCTCCATTTTAACCATCTAGTGGGGTTTGTCCCTGCCCCCATCAGTGGGGTTGGAACTAGATGGTCTCCAAGGTTCCTTCCATCCTCAACCCTTTCTATGAACTCCCAGCTAGGATGGGAGGATGGAGATGAATCCTCACACCTTTGCCATGAAGGGATAGATCCTCTTGCCCTTGAGCACTCACTCGTCATCCTGAGGTGGGAAGAAAACCCAGTGCCTCACATGTCCCCCTCGTGAGGTGGGACAGGTTCTGAGCTGCTCCTAAAGCTCAAGGCTTGGCTTTCCCATTCCCTGTAGTAACTGGGGAGGAGCTCTGCTGTCTGTCCTCGGTGGGACAGCATCTCCCCAGCTGTAGGAGGTGGGTTTGGTGGCTCTGTGGTGGTCCTGTTCCTTTGCCTGGCTGCTGTATGTCCTCCAGGGCTTGTAAAAAGGGGATGAGAACCTAGAGGGGTTCAAACAAGGAGTGGATGTGGCCCTGAGGACATGATGTAGAGGTCGTGGTGGGGTTGAGTTGACGTTGGGACTGGATGGGTCTTGGAGGTCTCTTCCAACCATCACGATTCTGTGATTCCATGATTCATTTGGGGAGGAAAAGGGCCTCTCCCCGCAGCGCAGGGCAGCTGGCTGGGGCACGGGGAGTCCACCCAGCTCTCACCTGCTTGCCCACACGTTGGACCCGATCGCTCCTGCTCGGCTGGTGCATCCTGTTGCCGCTCGGCTTGTGCCTCTCTCCCCGCCGCGTCTTGCCTGCAGGACAGGCTTGGCCTCGGTTTGTCACCAGCATCTCACAGCAGCGTGCCGACACGCTGCCCTGGCACGAAACGGGCTGGGAGAGCGGGTGCCAGCCAAGGCCCCGCAGCAGGAGAAGCCACATCTCTTCCCAAAGCCCCCTCACCAACGCGTCATCCCGCTGCGAAGAGGAGGAACAGCCCCAAATCTACAGCCAGACGCTCCCGGCACCCAAACGGGCGGCACTTCTCCCCCGGGAGCTACCGAGACCCAGCGGACGTAACAGATGAGCGGGGCCGCGTCGGGGAGCGGTGGGCAAGCGCCGCTGGGATCCAGCAGGAAGGGCTGAGCTGAGCTCGTGAGCTGCAGGACCATGAGTTGTAGAGGAGCCCTCTGTCAGCTCCCCGGGAATCACCGGGCAGTGGCTTTCGGGGCGCACGCCGCCCGGACCTCTCAGAAACGAGGTCGGCACGGAGGCACAATTAGAGGCAGAGCGCCGGGATGAGGGAGAGGTGGGACAGGAGCATCAGTAATTGCTCTCCCCCGTCGACCCTTTCATCCAGGAACGGCGGGAGGTTCTGTAAACAGTAATTAATAGGGGCCTCCCAACCTTTTGCTGGAAGTTGCTCAAGGTAATTATAGCACCGCAGTCCCCAAGCTGGAACCTCAAGTGCAGAGGGGAGGAGGTCACACTCCTGCTGGCTCAGGCGGCTTTTTGACCAAGGTCAGCGTTTGCAGCCTGCTCTGGTTTCTGGTCAGGTAGAGCTAAGATCTGGAGAAGAAGAGAAGAGCTAAGGTCTAGAGAAGATGGAGCCAAGATCTGGAGAAGAAGAGCTCTTCCTGCCTGCCTGTCCTGTGATCCTTCACTGCTCGAGGGGATCTGCATCGAGAGAGAGGCAGCTGTGCCGTGGCTGGACCCGGTGAAGGCCCCCAGGGTGAAGCCCGGTGCTGCATCACAGAATCATTCAGGTTGGAAAAGACCTTTGGGATTGTCACGCCCAACCATCAACCCTCCTCTACAAGGTCACCCCGAACCAGATCCCCCAATCCCCATCATGTCCTTGACCACCAACATTCACAGAGATGGGGATTTGCTGGCAGAGCAGGGATGTGGCCACAGGGGTCCTGACTCTCTTCTCTCCAGTTTATTCCCAGTAAGAGGAAGGACTACTTGCATCTCCTGGATTTGCCTCTCTGGAGCAGAGGGTCAGTAGTGTTTGTCCTTGTTCCTGCAGGCAGGTCACAGAATCACAGAGCATTGGGGAGTGGAAGGGACCTCCAAAGATCATCCACTCCAGTCGCTCTGCCACAGCAGGATCCCCCAGATCCAGTCACACAGGAACATGGCCAAGTGGGTTTGAAATGTCTCCAGGGAAGGAGACTCCACAAACCCCTCCCTGCCAGGGCCCTGCCAGGGTTCCATAGGTTCATCTGCACCATCAGAAGGTCTCACATCCCAGCTCTTGGATTCCTTGCTCTGTGAGGAGCACCCACACGGCCTCTGAACTTCCCAGGAACAGGCTGAGAGGGGACCTTTGCTCTTCTGGCCGTGAGCCAGCAGCCCATGTGGTGGTGGTTGGTGCTTGGCATCGGAGACGTCTGGACCAGATGGTTTAACAGCAGCTGGAGGAAGGGTCAACCGTCCGGGATGCGACACCGAAGCTCTGCCAAGCCCCTGCTCCTTCGTCCCTGGATGTGGAGCTCTGCTGCTGCCCGAGGGGATGGGACAATCTCTGCAGGGTGGCCCAAGGGACACTGCAGGAAGGACTGTGACATCTCGTGGGGTGGCAGCTGGGCTGCCCCTCCATCCGCTCTCTGCTTCCTCAGCCAGACCTTCAACCTCTGAGCTGCTGGTGGGGACCTCAATCTCTCTTCAGGTGGAGAGGGGGCTGGTTTAGCCCAGTGTCCCCACACTTAGGAGCAGCCACTCCAGCAGGTGGCTGGGCTCAGCTGTGTGACAGCAAGTTCAGCTGTGGTGGTTCTCATCCCTGTGTATGGGGTGGGAGACCTCTGGAAAAGCCCTACTCATCAGACCCCCAAACTCCTGCCATCCCCAAGCCCAGAAGACTGCAGGTTTGAAGCACAAGCCCATCTCTGCATTTCCCAAGACACCTAAAGCTCCGAGCAGGCTCCTGCTTGTCACCAGTGGTGTCACCACATCTCATCCCAGCAGCAGGGAACCACCTGGACCAGGAGACAGAGCCCAGCCCTGCTCTTGAGGCATCAAAGTACCGGTGACAAGCGCAGCGGCATCAACCACAGCCACATCCCTGCGGCTTGGAGAGGCTCCAGGGTGAGGTGGGGATGGTGCAGGCAGCAGGGCCTGGCAGCTGCCTGACTCACCCTGGCTCCGCTGAGCAGGGGCAGGCTGCAGGGTGACTCAGGAGATGCTGTTTGCGTCGGGGCAGGCGGGAAGCGGTGAGTAGGCAAAGCCAGGCAGGAGCTGCAAGCCTGGGTCAGACCTGAGGATGAGCCACCGTTTGGAGTGGAGCAGCTGTCCCATCCTCCATCCCGTGGGACTTCAGCCCTCCCTTCCTGTTGCCCTCACAGCAAAGCTCCTTGGCAGGAGACACACAGGCAAGGCCAGGTGACCAGCAGAGACATCCCATTGTGTTGGGAGATCGATTTTCCTGCTTGAGCAGGATCTTCATGGGATCATTCAGGTTGGAAAAGACCCTTGAGCTCATCAAGTCCAACCACTGATGCTCAGACGACCCATCCCTCTCATCCTGGAGAGGCTCTGATGTCTCTGTGCCACCAGGTTTCCTTCTCTCCTACCAGGATCTGTGAACCTCAACATGTGGGGAGACCCCCATGGAGCCAGGTGGACCTGACCCATCCACGTCTGTCTCCTCCTGCTTCATAACCATCTTGGAAGGGTCTCCATGTTTTCTAGCCCCAGGGATGCTCTCTCAGAGCTGGGTTTGTCTGGGAAGTGGGCACATAGAGCTCAAAGAACTTCAAAGCACCACAGAACCAGGTACTGACCCCCTCCCACACTTCCCAGCTGGGACTGGGACTTCCCAGCTGGGACTGGGAATACCAGCAACCTCTGCCCACCAGCACTGGCCTTCAACACAGGCCGTGAGCTCCCTCCTTCCCTGCTCCTCCTGCCCTCGACACCAGCCTGACCCCATCGCTCGTGCTCTCCTTGCTCCTTGGTTTGATGCCACAGGGAGGACAAGTCTCAACCCCCCAAATCCTCCCAGCATCTGCCCAGCCTTGTCCTCCCCAGCAGCTCAGCGCTTCCCGCTCGAAGCCGGGGTGAGGCCAGCGTGGAGCACCGCAGCAACCTCTGGCCAAGGGTGACCCTTGGACACCTCAGCCCCAAACCAGAGGCTCTGGCTGCTTTGCCCCAGGGCAGAGTTTGGCTCCTCCGGTTCCTGATGTGGCCACTCTGGGAATAGTGATCCCGAGGTTCCCCACTTTCCTCCCTGGTGGTTTCCCCACAGCCCCGTGGGAACCCTGGGATTAAGGATGCTGCTGCTGTGTGGATCATCATCCCAACGAGTGCTGGACCAGGCTAGGAGCATCTTCAGCAGATGCTGATCCCCAAATATCAGTTGGGGTGAACCTGGAACAACCGGACCGCTCGACCCCCCCCGCCTGTGCTCGGCCAGAGCTCTGGGGCTTCCTGGCAGAGCCTGGGGCCGACCCTTCCCCGTCCCCACGGCGCGCCTCACCTTCTGAGCCTGGCAGACCATCTTGCGCACCACCTCCTTGATGTGCGTCTGCCCCTCGATGGGCGGCTGCATGTAGACGGTGGCGCGGGTCACCCCGCGGTAGGCGATGGTCTCGGGCCAGCCCAGGTCCAGCTGCGGGATGGAGCGGTCGGACCTCTGGGGCCAGTACTCCAGGGACGGGGCCACGTCCTGCTCGTCCCCTTGGCTGTTGCGGTCGCTGTCGCCGGCGCCGCCGCCGTGGCGGGGGATGTACTCGGAGCTGGGGTCGTACGTCTCCAGCGTGTCCAGGATCTTCTTCAGCTCCAGCTCTGAGAGGAAGTCCCTGATGTTCTCCTTCTTCAGGACCTCGTAGAAGGCATCGGGGCCGCGGGAGGCCAGCGCCTCCAGGGCCAGGCGCTGCTCCTCGCTGTAGAAGAACTCGGGCTTGGACTCGCTGGACCTCCAGTTGACGTGGCTGTCGTCCAGGCACTGCACCTGGGAGAAAGCCATCGCGCCCCCGCTCGCCGATCCCCTCTCCTGAGGGAACTCTGTACCCTTGGAAGTCAACAGTCAACAAACAATTAATGATTCTCCAGCCTTTAAGTCTGCGAGTTGCTTCTCCTTGCCCTCCGCGGCGGGGAAGACGTGCCGCTGCCTTCTCCCTCCTGCCACGCCAGAGCTCTTCGCCGCCGAGGAGGAGGAGGAGGAGGGTTTCTGCTTCAGAGGGCTCCGGGCAAGGGAAAACCCGGAGCTTCCCGCAACGGGGCAGGGACGGCCCCGGGAAGGTCCTTCACCTCCTGGTCCACTCTCTTCTCATCGTCTCCGCTCAGTCAAGACAACGGATGAGAGCGGAGGAAGAGTGGAGACCAAACACTAACTCAACCCCCCCCGAAAAGATACCGAAACCGAAGAATAAAGCCGAGCCCAGCTCAACGAAGGGGCAGGGAGAAGCGGCCTTTCTCGCCCCGACGGGACCGTTCCTGGAGAACTGGGTCAGCCGGTGGCTTCCGCAGCGGCCGACGTGCGGGGCGGCCTCTCGCGCATCGCCCTGGCTGGCGGGTCGGTGACTGCCGACACAACGCGCGCGGCGCCGGGGCCGGGCAGGTAGGAGCAAGAGGCGAAGAGAGGAGAAGCCAAAGAGTGATTCATCACTCCGCCCTGCCCCACCTGCAGTCACATGCTGCCTTCACACAGTTCCCAGCCCCGCGGCCGCCGCGTTAACTCTTTCAGATGGGGCCGGCCCCGCGCCTTCGCTCGGGCCAGGGAGGCGGGTCGGTGGGTGACTGGAACGGGGTTTGGGTGCTTGTCTGTTGAAAACATCCCATTGCGCCCTGGAATCCTCTCCCTTTGCCAGTGGCAGGTCAGTGTTTCGCAGCTCTGCTGGCTGGTTAACCCTTCCCCTGCTGCGTGGGAGCTTGGAGTGCTCTGCCACTTCGTCTAGGGGATCCTGCTGTGTGGAGGGGGACTCGACTGGATGATCTTTCCAGGTCCCTTCCAACCCCTAATGTTCTCTTAGACTGTGACTCTGTGAGTCCAGGTGGGTCCTGGCAGGTAGCATCAGCTAGGAGCTGCCATAATTCTCCAAAGATCCCGGTTTAGACTGGATACGGGGGAACATTTCTTTGCCGAGAGGGGGTGGTCAGACCCTGGAACAGGCTTCCTGGAAAGGTGGTCGGTGCCCCAAGGCTGTTGGACCTTGAAAGGCATTTGGGCAATGACCTTCACAGCCTGCTTTGGCTTCTGAGCAGCCCTGAACTCGGCAGGTCGTGGGACTGGACGATCACTCGCTGAAATATTCTTCTCCACTCTGTTTTGCCCTTATTCTGCTCTATTCTATTCTACTCTACTCCTATTCTACTCTACTCCTATTCTACTCTACTCCTATTCTACTCTACTCCTATTCTACTCTACTCCTATTCTACTCTACTCCTATTCTACTCTGTTCTACTATTCTATTCTACTCTATTCTACTCTACTGTACTGTATTCCTACTCTACTCCTATTCTACTCTATTCTACTCTACTCCTATTCTATTCTACTCTGTTCTACTCCTATTCTACTCTACTCTGTTCTACTCTGTTCTACTATTCTACTCTACTCTACTGTACTCCTACTCTACTCCTGTTCTACTCTACTCCTATTCTATTCTACTCTACTCTACTCCTATTCTGTTCTACTCTATTCTACTCCACTACTGTACTGTACTCCTACTCTACTCCTATTGTATTCTACTCTACTATTCTACTCTATTCTACTCCACTCTACTCTACTGTACTCCTACTCTACTCTACTCCTCTTCTATTCTACTCTACTCCTATTCNTATTCTACTCCACTCTACTCTACTGTACTCCTACTCTACTCTCCTCCTATTCTATTCTACTCTACTCCTATTCTACTCTACTCCTATTCTACTCTACTCTACTCCTATTCTATTCTACTCTACTCTACTCCTATTCTATTCTACTCCACTCTACTCTACTGTACTGTACTCCTACTCTACTCTACTCTACTCCTATTGTATTCTACTCTACTCCTATTCTGCTCTATTCTACTCCACTCTGCTCTACTGTACTGTACTCCTACCCTACTCTACTCTACTCCTATTCTACTCTACTCTACTGTACTCCTACTCTACTGTACTCCTACTCTACTGTACTCCTACTCTACTCTATTCCTATTCTATTCTACTCTACTATTCTATTCTACTCTATTCTACTCCTATTCTACTCTACTCTACTCTACTGTACTCCTATTCTATTCCACTCTATTCCACTCTACTCCTACTCTACTCCTATTCTGTTCTACTCTATTCTATTCCACTCTGCTCTACTCCCATTCTATTCTACTCTACTCTTATTCTATTCCACTCTACTCACCTCCACTCCACTCTGTCCTGTTCTACTCTAATTCTACCCTACTCATTTATTCTACTCTATTTTATTCTATTCTTCTCTATTCTACTCTGTTCTACTCTAATTGTAACCTACTGTATTTTATTCTACTCTATCCAATGCTACTCTATTTTATTCTACTCTATTTCATTCTCTTTTATTCCACTCTACCCTACTATACACTACTCTACTCAACTCTTCTCTGTCCTGTTCTACTCTAATTGTACCCTATTCTACTCTACACCTACTTATTCTACTCTATTTTATTCTACTCTGCTCTGCCCTACCCTACCCTCCCCTCCTCTACTCTGCTTTACACCCTGGCCTACTTTGCCCGAGGTTTGCAGCGGGGACCCAGCCACAGTGCAGGACCTTTCCAAGGCAGATGGCTTTCACAGCTGAGACACGGGCAACACACCCTCCCTGGTTCCACCTGTTGGTGCTCACAAGCCAGAAACTCGGGGCATTTCCGCTTGGAGACTCGGGTGAGGGTGGATTTCAAGAATCGGGGTCAGGTTCTTGCGCCGGTGCAGCAAAGGAAAGTGCCAGGGGCTGCGTCTCGCTCCCCGGCGCTGGGGCGGCTCATCTGGCTCCGCAGCCCTGGGAATGAAAGCCCCGCTTGAGTCAGGCTCCGCAGGCGAAGCCGCCCGTCTGCCCGGGCGCTCGGCCATCAAAGGGCTCCTCTCTGCAGACACGGGGACGCGCGGCACCCCAGCCCTCGGGTTGGCCAGGAGCCACCGGTGTGCAGCTGCACCCCAGAAGGGCAACCGCATCCTGGGCTGCATCCGAGGAGCTGTGGCCAGCAGATGGAGAGAGGGGATTCTGCCCCTCTGCTCTGCCCTGGGGAGACCTCGCTTGGAGCCCTGCGTCCAGCTCTGGAGCCCCCAGCACCAGAAGGACGAGAAGTTGTTGGAGCAGGTCCAGAGGAGGCTGCAAACGTGATCAGGGGGCTGGAGCCCCTCTGCTCTGAGGACAGGCTGAGGGAGCTGGGGTTGCTCAGCCTGGAGAGGGTTCATGGGGAACCTTATGGTGACCTTCTGACCCCTGAAAGGGGCTGTCAGAAGGCTGGGGAAGGCTGTTCCCGAGGGCAGGGATCGATAGGATGAGGGGTGATGGCCTGAAGCTGGAGAAGGGCAGCGTGGGGCTGGACAGGAGGGAAAAGGTCTGGAATTGGAGGGTGGGGGATCTCTGGAACAGGCTGCCCAGAGAGGTGGGGGAGGCTTGATCCCTGGAGCCTGGGGCTGTGGGCAACCTGGTCTGGAGAGTGCCGGCCCCGCCTGGTGCAGGGGAGATGCTCCAGCCGAAGGCCCCTGTGCGGAGCGTGGTGTGGCCGGAACGTGCTGCGGTTGGACCCACCTCAGCCGCTGCCGCCCGTCCCGGCTGCTTTTGTGGCGTGAGGAGATTTACTGCCGCCCCAGCGGGGCGTGTGCTCACGGCTTGCGGTGTGGAGGTGTCAGCGCTGCAGCCCATCCCTCGCCCCGTGTGCCGGCCGCACTGGTGGCACTGGGACTGCAGAGCCCCGAGCCTGACCCACACGTGGGGTCTTGGTGACCCCATGGGTGGGACTGGGATCCCCAGAGCCAGGTGTCTTCACCCCATTTAGCCCCCAGGTTGCATTGAAAGAGCCGGTAGCTTCTTTGGATGGTGTCTGGGTCCCCTCCTGTCCCTGCTCAGGCTGACCCAGCCGGACCAGCAGCACCCAGCACAGACCCGGCCCCGCAGCCGGCTCCTCCCGGATGCAGAAGGCAGGAGCACTAATTACAAGCTCCTAATTAATTCCCCTTCCCTAGCAGCGGGTCTAATGACAAAGCGAGGGAGAAGGGCACGATACTGAGCTCTGCTCCCAGACTGGGGGTGCCAGCCGCCCTGCCAGGCTCAGCACCCGCTCCCTGGGTCCTGCTGGTAGAGCTGAGCCCTGGGATGGGTGTTTCAGCGGGGCTGCAGCACCCAGACGCTGCTCTGCCCTCTGGAGCATCTGCCAGGCGCCAGCCACCAGCCCTTTTGCATGGAGCCGCCCGCAACGTGGTGCTTTAGCAGAGGGGAAACTGAGGCACAGCGCGGTGACGGCAGCTTCGCTCACAGCCACCGGGCGACGGAGCCACCAGCACCGGTCCCAGCCCTCAGACGTGCCGAGTGGCACCTCTGCTCTGCTGCCTGCACCCCGCGTCGCCCTCCCGCTGCACCCCATCGCTCCGTTCCTGGAAGCCCCGAGGTGTTGCCTACTGGTGGGTCTGTGGGAAGTGGTCTGCACCCACTTTGGCTGGGGGTCACCATGCAGGACGATCAAGATGGAGCTCCCAGTTGCATGTGGGACTCCCACTTGGATGTGATGTTCCCAGCTGGTTGGATGTGAGGTTCCCAGTTGTGTATGGGGTTCCCAGCTGCACATGGAACTAGTCCCAGTTGTGCGTGGGGCTCCCAGTTGGATGTGGGGTGCCCGGTCATGTGTAGGGCTCCCAATCATGTGTGGGGCTCCCAGTTGTGTGTGGGGTTCCTAGTCATGTCTCCCAGTTGTGTGTGGGGTTCCCAGTTGCACATTGGACTCCCAGTTGTGTGTGAGGCTCCCAGTTGAATGAAAGCACCAGGTGGGCAGTGGGGTCAGTCTGAAGACAACTTCATTGGGGCTTTTCCTGAGTTTATTTGACCCTCTTTCTGCTTCCTGAGAGGAGCAGGTGGAGCTGGGGGCGATTCCCGAAGCTCTGAACCAGCTGGGCTGAGCTTTCAGGACGTGTCCTACCCAACCTGCCTGAAAACATGGGGTCAGGCCCATCCCTCTGGGTTCTGGAGGAGGGTGATGCTGTGGGGTGGCTGCTGGGCTTTGCAGGCATCACCCCATGGTGCCCCTTCTCCTGCTGACCCACCTGCTCCAGCTCTTCTGCACCCACACTGGGACCCCACCCGTGACCGTGGGGACCCCAAGCGCCACGGGTGTGTGGGGAGAGGTGGGTGACACGGGACCTTCACCCCGTTGCCGCTGCCCGTAGGGTGGTGACGGTGGTGCTGGTGGCCCTCAGCGTGGTCTGGATCCCCGTCCTGCAGAGCTCCAGCAGCGGCCAGCTCTACGGCTACATCCAGGCTGTCACTTGGCTCCTCCGGTCACGGCCGTCTTGGTCCTGGCTGTCTTCTGGCCTCGAGCTAATGAGCAGGTATGGGGACATCTTGGGGGGACACGGGGCAGTGCCAGCACCTCCTGGCCCATCCTGCTCCAGGGAAGGGGGAAAGAGGGTGCTGGAGGAGCTGGGGGGAGGAGCTGAGCCTGACTGGTGTTTCCTCAAGGAGCTGGTGGGTGGCTGGTGCCAGGAGGAGGCAGGTGCCACCACGCCTGGTCACCAAGCCAGTGGGGTTGGCAGGGGACGTCCTCTCTGAGGTGTTGTGGGGTGCTGACCCACCACGCAGGGACCCCCCGACTCTCTCCCAGCTCCCTGTGGGGGTTTGTGACCGCTCCCCCTCCGGCCGCCCCACTGCCACCCTTCTCTTTGCAGGGAGCTTTCTGGGGGCTGATGGTGGGGCTGGAGCTGGGCTACCCCATGTCCCGCTGCGGGGTCCCCAACTGCCGGCCCTGGCTGCTGGCTGACATCCACTACCTGCACTTTGCCCTGCTGCTCTGTGCCACCGCGGGGGCCGTCGTGGTGGCCATCAGCCTGCTGACCCCCCCACCGCCCCCCGCCCAGGTGAGCACCCCAGGACCCCCTCACCCTGGCTCCCAGGGCTGCTGCTGTGAGCACCCTGAGCTCAGCAGGGGGGTCCTCATGGGGTGGGGGCTGTTTGAGCACCAACCCCCCTCACCCCTGTCTCTAGCTGAAGGATCTCACCTGGTGGACCCTCTCACGGGAGCCCCCCACAGCCCTCGGTGGGACCCCCTGATGGTGAACCCCCTATAGACCCAGCCCCGTGGCCATCAGCCTCCTATGGGCTGAACCCCCCGTGGGCTGAACCCCCCAGCCCAGCCTTCTCCAGGCACCTTTCCCTGGAGTCTGGCTGCGTCCCGCCTGCCCACAGCTCTCCTTAGGGTCAGGGCTTTGCTTATAGGGTCTGGAGAGGAGCACCCTGCTGGGTTGTGGCTCAGGAATGGTTTGCACGGCCCTGGGTTCTCCCAGAGCTGGTTGGGGGGTCTCCTGGGTTGTGGGGAGAGCAGTGGATGATGGTTTGGGGTGTCAGAGTTGAGCAGCCTTCGGATGGAGATCACTTGGCCGCTGCATCCGGGACATCCCACGTGGCACCGGGACCTCGTGTGGGGCCGGGCGCTGTCTGTGGGGACGAGGGTGATGTGTTCCACGGGCACAGAGCAGCTCCAGTGAGCGGGGGGCAGCGGGGAGCCCCCCAGTCCTCCCCGATGACCCACAGCTCACTTGTGGATGGGGTGGACGTAGCTGCGGGGGAAGAGGCCGATGTGTCTGTAGGTCTTCCCCTGCCACCAGTCAGGGTCGGGGCAATCCAGGACCTCGATGATGTCCCCGCGGAGGAAGGGCAACTGGGAGCCGTTGTGGGCTGGCAAGTAGAACTGGACTTGCACGAACCTGGGTCAGCTGGCACCTCTCTCCTTTCTGGGTCCTTCCTGGTCCCTCTGGGTGCCAGAGCCACCCCCAGCTCCCAGTTTCACCTCAGGGCTCAGCTTTGCTGGAGCTTGCCCCAAGCTGGCTGCACCCCATCCCAGGCTGGCTGGGCTCTGCCACCTGCCCCAGGCATCACCCCGGGGCCCAGGGACAGTGCTTTGGGCTCGGGGCAACCTGCCCTGCCCCGCCGAGCTGTGCCGGCGGCTTTCCCCCACCCTGCCTGCCGCCCTGCCGCGCTGCCTGCGTCGGGCACCTCCTCCTGCTCCACACCAGCCCGTTTCCGTGGTGGTGGCAGCCCCAGTTGCAGGGGAGCCCTGGGGGATCCCAGATGGGGTCAGACGTGGGCTCCCAGCGGAGCCCTTGCTGTGCCGTCGCCCCACATCCCGTCCCCTCGGCGGTACCTCCTGGCTCTGGTCCTCATCCCGGAGGAAGATCTCCCGCTCTCTGCTGATGCTGGTGGTCCTGTAGAAGTCCACAGAAGTCCAACTGCCCGAAGGAAGGTTGGAGTGAGGCGGGGGTTGGCCCCATCTCCCTGGGGACTGGCGACAGGAGCAGAGGAAGTGGGACAGCAGGGCAGGTCGGGGTGTCCTCACCGTGGGGACCCGCTGCTGCCAGGCCCCCAGGCAGGGGCAGGGCTCTGGCCACGCTGGTGACACAGACAGCAGCTCCCTGTCATTAGGGGCCAGAACGTCCTCAAAACATTTAATTAGAGATCAGGAGCCTGAGAAAGCGCCTGGCTGGCCCCGGGGCCAGCTCCTGCTGCCCTGGAAGGGGCAGTGATGGGATGAGGTGCCTGGGGCCAGGCTCTGACCATTGGGGCGCTGCCCTGATGCCCAAACCATCAGCCCTGTGGTGTTGGGGTGCCTCATCCCTTCAACCCCTGGGGAGGATGCTCTGGGCAACTTGTTCCTCCAGGCTATGGCCTCTGGGCTGAGCTTGGGGCGTGGCCCCGGCCTCAGTGCCACCTGCAGGGGCGTTTTTAGGGCCACTGCAGCAAGGGACCCCTGAGTGAGGTGACGATGAGGATGGAAGAGGAGTGTGAGGCTGCAGAGAGGACAAAGGAGAGGATGCTGCCCCTGGATGCTCCAGCTCTGCCACCCCACAGCCCTTTGAGGTGCCCCTCAAGGGCAGGGTGGCACCCAGAAGGGTGACCTGGTGCCCTTGGACCCCAAAAGTGGGGGATCCCTGCCCACCCTGTGTCCCGCAGCCACTGACCTGACGGAGATGGAGAAGTCCCCGGGGCTGCTCTCGCGGATCAGGAAGGCTCCTGGCTGCCTGTGCTGGAGGAGCTGCTCCTCTGCCCGCTGCCAGGACATCCTGCCCATGAACCACCTGCCAGGGGCACGGACTCAGCCCCACAGGCACCCCACAACACCCCGGTGCCACATCCCCACCCCACAGGACGGCAGCACTGAGAACCCCATTGGGACCGGGGTCTCTGTTGGGCTCCCTGCTGGGGTCCCCAGTGGGCTCCCCATAGGGCTGGAACCCCCCTGCAGTGGCTCCTCTTCTCCCTGATGTAACAGAGGGTGTTTGTGGGGAGCTGTGGGTGCCCCCACACCCTGTGCAGCACTGTCACCGCATCCTGTCACCCAGCTGGGCTGCGTCCCCCACTTTGCTACCCGTGGCCCCATTCCCCATCACCATGTCCCTTCGCCCCACTGTGGGACCCGCCCCACCAGGTGCTGTGGGGTCAGGTCTGAGGAGCTGCAAACCCTCCAGTCAGGGACAACCCCCTTCCCAGTGACAGCCCTGGAAGAGGCTGCGTCCTACCCACCCCACTGCTGCAGAGGCAACGGGATCAGTGCCGGGGCTGCCCACCCTGCGCCCCCAAGAAGGTTTTCCTGTGGCACCTGAACGTGATTTACGGGGGGCTAATGATCCCTGAAGCTCGGGTCCAGTCAGAGGTGGATTAAGCTGGGCTTTGATAACACACTAAGGGGATTGTGTCTAATGCAGCCCTAATCCCATCAGGCTTCCTTGTTCCCTTCGTTGAGTCTGTGGGCAGCCTGATGTCCTGCTGCCGCCTGCCCCCTTCCACGGGCTCTGTGCCTCAGTTTCCCTGGATGCAGAATGATGCTGCCTTGGGCACTGGGATGCACTTTGGGTGCTGGAAGAGGATGGGCAGACGCTGGGGTTGGGGCTTGAGCCCCTGTAGGGGGGTGGTACTTACGGGTGTGGCTTGAGCTTGATGTAGTTTTGGGGGACGAAGCCCTCGCAGCCGTGGAGCTCAGCCTTGTACCAGCTCTGGTCGTCTTCCATGTTGAGGATCTAAGGAGGGAGAGGAGCAGGGAGGTGCCAGCCTGGCCACCAGCCCTGTGGGATAGGGGCTGAGTGGGAACCCCCCTCCAAACCCTCCTCCAGTTTCCCCCATATCCCCGTGGGACGGTGACAGCTGGGTGCTGGGTGGGAGGAAGAACCCCGGTGCGGGGTGGGGCGCTGACACCCGCTTCCGTGCGACAGCCGCCTGCAGCCTCCCACGCGGGGGCCCGCGGCCGGCGCAGCTGCACAAACAGGATCCCAAACCTGGGTCACGGAACTGGGCTGCGGGGTGGGGAGGCCACAGCAGGGTCACAGGGATGGGTTTGGGGTCCTGGGCTACTCCTCACCCCCCCCAGGAGCTGGCTGAGCCCGTGGAGGGGGCTACTGGGTGCCTGGAGGGAGCTGCTGGCATTTGCAGCCCCGTGGGGGTGATGCAGGGTCCCCCTTGAAGTTGCTTTGGGATTGCTGGGTGGAATCTGAGGGTCCATCCCTGCGCCAGAGCCTGGACAAGGACTGGGGCTCACGGGTCCGTCAGTGTCTCTGTAGGGCAGGGAAAATGACTTCTGTCCCCTGAGGGGGCCAGTGGCACAGACGAGTGGTCCCCACTGTCCTGGGGATGCTGCTCTGCACCCCAAAAACCTCCAGAACTCCCCCAACCTCCTCCAGAACCCCCCAACGAGGGGCTAAAGCCAAGTGCCATGGAAGCCCCGGTGTCACCCCCTGCTCCCACCCTCTTCCCTACAGCAGCAGCACCTGACCCCACTGTGCCTGGTGACCCCCTGCCCCCCACTACCTTCAGGGTGTCCCCTTTCCTGAAGGAGAGCTCATCCTCCTCAGTCGCCTGGAAGCTGTACAGGGCCACCGACTCCATGGTGCTGGCTGTCACTGGGTGGTGCTCAGGGGTCCTGGGGTGGGGGGCTCACAGTGCTGGGGTTATGGGGCCGCCCCACAGCGCGGGGCCGCGGGGTCCGGGGCGAGCGCCCAGCGCGGCTGACGGCGCCGACGGGCAGGAAGCCGGGGCTGGTGTCAGAGCTGCTGGGGCGAGATGGCGAGAGCCACGCGGGGCTCTGGGGTCACAGCTGCCCAGATGTGCTGGGAGCGGGGCCAGCGGGAAGTCCCACGGGCACGGGCTGGAGCTGTAGGGTGACCCGCAGAGCCCTTGCAGTAGGTTGTGGGGTTTTGGAAGGGAACAGGGTGGCGACGGGCTGGATGCGGGGCTGGGGATGTGGGTAAAGCCGGGCTGCGAGCACCGGCGGGGGGAGTCTCTGGTGCGATGTAGGGTCGGAGATGGGCTCTGTGGGATCACTCTGTGGGATGGGGCGCTCTGGGAACACCCCAGCCCCGGCCCTGGGAGGGTGGGATGGGCGGAGGAGGCTCACACCTGCCTCCCTGGGCAATCAGAACAAACCCCACCTGCCCCGGTCCCCGCTCCAAGCAGCAACGGTCCAGCACCGGGCCACATCCCTTTGGGGGCTGATGTTTTCCCAGCTTGGTTTTGTAGGACTAGGGCGGGGGAAATGATTTATAAATATCTCTTTTAGATGAAAACAGCTTCCTGCTGCTCTCAGGGGCCATCAGGCTCCGGGGGCATCGCCGTTCCCCATGGGATGAGCCCTCGTGCCCTGCAGCCTTCCCGCTGTGGGTGGGATGGGGTGTGAAGCTCATGGAAAATCCCCCAAGAGCTGATTTTGCGGGGAGTTAACGAGGGGGGAAGAGCTGCGGCTCAATCCCTACCCATGGACTCGGGGTATTTTCCAGCGAGGAGCAGGATGCTGCCGCCATCTGCCCGGGAAGGGATGAGCTGAGGTGCTTGGAGGGTCCCCGAGGGGCTGCTGGGTCATGGATTTGCTTCCTCCAAACCTGAATCCCACTTCCCAACACCATATAACCCCCCCACTGAGAACACTTCCAGCGTCTCAGTGCCCATGGGAAGCAGAGAGGGTCATGTAGAGGGGTCCTGGGTGTCCCCACACCCAGCGAGGACCTCGATCCCTACTGGCACAGCTCTGGGATCGGCTGCTCCCAGGGGAAGCGGAGATGCTGGGAATGTCGAGGAGGGTCAGCGGGGCCGTGGGAAGGGGGTGGGATGTGCACTCGTGTCACGAGGAGGACGGGACTCGGCGAATCTCCACAGCGCAGCGAGACCCAGGGGACTGGACGGCAGCGGGACGATGCTGAGCTTGGGGTGAGCTGCTGCTCTGGGGGAGAAGCGGGGTGGGATGGTCCCTGGAGAAACCGGCCCAGAAACTGGGACCAGTTTTGGGGTCCAGCTTCCTTGGGCTGGCAGCAGGGAGGTTTTGGGGTGTCTGGCTCAGAGCCCTCTGTTCCTGGGAGCAGTGGGGTCACAGAGGGAAGCAGAGGGGTCGCAGAGGGGTCCCCAGGCCTTGGTGCAGTGGCTGGACTCACGACCAGCGCAGGATTGGGTCCTGCCACCAGATGGCAGCAGTGTCCAGGGGACACTGGGGGACACTGGGGGACACTGGGGGACACTGGGGGACACTGTCACCCGCCCTCCACTCAAGCTCTAACGAAGCCACCGACCCTTCTGCCACTCCCCGCCCCAATCCCACTCCCCAGTCCCCCTACCCTTGCCCAGCTAATTTCTGCTGCCCTGCCCATGGTCCCTCCTGCTCTGCTGAGGCTCAGACTGGGAGCCAAGGGCTGGATAACCCCAAGCCTGGTGGGTGGGATATTTTCCCCCAAAACAAGGGGTCTGGGGTTCCCCCCCTCATCTCCCCTGTTGTGCTTTGCCAAGCAGCCACGGTTTGTACCCCACACGCTGCCCCGGAGCAGGGATGATCCTATTCCTGTGGTGCCAGCTGATGCCCAGCATGAGAGGGGTCCTGGAGCAGGGGGTTAGGGTTAGAGATCCCAGAGGTGGAGGCGGTCCCATGGGTGCTCAGCAGGCAGTGGGTGGGTTTGGGCACCAGCCCACGCTGCCTCTCCCCTCACACAGAGGGGTTTTAGGGGAGAGGCAGAGGAAGGCACAGCCAGCTCTGGCATCACCCTTCCCTTGCACAGAGCCACCCTTGGGTGCGTGTCGGGGTGCTGGGAGCTGCCTGGAGCTCCTGCCACCTCCTGGGTTGCACAATCTGCTGCGTTTCATCCACATCCTGTGTTTACCTGGCTGCCAAAATCCCCACGAGGAGGGAGGAAGAGGAGGGAGGGGAGCCTCTTCCCCTCCTGCTGCAGGACAGGATCCTGGGCTGCCCCTCAGCCTAGGCCCTCTGTGTCACAGTCCTAATAGCCCGCGGTGCCATCTGGGGAGGACAGGAGAGGAGCAGCTCCTCTAGCCGGGCTTTGCTTCCTGCTGTGGGACCATAAGCCAGACCTGGATAGATCTAAGGGCGGCCACAGCCCCCCACCACGAGTGTGGATGGGGCTTTGTTGCTGGCAGAGAGGTGGGCTCCTGCCCCCTCATGGTTGGCAGTGCCCACTGTGGTGGCCACCATGGTCTCCTCGCACCCTGATGTGCACCAGCGTGGGGGCAGCTCGTCTGGCCTCACGGGGAAGGCAGCTCCAGTGCTGCTGGGTCTGCATTCGGCTGGGGATGGAGCTGGGAAGGTGAGGTGATGGGGAGGAAGAGGTGGAATAGATCAGAAGGGAGGAGAACACATGATGCTAGTGATGAACCCGTGATGATCAGCAACAGAACAAGAGGAAACAGCCTCAGGTTGCCCCAGAAGAGGGTTAGGTCGGCCATCAGGAGAAATCTCTTCCCTGACAGAGTGGTCAGGGGCTGGAACAGGCTGTCTAGGGAGTGGGAGAGTCTCTGTCCCTGGAGGGGTTCAAACACCGAGGAGCTGTGGCCCTGGGGAACAGGGTTTAGTGGGCAGGGTGGGGATGGGGTGATGGTTGGACTGGATGATCTCAGAGGTCTCTTCCAACCCTGATGATTCTGCTGTGTGTGGACAGCCCCGGCACCCGGGCCAGCAGCCAGCAGAGGTGTCCCATCACCTGGAGCTGCCCACACGCCCAGGGACTGGTATGAACCCACACCCAGGGTATGGGATGACATGGGATCCTCTGCCCCTTGAGGAAGCGGCTGCCCCGTTGAGGCCCCACATGGAGAGGAAGCGACATCCCGGGGTAGAAAACACCACGTCAGCGCTCGCAAGCCCAGAGTCAGCACTTTCCCCCCCATCCTGGGGAGCAGAGGCCACGGTGGTGACTCCTGAGCATCAGGCTTGTGCGTGATGCTACTTCTCTAGAGAGCCCAGCCCACAGCGAGGAGCTTGAGTCACCATTTACACCCCGGTGTAACTGGCTGGCCCCGGGAGGATGAGGCCCCTCTGAACCTCTCATCATCCCACAGGACCTCTAGGGAGATATTTACAGGAGGGGCACCCAGCAGACACAGAGCCAGTTGGCCACGTTGAAGCATCGGTGGGACCTCCAGCCATAGAGCTGCAGCTCCTCGGGGTCAGCATGGGTAGGTGGGGCTGGTATTAGGGTTTCTGGGGTAGTAAATCAGAGCGGGTCCCACTGGCCTGTGGGGTGGGAAGCTGGAAGGCTGGTGGTGGGACCTCACTTTGGGTGCTTGAGCCTGTCTCTGATGGTGGGTGGAGACCCTGATGCCTCTGGGTTGGTGCAGGGACAGGGCTGTGGTGGAGATGTCTTTGCAGAGGTGTTAATTGGTGATGGGTTAGCCCTTAGGGCCAGCAACAGCTGAAGGCTCTTCAGCTCCCTGGGCCCTATAAAGGGAAACGAAGGCCAGTGGTTGTGTTTGGGCTGGTGGTGGGAGGATGTCCTCTGCTCTGGTTGTGCCTTGGCCGTGCTCCTGAGATCCTGCTCTTCCCTGGGCTGCTTCCCCTTGGCACCCACCCCAAAGGCTGGTCCCTCTGTCTGCAGAGTGTCCTCTGTCTAGCTGGCGGGGGCTTCTCTGCCATCTCCTGTGGCTCCTCAGGATCCATCCTGAGCGGGGCTGGAAACCCAACATGCAGCACGCAGAGGGTCGCATCCCTGTCCTGATTTGCAGGGACAAGGAACCAGAAGGGTCCCTGTAACTGAAAGCTCAAAGAACTGGAGCAGAGAGGTGTGGGGTTGGTGTTTGCCCCTGGAGGAAGGCTCCTCGCCCTGTGCTGGGTGGCAGGAGTAACCCCCCATGGGGCAGGGGAGCTCTGCAGGATGTGGAGGCTGTTTGCCCCTGAGGGAAGGCTCCTCGCCCTGTGCTGGGTGGCAGGAGTAACCCCCCATGGGGCAGGGGAGCTCTGCAGCTCCTACAGGGCTGGTTCCAGGGGAATCGTGCGGCGGCGTCCAGACGCGGCCCGGGGCTCGAACAGCTTTCGAGAAGCTCCCCCTCAGGAGCAGCATCTGTTATTTTTCCAGGGTTTTTCGAAGGAAAACAGCCAGGGAAGGCGCCGGGTGCGTAGGTGAGGGGGCCCGTGACTCACCGGGGACGTCTGCCGTTCCCGGGAGCGAAAACTGCTTGGGGAGAGATGGTGGGGTGGAGGGGCGCTCCGAGCTCTCCCCCGGGTTCCTCCTCCGGGCTGGCTGCTTAACAAAGAGGTTATTAATAGCCAAGTAAGGGCCAGCTCACGTCATGCCTTCCTCTGGAAGCGTGGCGAGCGCGGCTGCGGTTCCTCCTTCGGCCCCGTGCCCGCCCCGCTCCTCCGGCCAGCTCAGCCCTGCTGCAGCCGGGTGGAGGAGTCTCTGGGGTGGGGAAGGTTGGGGCTGCGGACTGGTGGCTGCTGGAGGTGGCAAGTGCCTGGAGGACACTTCCCAGGCAGGGATGGACGGTGCGGAGGTGCCCCGGGGCACGACCAGGCGCTGGGGGCTCCCCGTCGGAGGAGCAGAAGAGGAGCCCGATGCGGTGCGTCTCTGGTTGGTGCCAGTCAGCCATGGGGCCAGCGGGCCAGCGACCAGAGGGAGGAGGCTCCTTCGCCTCGGGCTGAGGATGTGCACGATGCAGCATCCCTGGCCAGGCGGTGAGGAGGAGGAGGCGGCAGGCTGCTGGAGTGGGGCCGGCTGGGCTAATTGACCGAGCGCCGGATGCGCTGCAGAACCCGAGAGAATCCGGGCACTGTGCTCCTCCTGAAGCCGCCTATTCAGGGGAGAGATGGGGAAGACAAGAGGGAGGAAGCGGAGGGAAGACGGAGCACTGAAGGCCTCTGTGTGTGCCTGCTGACGGATGCAGGTGCAGCTGTGGGGTCCCTGGGTGCTCCGCACAGCCCTTTCCTGCCAGGAGGGAGGAGATGCCCTCGAGTCCCCAGCAGAGCCTCCAGCTCTGCTTTTTCACTCTGATTTATTTCTGCCGCTGAAGTCTCTGGTGCAGCCTTTTTGTTTCCCCGTAGAGCTGGGCAGGTCTGTGTGGATTCTCTGAGGTCTCATACAGGATTGAGCTGTCGCCCTCTCCGCCCCTCCCCAGGCGCTCATCTCCGGGAAAGGTTCAGAAATGAAGTAGCTGTGAAAGCTCTGCCCAGCCTGTCATCTGCTGGGTCTCAAGCTAGCAAAGAGCCTCCAAGGTGACAAAGGAGACTCCACAGGTGTGTCCCAACCCACAAGTACTGCTGGGTCTTCTTCCCTTCTTGGGAAAACCAGACCGAGCCACAGAACATTAGGGGTTGGAAGGGACCTGGAAAGATCATCCAGTCCAACCCCCCTGCCACAGCAGGATCCCCTAGATCCAGTCGCACAGGAACATGGCCAGGTGGGTTTGAAACTTCTCCAGAGAAGGAGACTCCACAACCCCCCTGGGCAGCCCCTTCCAGGGCTCTGGGACCCTCACTGGGAAGAAGGTGAGGAACCTCTTCTGCTCCAGCTCACACCCGCTGCCCCTTGTCCTGTCACCGGGTGCCCCTGAGCAGAGCCTGGCTCCATCCTCCTGACACCCACCCTTCACATCTTGACCAACATTCATGGGGTCGCCCCTCAGTCTCCTTTTTTTCCCAGCTCCCTCATGTTCCTTCCAGCACACTTCTGAGGTGCAGATTTGCCCCCTTCCTTCCTTCCTTCCCCCTCTTCCTTTCTCGGGCTGAAAGAGGAACTGGGTTTGGGGTTTGCTGGGGAGCTGTGGCTGGCCAACAGTGCTGGTGGCTGCAGGCTCCGCGCGTCCGAGCACGTCGCCGGCTCCCGGCGCTACCGATGTGGCGTCATGATACTAACGTGGTGTGAGGGTCCCCTGCTGTGCTGGAGAAGCATTTCAGAGGGGGTTCCTGAGTGCATCACGTCGAGTGACCCCACTGGTCCTCCCTACTGGAGGGACTGGGATTTCAGCCTCTCTGGAACTGCCTGGGAGCGGGGTGTTGGAGGCACCACGTGGCACCGGGTTCCCGGTAAGGGCTCAGATGAGCCATTAGGGCAGAGTTGGATGTGGGGTGAGCTCCAGTTCCAGGTGGATCAGGCAGAGCAGAGGGTGGTGGTCAGAAGAGCAGGACTGGCTGCTGCCCTTTGCCAGCAGAGATGTGGAGGAAGAGGAAGCACTTTGGATGGCTGGAGGAGCTCGGGTGACTGCAGGACAGCAGGGACTGCAAGGACTGAGTGCCCTGGGCACTTCTGGAAGACCCTCAAAAGCAGCTCAGGAAAGGAACACAGCCCCTCTCCAGCCTGGGCAATGCTGTTTTATCTCCCTGTAGACCAGGAGGTTGACTGGAGGTCTGCAGCCCAAGCTGGTACCTGCTTGCTGCTTCCTCAGCTGGGATGAGCCCTGCAGCCTCCAGCAGTGTGCAGCTGCCCTGTTCTTGGCTCCCCAGGGCAGAGCCAGTCCCTGGTTCAGTAAATCACTTCAGCTTGTGTTTTGATTTGCCTGTGTGGGTTGGGCTCTGAGCACCCCTGGGTGCTGAAGGGCTTAGGAAGCCACCACCTGCCTGCAAGGCTTAGCAGAGGCATTAGCCCTGAGGGTGTGAAACACTCCAGTTAATGGAGAGTCCAGGAGAAAAACATTCTGGGAAGGAGCTTTCTGAGAAACCCAGGACAGGCTGTTCAGGGAGCTCAGCAACAGCTCTTGGCCTCTGCTCTCAATGATGAAACACCAGGAGGTCTGAGGCATCTGGGAAGAACATCCATCCTGCTCAAAACTCAGGCAGGATCCCAACACCGGGAGACAGTGAAGGAGGACAAGGAAGTGGGAGACTGGANCTCGACTTATTCCTTGTTGGGATACTCATTTCTTGTGCTTCTAGAAAGCAGTCTTTGAATGTTTGCCAGAGGATCTTCAAAGAGGATCCTGTGAATGAGAGCTGCTCTAGTTTCCTGACTGCCCCTGGGCTCTGATGTTGGAGCAAAACAGAAGGTCTGCCTCAACAATAGTGCGACCAGGAGGACCCGAGGAGGTGATGCTGCCCCTACACTCAGCCCTGGTGAGGCTGCCCCTCGAGTACTGGGGGCAGTTTAGGCACTGCAGTGCAGGAAGGACATCAAGGGGCAGAGAAGGGCAGTTGGGGGTCTGGAGAGCAGGGCTGATGGGGAGAGGCTGAGGGAGCTTTGGCCTCTTTTCCCTAGTCACTAGCCAGGAGATGGGGTCAGGTTGTGCCAGAGGAGGGTCAGATCAGATCTGAGGAAAAACTTCTTCCCAGCAAGAGTGGGGAGGCCTTGGAAGAGGCTGCCCAGGGAGGGGGTGGAGGCACCATCCCTGGAGGAGTTCAACCAACAGGCAGCCAGGGTGTTGAAGGAGATGGGTTAGTGGTCAGGGGTTGTAAAGCAGATGGTTGGACTTGGATGATCTTGAAGGCCTTTTCCAACCTTGATGATGACTCTATGGAAACAGGAAACCTACAGTCTGCATCAGCTTGTTTCACAGTTACTTCTGAGGGATGTTGAGGCTGTTGTGCTTGGTGCCCCAGAAGAAACCGGGCTGCACGTGGCCGGCTCCCAGCAGTGCTGGCAGTTGCCTTTTACCTCCTCTGATCACAGAGGGGTTTGATTTCTAAAGATGAGAAGGAAACAGACTCCTCTGCTCCCTGACCTTGTGAGCACTACGGGAAGCCAGTCCTGTTATTTCTCCACCTCATTCAGCCCCTAAGAATGTGGAAGTTCATAGCTGTATTAATTACAGCCAATTATAACCTGCTTGACTAGCCAAGGCACTCAAATGGCTACTGAAACCTGCTGTCCTTGAAGATGGACAGTTCTTCAGTCAAGGGAACCTAGTTTTGGGGAGCAGTTGTCCAGCAGGGCTGATCTGTGGAGCAGCTTGGTCGGATGAGAACTGGCTGTGTTCCTGAGACATCCCTGCTCGCAGTGCTGGCCAGTTGGGTTGGTTGGTGGAGTCCTGATGGCTGGAATCTCCTCCAGCCCAGCTGGTGAACTTTTAATCTGCTTGTTGGTGACCCAGGGACTGTGCTCTTCCAGCTCTGTTTTAGGGGTTTTATCATTCTGCAAACCCAGGGGAACGGAGGATGGGGTGCTCGTTGCGGTGGGGCAGCGACGACAAGCGCGGGGTCACCCCCAGCAAGGCAGACACGGAGGTTGTAGCCAGATTTGTGAGCCCTGGGAACAGAGGAAGTGGCTTGCAGAAGTGGGAATGGGAAACCTCGAAATTGGGCCAAGTAATTAAGCAACTGGCTGGGTGCTGTGTGAGCACGAGCTGAGCAGACAGCCCTCAGCTCTCATCTGTCGAGGGGAAAGCTCACCAGCTCCTCAGCCGCGATGATCAGCGATGTGGCAGCATCGTGTTGCTGATCCTTTGGTTTAGAAGAGCTCAGAATGCCCGCGGGGTCCAGCACATGGAATCATCAGCACTGGAAGAGGCCACCAGGTCCAACCGTCCACCCGACAACCCCCAACCACTAACCCATCTCCTCAAACACCCTGGTTGTTGAACCCCTCCCAGGGATGGTGCCTCCACCCCCAACCTGGGCAGCCTCTTCCAAGGTCTCCCTGGTCTTTCTGGGAAGAAGTTTCTCCTCAGATCCAACCTGAACCTTCTCTGGTGCAAGAGACCCCCCTACCCAGCTTCATTCTCAGCTGACGTGGCTTTGCAGACAGCTGCTAACCATAGCTTACCCTTGGGTGCTCCAGAGCTCCTGTTGACCATCCTGGTGCGACCACCACAGCGTGTGGTACGATAAAGCCTGTCCCTTGGCACCCCTGAGTCGCTCCAGGTAAGCAGCAGATGACTTGCTGCTCCCACCTCTTGTGGGCAAGGCGCTGCTTTCCTCATGAAGCTCTTTGTGCTTGAGTCTACCATGTCCTCTGAGCATGGTGGCCACTGCTTGGTTGTCTTCTACACCTCACCCTGCCCTCTGCTTTCTGTTGCTGTACAGTCTTCCCTCTCCTTCTCCAGCCAGATAGGACCAGCTTAAACCACTGTTTAAGGAGATCTCCATTTCCAGATGATGCTGCAGAGCCTCTCTCATTCTCTTGATAGTCCCTTATCATGAGACCCATGGGGTGGTTTCCCTCAAGGTGAGAAACAGTTGGGAGGAGTGAAGATAATCTCCGGCCCCATGAGATCCTTGTGCAACAACACACCTCATCCTGCAGTTTGACTGTTGTTTGGAAGCCTTGATTGGTCTGAGGAGGGGCCTGGGGCAAAAGGGAGGGTCTGACATTCCTTGGGTGGCTGCAGGTGTGATGAAGAGGAACTCTGATGGGTGACATAGTCCATCAGCTCCTTCCTGGCAGGAAGTCATCTCGTCATGGCAAGGAGGAAGTTAAGAGAGATCATAATGTGCCAGCTGCTAGGGGATCCGTGTCCTTCAGCGTGGGCTTGGACTTCACAGAACATTAGGGAATGGAAGGGACCTCGAAAGATCACCCAGTCCAATCCCCCCGCCAGGGCAGGAGCACCAAGACCAGCAGAGGAACATTGGTGACTTGCTTTGTGGACCCAGAAGGCAACACTGAGCTGGACCTGATGGTCAATACGCTGGGCCAGAGCCTGCCACTCAAAACCCATCCAGATGGTCCCCACGGATGAGAGCTCACCAGAGGGTGAGCTGGTTCAGGCAGCTAAACTGGCTGAAAGGCAACCCCCCCACCTCAAAAGTGATTAATCATCACCACAGATGGTAGGAGCTGGTGCTGGTGGCAGGGAGGGAGTGGAGGAAGGGCAGGAACCACAACACCATGACTTAGGTCAATTAAAACTGTTGTGGAATTTCCCCCCCGGGGCTTCAAGTGGGATTGAACCTCAGCAACAGCAGCAGCCTTGGCTTCTGGCTGCTGTGGGGGAGAAGCTGCACCTCCAGAGCCGTGAGGAGAAAGGAATGAGGGAAGGTGCCCGCAGATGAGGACGGGCTCTACCTTCTGAAGGAAAGGCAACGCTCAGCAATGAGCAGAACCAAGCACGCTGCAAACGTCACCGGCGCTGCGTTTTCATCCCGAGAAACCCAGAATGTGCTGGGCTGGCGTTCCCAGTCTCTCTCTCTCTTCTCTTTTCATGAATCTGCTGGCGTGGCCAGAACAGCTCTGCTCGGAAAGCCCGCGTTAGAGGTTTGTTAATCGAGAGCTCGTCGAAGCGCTCGCCTCGGAAACGGCGCTACCAGTTAGTCTGCGTCGCCAGCGACCCCAGAGCCCTCCCGCCGGCCCTGAGCGAGCTCAGCTCTGATTGAATGAGGTTGGGTCGGGTGTAGCTGAGCTCAGGGCTGGCCTCTCCTCATCCTCCAATCATTAGGGATTGGAAGATCATCCAGTCCAATCCGCCTGCCACAGCAGGATCACTTCACTGGAGAAGTTACGGAATCAGAATCACTCAGGGTGGGAAGGGACCACCTGATCGTCCAGCTCCAACCCCCCCACCATGGGCAGGGACGAAGGTGATTGAAGAAAAGGCCAAACCCAGATGAAATATGGTGGGAATGAAACTTTTATTCTAGGTCTCTTTGCTGTGTGGATGGATCCTGTGTGTGGGGTGGGTGCAGACCCTGAGGATCTGTGTGTCTGACTTCCTCCCAGTGTGATGGGCAGAGGCACTGGAAGGGGCTGCCCAGGAGAGTTGTGGAGTCTTCAGTCTCCTTCTCTAGAGATGTTTAAGACCCACCTGGCCATGTTCCTGTGCGACCTGGTCTAGGTACTCCTGCTCTGGCAGGAGGCTTGGACTGGATGAACTTTCGAGGTCCCTTCCAACCTCTAATGATTCTATGATTCTCTGGAGAGGTTTCAAACCCACCTGGAGATGTTCTTGTGCAACTGGATCTAGGGGATCCTGCTGTGGCAGGGGGATTGGACTAGATGATCTTGGGTTGTGAAGTCTCCTTCTCTGGAGACATTTAAGACCTACCTGGCCATGTTCCTGTGTGACTTGGTCTAGGTGCTTCTGCTCTGGCAGGGGGATTGGACTGGATGATCTTTCGAGGTCACTTCCAATCCCTAATGTTCTGTGATTCTGTGAAGGCTCTTTGGTGAAACATTCATGAATCCAGGAGGGGATAACCCAAGGTGAGCACCGCTTTGGATGAATCTGCATGTTTTCTGTCTCCCTGTCAGGGATGTACTCAGGAAGTTCAGAAGAGGGCTTGTGCTGCTTGAGAAATGTCTCGCTGCTCTGGTTCTAAGGACAATAATCATGGAAACACTAAGGCTGGAAGAGACCTCCGAGATCATCCAGTTCATCCATCAGCCCAAACCACTTTGCCCAGTAAACCCTGTCCCCCAGGGCCACAGCTACTCAGTGTTTGAACCCCTCCAAGGATGGTGACTCCCCACCTCCCTGAGCAGCCTGTTCCAACCTCTGAGCACTCTGTTAGGGAAGACATTTCTCCTGATGTCAAACCTAACCCTCCCCTGGAACAGCTTGAGGCCATTTCCTCTTGTTCTATTGCCGGCGACTGGGGAGAAGAGACCAAACCCCTCCAACACCCACCCTTCTGTCAGGTAGCTGTAAAGACCAAGAAGGTCTCCCCTCAGCCTCTGTCTCTCCAGCATAAACAACCCCAGCTTCCTCAGCTGCTCCTCATGAGACCAGCAATCGCGATCCATTTCTAGCCCTTTTTTCCACGGTTGTGGTTGCCCAGAAACTCATTGAATTTGCACGTTTCCAAAATTGGCCCTGAAGGACCTCAGCCCCTACTTAATCCATGTGGAACCACGTGGCACCAGGTGGCTACTTAGGGAGGCTGAGAAGTTCCAGCTCCCACCGGAGCTGGTGAGAACAGAGGGTGCCCAGGCTCCTCAGATGTGAGGCAGGTCCTTGGCTTGAAGCTCTGAACATAGATCTGTTGGAACAGGTCCAGAGGAGGGCTATGAGGACGATCCAATGGCTGGAGCACCTCTGCTGTGAGGACAGGCTGAAGGAGCTGGGGTTGTTCAGGCTGGAGAAGAGAAGGCTTTGGGGTGACCTTACAGCAGCCTTCTGATACTTGAAGGGAAGACGCAGGAAGGCTGGAGAGGGACCATTCACCAGAGTGTCCAGGACAGGGGGAAACGGCTTCAAACTGAAGGAGAGCAGGTTTAGATGGGAACTTAGGAAGAAACTCTTCCGTACAAAGACAGCGAGGCTCTGGAATAGGTTTGTGGCTGTCCCCTCCCCGGAGATGTTCAAGGCCAGGTTGGATGACGCTTTGAGCCACCTGATCTAGTCAAGAGGCATCGCTGCACACGGCAGAGGGGTTGGATTAGATGATCTCTGAGGTCCCTTCCAACCTGAGCCCTTCGTTAGATGATGCCAGTTAGACTGATTCCTCTGAGGACCCACAAGTTAGGAGTGGGAAGGACAATGGAGCAAAATGACCGTGATTTAGAGATCGGATGGCAAAGAGGCAGAGCCATGCGTCAGGCTAATGCGATTCAGCCTTGTTCGGTCAGGAGCACTGGAGACAGGAGCAGCAAATGTGATCCACCAAGGCAGCTCTCAGGAAATGAGAAACAATAGAGTGAGGAAATCAAATTTCAGAACCGCGGGGGTGCATTTATCAAGTGTTCCTTGGAATTTCTGCAGTGCTTTCTGCCCTGCCCTGGGAAGCTCTTTATCTTTCCGCCGCTCCCGGTCTGTTTTCTCTCCCTCGCTCAGCCGACATATGGCTGGAGGATTAGATCACCGTGCAGCGCCGTTGTGGGTGACCTATTTGCTGACGCGGGGCTGGGGTCAGCGAGAAGAGACGAGCGGGCTGGCCGTTGTTCAGAGCTTTGCCAGGGCTGCTCCTGTCGTCGTGCACACCCTGGCCAGGCTTTTGGGGCAACCTCATTTGGCTAATTAGCGGTGCGCTCAGCCCCGCGTGGCGCTCGCTCGTCCGTCGCTGTGTGGGCGGTGGTCACGTTATGCTGGGGGACAAGCCCTCCCGTGGCTTCCTGGCAACGGCTATTACCTAGGTTAGTTGGGAGGGTGGCTGGGGCTGGGCAGAGCTGGAGGGGAGGCTGCCCCCAACACCAGAAGGATGAGGACAGAGCACTGGCAGCGGCTGCCCAGGGGAGTTGTGGAGTCTCCTTCTCCGGAGTCGTTTACAACCAGCCTGGATGTGTTCCTGTGTGGCCTGGTCTAGGTGATGCTGTTGTGGCAGAGGGGTTAGACTAGATGATTTCTCAAGCTCCCCTCCAAACCCCTATGTTCTGTGATTCTGTGACCTGCTGGAGTGTGGCTAGAGGGGGCCATGGGGATCCTCAGAGGGCCGGAGCCCTTCTGCCCTGGGGACAGGCTGAGAGAGTTGAGTTTAGCCTGGAGAGGTGAAGGCACCAGAGGGACCTTAAGGTAACAACCCCTGAAATGGGTTGTTAGAAGGCTGAGGAAGACTGTTCCCAAGGGCAGGGAACAACAGGATGAGAAGTCATTGTTTGAAGCTGGAAAAGGGCAGAGTGAGGCTGGACAGGCAGAAAAAGCTCTTGAATCTGAGGGTGGGGGATCCCTAGAACAGGCTGTTCAGAGAGGAGGCGGAGGCCCCATCCCTGAAGCCACTCAAGGTCAGGCTGGCTGGAGCTCTGGGTAACCTGGTCTGGTGGGTGCTGGCCCTGCTTGGTGTAGGGGGTTTGGACTGGATGCCCTTTGGAGGTCCCTTCCAACCCCAAGATTCTGCTAGGAATGTTTCTTGCAGCCCAGACATCGTGCTGCAGCACTGCTCATTGTCCTGCTGCTCCTTGATCCCACTCGCTGGATTCACTGCCGCCATCTCATTTCTTGGCACTGGTTGCTCTGCTACTGGGGAGGTGCCCATGGCTACCGGCTTCTGATGCTGAACTCATACTGCAAATAATGGCCTTGAACTCTGCCTCTGCCAGCACAGCTCAAGCGGTGTGGGCTGGGAACAATTTGGCTCGGGTCAACTTCCAAGGCGTGGTGCAGCCTGCTGGTAAAAGGGACGGGGCAGGGCTGGGGTGGAAGGTTTTCGGCGCCAGCTCCCGGGTTTAACATCCTGGGACTGATGTGAGCTCCTGTTGCTAATGCAAACCAAGGACTGTGGATCCACTGCCACGACTCCCCTCTCACCCTTCTTAGGGGACAGCCAGAAGCGACGGTCCCTTAGCAGCCTGGACAGATCTCTGCTGGTGCAGCCGCATGACTCCAGTACCCGACCAGTACAGCAGGATCGTGGTGGTTCAAGGCATCAGCAGGGCTGCAGTAGAAAACCATGCCATTCCCCTCGGCTGCCTTGTTTTGCTGGTGCTAAGCAGCTTGATCTGGTTGATAGGAAATATTAGTCGAAACAGGCGTGGCGGCTCTCAGAGCTCCTGTAGACACAGACAACTGGAACGGAGCTGGGAACAGGGCCGAAGCCACCTCCTGCTCCACCGAGCTGTCTGCCCAGACCTGGAAGGAAGGCAGGCAGTCAAGAAGAGAAGGCAGCAGGAACAATCGGTGTTCTTCCCGTTTTCTTTGAACCAAGAGCTTTCTTCTGGTTCTTTAGAGCTGTCAGCACCTAATCATTAGGATTAATGAGCGTGCGCAGAAACATTAGGCTTCCCTCATTGCCATTTTCTTCTAAAGAAGCAAAGAGGGAAGTGTTCTTTCAGCTCCTGCTGATAGCATCAGATGCGAGCCCAGCTTTTAGGGGTTTGGTTTTTTTCCACCCAGGATTTAATTCTGCCTAGCATTCCTGGCTCAAGATGAACAGCTAAGCCAGCGTCGCAGCTAGCTGCAGAAGGCTTGGCTTCCCAGCTACCAGATGGTATTCGAAGCATTTGAACTTGCAGCATTTCTAAACAAGTTGCTTTTAATGCAGCTTCCTCGGGCTTTTGCTGCTCTGCCGTGTTGAAACCCCGCGTTGCGTGGCGGCTTTGCTCCGCGGGGTTAAGTTTGCAGCGCTTGGCTTGGTCTTCCTTTCGCTTTAAAAGAAATATGTTATGATCAGGGATTTGCTCCGAGTTTCCTTTGCTTTGTGATGTTTTCAGAAAGGCAGGATCGCTCAGGAATTTGGGGTTTGAATGACCAGCAGCTCTACCTGGAGCCAGTGGTAACAGGAGCAGAGTGCTGCAAACCAGCTTCTCCCCTGCCCGTCCTCCCACCAGCGATGTCCCATTTCCTTGTATTGTCTCTCAGCTTTGAGATGGGAACAAATCTATTCTGGGAGAGCTACAATGAGACCACTGACCTCCTCCAACCCGAGGGTTAGTCATCGTCCCTAGAGGGGAAGGACGTGTGCTCCAACCCATCCAGCTGTGTTCCACTGAACTCCCCTTTGGATCACAGAGCTCCCTCCTGTCACCTGTGTCCCCTCATCCATAAGCACTGGTAATTTGTCCTGGTGTTGATGGGATGGGGAAAGGTGCAGCTGGAAGGTTCTGGGTGCTGGAACGGGCTGGTGTCTCTGGAGGGGTTGCAAAGTTGTGGAGGTGTGGGGTGAGGGACAGCAGTTAGGGGTGACCTGGTAGTGCTGGGGGAATGGTTGGACTTGATGCTCAGAGAGCTAGAGCCCCTCTGCTCTAGGGACAGGCTGAGAAAGTTGGGGGTTGTTCAGCCTGGAGGGTAGAAAGCTCCAGGGGGACCTTACTGCAACCTTCCAACCCCTGAAAGGGGATGCCAGAAGGCTGGGAAAGGCTGTTCTCAAGGACAGAGAACGATAAGACCAGGGGTCGTGGTTTGAAGCTCGAAAAGGTCAGAGTGAGGCTGGACAGGAGGAGAAAGTTGTTGAATCTGAGGGTGGGGGATCCCTGGATCAGGCTGCCCAGAGAGGTGGGAGAGGCCTGATCCCTGGAGCCATTCAAGGTCAGGCTGGCTGGGGCTGTGGGCAACCAGGTCTGGTGAGTGCTGGCCCTGCTTGGTGTAGGGGGGCTGCACTGGATGTCCCTTGGGGTCTCCTCCAAACTCAACCTATTCTATGATCTTAAAGGTCTCTTCCAGCAAAAGAGATTCTGTGACGGCACCTTGTGAAGCCACAGCAGCTGCTCTGGAGCCTGCCAACCCACCCAGGACCCTCTTTTTCGGAGGGGCACGGGGATCCCTAACACAGAGCCGCAGCCCCGCCTTCCCCTTTACAGAGCCCTGAGCGAAGCAGGGTCATCAGAGGCAGCAACAGGAGCGTCCCCGCCGTCAGTAGCCCTGTCCGAGTCTAAAGGGCCCTGAAGCGCCGCCGCGTCGCCCGGCGGAGTGATCCTCCCTCCTCCTCCCCGCAGCCGGACCCCTTCCCCGCCCA